>CM060440.1:44850856-45450856 GCA_030545235.1 Helianthus tuberosus
TGTTAAGTACATTTTAATAATTAAAAATTAAAAAAATATTATATGTGGGTGTAGACATGGGGTCATTAGTCGTGGGACCTTGGATGAATTATACACAAACACACGTGGTTCTTTTTACACAATCCAAACCCTAATTTTCAAATCTCTCTCACACACACCACCATTCACAATTCGGTTCACAGCTTCCCCAATTCGGTCGTGTTCATGTCTTAAACAGGTCGTGTCCGTGTCTTAAACCGTTTCATAATAGGTCGTGTTCGTGTCTTAAACAGGTCGTATGATACGTTGGTAATTTTTTCGTGTCTTAACAGGTCGTTTCGTGTAACCTGTTTATTAACAGGTTCGTGTTTCGAAAATCTGACACGATAAGATTCGTGTCATGTTCGTGTTTACGTGTTTCGGGTTCGTGTCTTATCGTGTTTGTGTCTTAACAGATTGGGTTGACCCGTTATGCCAGCCCTATATGAAATGTATTGCTTAGGGACAAGTAATGTTCAAGTGTGAGGCTATTTAATATGTCTAAAAGACAACATTTTTTCATAGTGTTAAAACCTTTATTTTGGTAGTTGTTTGTTGTAAACCTTGCTTGTAATAGATTAAATATTTGTTTTTAAGTGTTTTTGCAGATTCCTTGGTGAAATGAACGATTTACGAGCCATATTTGGAAATTACTGAAGATGGGCAGAAGGCAAGCCCGATATAACCCTACGGGACGTGAACCAATATGCGAGCTACGAGTCGTGGGCGCTAAGTTAGTGCACCGATCTAAAGATTGGAAACCCTAATATGGTAATGCAACATGTGGCAAGTATATGTGCCATAACCCTGATCTTGTTTACTGGTGGTAACCCACTCAAACATCACCTAGATCGTATTTATAGAATGAGATTATGTGTAAATCCTAAGAAGTGACGAACTCAGAAGCAGAATAGTGAAAAAAGGGTTGTTGAAGAACAAGGATTCAAGATCGGATCACTAAGAGGAAGATTCAAGGAAGAATAGCGTAGAGGAGGTCAAGACATCGATCCAACTGAGTTAGACCTTTTGTATTATCATTGTCCTTTTGATTTCAATCATGTATTCATTGAATTCAGTAGTGTTGTTTGTTACTATGAGTAGCTAACCGTGCCATAGCCGGTTAGGGTAGGATGATTCTTGATACTTTGCAATGATTTGGTTGATTTTGTTATGAAAGTTTGTTTTTAGTAAGGGTTGCTTATGATCTTGTGATAGTGTGATCTGTATGTAGAGTATTGATGTTCAAATTAGTTTGTGTGGATGATTTAGATCTTTCTAGGGCTGGATGTTTAGTAGGCAAATGACAAACTCTTTACGCTATATATCGATCTTGTGATAGTGTGATTTGTATGTTGAGTATTGATGTTTAAATTAGTATGCATGTTAGATCTGCTTTGTTTATCTTTAGGCTATATATCGATCATTAGTCTAGGGCTGGATGTTTAGTAGGCAAATGACAAACTCTTTTGATGGTTGGTAATTCGTATGGGTCACCTACGGGAAGAATCTGATTAAAAGGATTTCGAAACTAGTTAAAGGTTTTCTTTAAATTGAGTAGCCTAAATAGTTATTTGCTCGGTTCGTTAATCTATGGTGCTAGAACAATATAAGAAACTCTTAGATCACAAGAGATTAGTAAATGACTTACTTACTTAGAACCGGATAAGTGGGTGTGTCTATAGCATGGTTATTTGGGGACATGAGGTTAACCTGATAGGGCAACGACTTTTTAACACTATGCCCTCATCACTAGTATTAACTATGATGAGCTTTTTCATAAGAACCATAATCAACTGCTTTGCAAATGTATTAAGATGATTCTTAACCTGGTTGGTTATTTTCTCATAACTATTTTCTAAACTTAATCAAATAGGTTGTTTTGCATTTTATTGATTACTAAAAGATACTTAGGTTAGATATTACGCAAGAGATAACTTGATAGATTTCGTGTTCACTGATTGATACTTGGGTATACTTACCTTAGCTATATTATATTTCGTTAGGTATGTTTGCCTAGAACATGTATAAATAGTATTAGTGTTAGTATCCTTAAAACTCATTGTGTTTTGTGTCAATTTAATTGTTACTTTCTAAACACGTCACACATATATATATATCGCCATAAATGGTGGTTCCTAAATGTCAATTCTATGTGTTTTTAAGTAGTTTGGGTTGTGTTCACACTGGTTCTCGCAATAAATAAATGGTGGTTCCTAAATGATCTTCATATATATATATGCCAGCAGGAGTATATGTGACGTGGCCCACTAGATTAGTAACATGTAGCGCGTTAAGTTTTTCTTTTCAATTTAACCAATTATACTATATATATACACACACGTTTTTAATCCGTTTGTTTCTCTTATAATTTCGTTTTTCTGTAATAACCTTCGTTCTTTAACTAAAAAACGAAAGGCACAGCTGTTATTAGATTTTATTTTTGTGAACTTTTCAATATAGGTTTTTTTTCGAAAACCGAGTTGTCTTCAAAATCAAGTATATTTTTTGTAGTGTATGGTATAGCGACTACGTTACTGTTACAGTACGATGACGAACCCACCCGCTTATAAGCGAAAAACATTGTTGCCGGTATTTTTCCATCGGTGCTCGTTTTTATGTTTTTTCGACAAGCAAAACCGATAATGATCAAAATTTTGCTACGTTGCGTGTGGAAAAAACGATCACATTTCCATCGCGAAACGTGGGGGGGGGGGATGGGGGGACTAGTTCACATTATAACACATACACACTCTAGAGGTTACAAGTTAATGGAACACTGCTTATGACGAACCTGCTAATTGTTTACGTGCATTGGGTTAAGGGGCAGATGCTAGAAAATTAAACGGTTCATAATGCTTATGTTAGTTGCATCAAACATTTGCATATTTGATGCATCACTCTTTATGAGTTTTGCAATACCAACTAACGACGCATTAAAATACCCGTGACAATAGACTTCATATTTAGAAATAATTAATATAAATATTAAGAATCAATTTATTACCGTTGGGTCTGATGCAGTTACGGTACAATCAAATGGCTCAAGAAACAATTGATTATCAAAGACGATAAAATGAATCAAAAGGTTCAAGAACAATTTTCTTTATAATCAAATTCAACAAAAAAAAAAAAAAAAAAACTCATCGTAAATATTGAACCAAGACCACTATATATACAAACCCTAACAAACTTAGAGATATACATGAATAAACTAAATAAATAAAAGATACGATAATTAATAAAAGACTCGATAATTAAGTAATTAAATATTATTCAAACTTTAAAGATAGTTTTGCATCATACTCCCCATCTTTAAAGAAAACTCGTACTCGAGTTTTGGCTTCGGACCACAACCACCGCCATCAAAAGAAATACCAACCCGATTCTTGTCGAAATGAATACGTCTTGGGCTGCATTAAGGCCCAACTTCATGTTGAGTAATAGTAACATTTGATGGCACGAAACAACTCCACCAATCACTAATAATTCGGTGACTATCTGTGAGCCCATGTAGGGTTGTAAACGAACCGAACGAACACGAACAAGGCCATGTTCGTGTTCGTTTGATAAGGAAATTAACATGTTCGTGAACTGTTCACGAACGCATACCGAACATAAGTTTATGTTCGTGTGTAAATTTGAATGAAATTAATTGGGGAAAAGTGAAAAACTTTATTGAAGATGAGCTATTTATAACCCTAATTACAAAACAGAAAAACTAATATCCAACTAACATCCAACTAACTAACTAAAACAAAACTAACTACCTAATAATATAAAATGCTGATTAAATAAACTAACACCCCCCCTCAAGTTGGAGAGTATGAAACTCCCAACTTGGAAAGCAAAGATTGATGTTGAACATTAGGTAAACTCTTTGTGAACAAATCTGCAGGTTGGTCTTTAGTAGGTATATGTGACAAAATGATAAGACCTTCTTGAAGCTTTTCTCGCACAAAATGACAGTCTATCTCGATATGCTTCGTTCGTTCATGATATACAGGATTTTTAGCAATGTGAATTGCAGCCTGACTATCACACTTTAAGGAAATGGGAGTAATGGAAGGAACCGAAAACTCAGTAAGTAACCTTGTCAACCAGGTGAGTTCAGCTGTGACTCTGCGCATAGACCGGTACTTTGCCTCTGCAGAACTCAAAGAAACTGTAGGTTGCTTTTTAGATTTCCATGAAATAGGACTGCCACCTAATAAAATAAAGTATCCAGTAACAGACTTCCTGGTGTTTGGACATGCAGCCCAGTCAGAGTCACAAAAAGCTTCAAGCTTGAAATCTGCAGAGTTATTTAAAAGAATCCCTTGATTAAAAGAACCTTTAACATAACCAAGAGTATGAACTGCTCAGCATCCCATTGAGGAACATGAGGTTCGTTCATGAATTGGCTCAAGAATTGTACGGCAAAAGACAAATCTGGTCTGGTGTGAGTGAGATAACTAAGTTTACCAACCAATTTTCTATATTGTAAGGGATCTGAGTACAAAGGACCAATATCAGAAGGCAACTGAAGATTTATAGGCAGGGGAGCTAACTTTGGTTCAGAAGGAGTAAAATCCGAAAACTCCTTTAACAAATCTTTGGCAAACTTCCTTTGAGTCAAAATTGTGCCTTTTGCAATAGCCAAAACCTCAATGCCTAAGAAGTAATTAAGTGAACCAAGGTCTTTAATTTTGAAAGTATGATCAAGAAATGACTTTAAGTCAGTCATTTCTTCAAGATTGTTACCAGTTAACAATATGTCATCAACATAAATTGCAATGTGAACAAAAGATGACCCCATGACTTTAGAAAATAAAGAATGATCATTTGGAGATCTTTTGTAACCCCTTGATTTGAGAGCATCAAACAACTTACCATACCATTGCCTAGATGTCTGTTTAAGCCCATGTAATGATTTTTGAAGTTTCAAAACGTGGGTAGAATCTTCCAAATCCATACCCGGAGGAGGTGACATGTTGATTTCCTCATCTAACTCTCCATGAAGGAAATCGTTATTTACATCAAGTTGATGCATAGACCATCCCTTCTTAGTGGCAACAGCAATGAGACTCCGGATGGTAGTCATTTTAACTACTGGAGAGAAAGTCTTATGATAATCAATACCAGCCTTTTGTATGTCTCCTCTAACAACCAGTCGAGCTTTGCATCTTTCAACTGTACCATCAGCTTTATATTTAAGCTTATAAACCCATTTACACTTGATAGGCTTCTTACCAGCAAGCAAAGGAGTAATGATCCAAGTGTTGTTAGCATGTAAAGCATCAAGTTCAAGTTGCATGGCAGATTCCCATTCAGGGTAGAGGACAACTGATTTATAAGAAGTTGGTTCAATAAGATGACTGAGATTTTGAAAAAAGGTGTTGCTAGAAACAGAAAGATCAGAAGTGTGAACATGGTTCACAACAGAAGTATAAGTGATAGTATGAGGACAACAAGAGGCTGAATAACAAACATAGTCATCAAGATAAGAAGGTGTATGAGATTGTCTAGAAGACCTTCTCAATGGTGGAACCGATGAAGATGATTGAGGAACATTTGGAGGTGGATCAGAAATAGGAATATGATTAAAAGAATCATGAGAAATGTCAAAAGAAGGAAACAAAACAAAAGAGGATGACTGAGGTATGGATGGAAATAAAGATTCAAAGAAAATCACATCTCTTGATACAAAAATGTGATGAGTGGTGAGATTATAGAGTTTATAACCCATTTTTCCCATTGGATACCCGATAAACAAACAAGGATTTGCCCTTGGTTGTAACTTGTCTCGGCCTTGTTGTAAAGTGGACGCATAGAATACACAACCAAAAGCTTTCAAATGAGAATAAGAAGGTGGTTTACCAAATAGAAGCTCATGTGGACTTTTACCTTCTAGTAAAGTGGTGGGAAAAAGATTTATGAGATAAGTCGTTGTTAAAAGGCATTCGCCCTAGAATTTGAGAGGAAGTTTTGATTGAAAAAGGAGAGCTCTAGAAGTCTCTAAAAGGTGCTTATGTTTGCGTTCCACAATGCCGTTTTGTTGTGGAGTTCCTACACAACTAGTTTGGTGCAGGATACCTTTTAAGAGAAGATATTGAGTGTGAGTTGTTTAAGAACCCAATTCAAAGGCATTATCAGTTCTTAAACATTTAACTTTTGCATTAAACCGAGTCTCGGCCATTTGAATGAAATTTTGTAAAACTGAAAAAGCATTACTCTTAGAAGATAAGAGATGCGTCCATGTAGTTCTACTAAAGTCATCTACTATGGTCAAAAAATATCGAAAACCATTGTGAGTGGGAGTATTATACGGTCCCCACACATCCACATGAATGAGGTAAAAAATATGAGTTGTATTTCTATGACTATGCGGAAAAGGCAATCTATGTTGCCTTGCTTGTGGACAAATATCACAACATTCAACTTGTTTAACATCAGTGTATGAAAACACAGGTAACTGTCTCAGTTTATACAAAGGCAAATGACCAAGTCTGTCATGCCAAGTTCTACTAGTAACAATAGCCTTACAAGTAGACTGTATTATTTTTGAACTAGAAACAGGCTCATTTGTCTTTAGAAGATAAAGTCCATCAAGCAGGTTACCAAGAACCAAAGGCCTCTTCTGAGAAGGGGCCTGCAACATACAAGCTTTATTTGAAAAATAAACCAAACAATTTGTATCTGCACAGAGTCTTGATATAGACAAAAGATTATGTTTAAACTGAGGAACCAGTAAAACATTTTGCAATATCAAGTTTGGTAACAAATGAATTGTTCCAGATTTTGTGGCTGTTATTATTGTTCCATTTGGAAGAAGAATGGAAACAGGTTTGGGAAGAATTTTTAAGCTTGAAAAGAATGTTTCATTTGAACACATATGATCATTAGCACCTGTGCCATTATACCTGCAAAATTAGCATATTTCAGATCATTTGTCTCACCACTGGTGTAACAGCCCGTATTTCGGAAGTCAAAGTCAAAGGAAGAAAAGATTGCTAATTGCGATCTGTCACTCCTTGCTTAACTATTAATTTGACTTTCTTGACTTACAACTGAGTCTCTTTTTAATTTGAACATTAGTTGTATTATGTGGAGTATTATTAATAATCGCAGTTTAATCGATGAATATTCAACACCGGTAATCGCTTTACGACTGTGAATAATAGGAAGTAACAATGCGATAAAGTTAACTAAACGCTAATCTCATCGCCAATGCATCGCAATACGAATCACAGTGAATTACAGGTTCTGGATATTGTTTTATGTGTGTGTGCTAATTATATGTTAAATGTGTGTGTTTATGTTTATGTTTGAGGTGTAAGCGCAATCGTAACTCTATCTCATCGCAATCTCAATCGCAACACGGAACGCAAAATGGTTTGTTTAGGTTTATGACTATATATTAGTTAGGTTATTTGTATAACTATTGGTTAATCAATCGCATCGCTCAATCAACGCCCGCTTAAACGCATCGCAACGCTCAACGCACGAAACGAAAAATCAAAAACTAACTCGTCATGCCACGTCGATCGAATGACCATTCGATCGAATGGCCATCCGATCGGATAGTCATCCGATCCGTTGCACTTGCCCCTTTCCTCTTTTGGAAACCCTATAAATACCCCTCTGTCACATCACAAGTGACGTGACAGCTCTCCCTCCCGAACCAGCGACTCAAGCTCTCTTTTCTCTTGATTTCTCCCGAATCTTGTAAGTTTTCAACTCAGTCCTTGTACTTCTATGATGTACACACACTGATTCATCTTTCTTTCCTTTGAATCTTCACTTTTAACCGTGAAATCAGTGGATTCGAGGTGTTCTAGGATGATGTCATCATGGAGTTCTTAGGAACTTCAAGTTTTGACCTCGAATACCTAAGATCTGAAGGATTTCCACACGATTAAACTTGGTTTTCGCATAGATCTAAACTTTCCAAAGTCAAGAGGGATTGAAAGATGGTTTCTTAACTTCCTTTCAACTCTTTTACACTCATGCATCCAAAACTGATGGAATCGGAGCTCGTTCTGATCTTCTACTCATTCTTAGTGAAGTGTCAGTTCAAAGATCTGATTTCCATCAAAGAGACAATGATTTCGAGTTAAACATGGACAACCATCATGAACAGTTAACTGGTCGGACTAGGGTGATTCCTGTTCGATCGGATAGCTTGGGTCTTGGTGGAGTTTCAGTTTTTTAAAACAAGGTCATGCCGTCTCAATCAAGCTGCAAACTTGCAAAACAATCAAGTTCAAAACTATCAGACCGTCGGGACGGATTTGCCGTCCGATCGGATTGCCATCCGATCGAACGACCATCCGATCGGATTGCACTTGAGCTTCAGCACTTAAACATTTCAAGTTTTCAAGAAGATCTGAATGACCTACGGATTGTCGTTCGATCGGATTGCCATCCGATCGAATAACAAACCGATCGATTGACATTTCAGACTTCACAATTTTCAAAGATCTTTAGTTTCTAACTGGACGGATTGCCATTTGATCGAACGACCTGAAAGGTAGAGATACTTCTCTGATCTTTAAATGCTACAACGAAAACTTTAAAGCCATCATACACAAACACATCCATCCCAAACGAGTGGCCAACCGATCGAATGGCCAACCGATCGGATGACCATTCGATCAGATTGCCATCCGATCGAATGACACACTCCAGCAATTCCTCACTTGCCTCATTTTACGCACCACTTATCGCTTATACTGTCGTTCTGTTCAGGCTAATCTCTCTAGCGCTCCCTTCGATCTATTACTACCATCACTGTGAGTATACTCGAACCCTTTTTCGCTTAACGCACTTTTGGGTGTTACATACGTTATCTATATCAAATCACATCATCACACAACGCAAACACTTTTAATGCTAACCGCTCTCGCATGTTATACGTGATTCAATGAATGCCTGTTTGTTATGTTAACACATTGATTGTTGTCTACCTGCCTTAGCAACGATAGTACTATAGTTTGGACTCAACACCTATTTACTCAGGGGTTGTTAAGGATCTTACTTCACGTGTTCGCAGTGGTGAACATGTGTTGCGCACTCTACAACTTGCAGTCATTGGTATTGATAGGATCTTTGTCGATAACTTATGTGCATCACTTTTAACGTACTACATGCTGGTTATGCGTAAATCTCTTTCGCTATTATTACTATTAAACTTGTATGCTCACCTTTACACTATGTGTATTGACCTCTATTTTAACGTAAGTGACAGGTGCTTAAGATGCTAGGAATGTTGTGCTTTGGTGAATCAAGCTAGGGGTCTAGATATGTCACGCTAAATCTGAGTTGTCGGAACATGTTAATTGTCTTTGAGACACTTGGTCTGTAAAACTATTTACTTTGGTATGTTATGGTATGGGACATTATATTTAAATATCTGGTAATTTAGTTGTTATGGATTTCTCCTGGACAATCTGTTTTGCTCAGTGCCATGGCCCGATGTTTCCGCCATCGGTTGGGGTGTGACAGATTGGTATCAGAGCCATAACTATAGGGAATTAGGCAAGACACGACCTAGTCCGGGTCAGTGTCTTAGGATCGACCTAGACTATAGTCTAAGTACCCAATGCAACCTCTATTTGTGTAAACTCTATCGCTTATGCAATACTAGGAATACCAGTATGAATTGGGACAACTCGCACAAGGTGAGTTACTTCGCTCAAGTGAAACACCTCGTATGAAGTAGGTCACGTTGCCCGAGTTGTACACTTTGTACAAAGTATTCCAGCTCAATCTCCAAACGCTCGACAATTTTTCCTAAGATTGTCAAGTCGTTTTAGCCTTTCCTAAGGCTAGCACAGCACAATCAAGTGGTTTAGTCGTGATTAGGTGTGAAAACCGTACACTCTCGATTAATTCACTTGCACGACGCATGATTTTTACTATTAAACACGAGAATTTGCGTTGAATCATGAGTGAAATCCATACTTTGACGCAAATCATTCACTATACAAACAGGAACACAGTCGTTAAGCGGGGTGAAACCCGAATCTTGATGACTTGTTCCGTCATCTATTTTGTTTTACAAACACTCTCACCAAAGTCTCGACGGACTCCAACGACCCAGTTTCACGTCTTAACCAGAAGGACGTGTGCCAGACACCGCAATGCGGTATGAGAGCACAGTCTCGAAAGCTAAAGCGTGTACTCGAGGCCGTTGTGAATAGTCGAATCACTCTGGGTAGTCAATGTCTAACACACCAAGACAATCCATTTTCGATTTAAAGCTCGACTTCTTTGCTTCGATCAACACGAACAAATCGCACTGCACATTTACCTCAAAATGCTACCAAATCGCTGTTATTACGCCATGAATCGCTATGTTACTCGCAATCGCTACTCGCAACTCGCACCCGCTACTCTCGACCGCAATCGCAACTTGAAAGATAGGTGAATATGTGCAAGATATGTAGGTGAACATGTGCAAAATATAGTGGAAGATGTGCTTACGTGGGCTATGTGCTTATGTGCTTACGTGCTTATAAGGATTATGTGAACTACGTGCCTACTTGCTTACGTGCTTACACGGGCCACATGTTAGTATGGGATGACATGTGATCGTGTACATGTGTGTCAACGTGTTCCTGTAATTAAATATTTTTGTGTTAGTACGCTAAGGCTAAACTAGGATTAATCGTATTGCGTTTAAATCCTATGGCAATGTCTGTTGCAGACAATGTCGTCATTTGGATCGCACCATTCCCAAACCACTCGCCGCAATCATGAGGACAAACGTATCGCTGCTCTAGTCACGAAGGTGATAGTTAAAGTTCTTCCGTGGATAGTCAGCGAACTGCATGAAAACGCTAGCAAGTCCTCAGAGGAATCTAGGATTGACTCGCCAAAAGATGCATTCAGTTTCAAACAGTTTAAAGCCTGCGGACCTAAAGAATTCACCGGAACAGATGGACCTACTGCTATGTTTCAATGGTTCGATTCTATTGACGTCACCCTGCGCCAAAGTGGCTGTCCTGATAATCTCCGCATTGTTAACGCCACCGGCGTTTTCCAATCCAGGGCTCTAGATCGGTGGACTGCCGAAAGGAACAAACGAGGGAATGATGCTGCCTATGGGCTTACGTGGGACGAGTTGAAGGATATCATGATGAAGGAGTTATGCCCTCCCCACGAGCTTCAGAAGCTGGAGGATGAATTTTGGCACATTAAGCAAGAGGGTGGCGACAACCCTGGACTAACCGCCCGATTCAAGCAGTTGAGTATCATTTTCCCTGACCAAGTTACTACCCATGAAATCACCATCAAGAAAAACATCCGTGCTCTGCCGGATTGTGTGGCTGATTTCGTGCAAGCTGCGAAAACGACAACTATTGAGGAAACCTTCTTACGCGCTGCTGAGATCAACGACAAGCGAGTTCGAGCTGGATTCTTTGATAAAGCCTCCAAGAATGTTCATCAAGTTACCGCTGCTCCCACCGCTGAAACCGCATCATCTTAGGGTTCAAAGTCCTCCCGTCGCAAGAGAAAGAATAATAAGAACTGTGCTGTCACAAACGCCGCTCCACTCGAAGCTGTTCCAGCTCCACCGTAAAACTAAAACCGCCAGGTAGCGGCACCAGCAACAAATGCACCTCCAGCCAAGCGTGCATACACTGGCCCTCACCCGCTCTGCCCTACCTGCACTTACCACCATGCGGTTGGAATTGCGTGCAGATTCTATGCTCCTTGTAACATTTATGGGCATTTTACTGCGAACTGTTGCACTGGTCCTCGACAAGCTCAAGCTCAAGTTCAAGCCCCTGCACCACAAGCTCTCATTCCTGCTCCACAGGGTCCACAAGCAGCTCCTACCCCCGCAGCTAACGCACGAGCCTGCTATGCGTGTAGTGAACCCAACCATTTTGCAAACATGTGCCCGAACAGGGTTGTGAAGCAAGAGCCATAGCAACAACAGCAACAACACCAACAGCAGCATCCAGCAGCCCGCGGACGTGCCTTTAACATCAACGCCCGCCAGGCTCAAGCAGACAACAACGTGGTTAATGGTACGTTTCTTGTGAATGGTATATATGCTTCGTGTTTGTTTGATTCTGGAGCAGATAACTGTTTTGTATCGTTTGAATTCGAAAAACTCCTTAATCGTAAGCGCACCCATCTCCCCTCGACGTTCGATGTTGAAGTTGCCACTGGAAGAACCATCACCGTTAACTCCGTTCTACGTGATTGTACGCTTGAACTCAACAATCATGTCTTTCCTATCGACCTTATTCCGATGCAACTTGGAAGTTTTGACATCATAGTAGGCATGGATTTCCTTCGGGAGAATCATGCTGAAGTTGTGTGCTTCGATAAGATGATTCGTTTCCTTCTCGCTAATGGTGATAAATTATGTGTATACGGTGAAGTCGCATCGAAGAAACTCCCACTCATGTCGTGTGTCCAGGCTAGCAAGTATCTCCGCAAGGAATACCAAGCTTTCTTGGCACACATAGTAGCAGCGGAGAAAAAGGAAGTTAAGGCACTGGATAAGGTGCCTGTGGTTCGTGATTTTCCCGCTGTCTTTCCTGATGATTTACCTGGTTTACCTCCAAGTCGTGATATCGAATTTCGTATTAACCTCATTCCTCGAGCAAATCCTATCACTAAATCTCCCTATCGACTCGCCCCGTCAGAAATGCGGGAACTCTCGAGTCAGCTCCAGGAATTGCTTGAAAAAGGCTTTATTCGCCCTAGCACCTCTCCTTGGGGCGCGCCTATCCTTTTTGTCAAAAAGAAGGATGGATCGTTCCGGATGTGCATCGACTACAGGGAATTGAATAAGCTAACCATCAAGAATCGCTATCCCCTGCCCCGAATTGATGATTTATTTGATCAGTTACAAGGTGCTACATGCTTTTCGAAGATCGATTTACGCTCAGGTTATCACCAGTTACGCATTCAGGAAGAAGACATCCCGAAAACCGCCTTTCGCACTCGATATGACCATTACGAGTTTGTCGTGATGCCCTTTGGTTTAACCAATGCACCTGCGGTATTTATGGATCTGATGAATCGCATGTGTAAACCCTATCTAGACCGCTTCGTCATCGTGTTTATCGACGATATCCTGATCTATTCCAAGTCAAAAGCCGAACACTTGCATCATCTACGTTTGGTTCTTGAGCTACTCCAAGGGAATCAACTCTATGCCAAGTTCTCCAAGTGTGAATTCTGGCTAGAGGAGGTTCAATTCCTCGGTCACATTGTCAATAGTCAAGGTATTCACGTCGACCCCGCAAAGATCGAAGCCGTTAAGAGCTGGGTTACACCAAAGAACCCGTCTGAAGTCCGTTCTTTTCTCGGACTAGCGGGCTATTATCTCCGATTTATTGAAGGATTCTCAAAAATCGTTGTGCCGCTTATATCTCTCACGCAGAAAGACAAGCCTTTTGTTTGGGGAACTGAACAAGAGACTGCCTTTCAAACTCTCAAGCTTATGCTCTGCAATGCTCCCGTACTTACTCTACCTGACGGAGACGACAACTTTATAGTCTACTGCGATGCCTCGTACCTTGGTCTCGGCTGTGTGCTTATGCAACGGGACAAGGTTATCGCTTACGCCTCTCGACAGCTCAAGATCCATGAGAAGAACTATACAACCCACGATCTCGAGCTTGGTGCAGTTATTTTTGCGTTAAAGATCTGGCGACACTACCTTTACGGTACTAAGTGTACGGTCTTTACAGACCATAAGAGCCTACAACACGTCTTGAGCCAAAAATAACTGAACATGCACCAACGCCGATGGGTTGAACTTCTTAACGATTATGACTGTGAGATTCGTTATCATCCTGGCAAAGCAAATGTTGTTGCCGACGCTCTTAGCCGACGAAGCTATTTACATAGCGTTCGTAATACTCACGCCCAGCACAATCTCGAAGCTCTTATCCGTGATGCCCAACATGCTTGTTTTACCGAACACACCTTGAAGAAGGAAAGAATTGCAAATGATGGCGCTCAATTTGTGAATAAATCGAATGGTATATTTCATTATCTAGACAGAATTTGGATTCCTAAGCGCACCAACTTACGACAAATCTTGCTAGATGAAGCCCACAAGTCTCGCTATTCTATTCATCCGGGTGCCGACAAGATGTACCACGACCTTCGTCAACGGTACTGGTGGGCTGGAATGAAGAGGGATATCGCTATCTACTTTTCGAAGTGCCTGCCTTGCTCGAAAGTCAAGGCCGAACAACAAAGACCCTCTGGCTTACTCGTCCAACCCGAGATCCCTATGTGGAAATGGGAGAGTATAGCTATGGATTTCATAACGAAACTCCCGCGCACGCCATCAGGTCACGATAGCATCTGGGTTATCGTTGATCGTCTTACTAAATCTGCTCACTTTCTACTGATACGAGAAGACTATAAGGTAGAACGGTTAGCATGAATCTACACTGACGAAATCATCTGTCGACATGGGACGCCTCACGATATCATCTCTGACCGCGATGGTCGGTTTACCTCGCGTCTTTGGGAAACGTTTCAATCTGCTCTCGGTACTACTCTTAATCTAAGTACCGCTTTCCATCCCCAAACCGATGGTTAGACCGAAAGAACGATCCGTACCCTTGAAGACATGCTTCGCTCGTGTGTCATAGATTTCGGTGGTAATTGGGACGCGCACTTACCTTTGGTCGAATTCTTGTACAATAACAATTATCATTCTAGCATCCAAATGGCACCGTTTGAGGCATTATACGGAAGAAAATGTCGATCGCTGATTGTATGGCACGAGATCGGAGACGCACAAATTACCGGTCCTGAGCTGTTGCAAGAAACGACCGACAAAATCCTCCAAATTCGAGACAATCTACTGAAAGCTCGGAGTCGTCAGAAAAGTTACGCCGATAGACGCCGCAAGCCCCTGGAATTTGACGTTGGCGATCACGTGCTCTTAAAGGTATCACTTTGGGAGGGTGTGATCAGATTCGGCAAAAAAGGAAAGCTCGCGCCTCGATATGTGGGACCCTTTAAGATTCTGGAGAGGATCGACAAAGTGGCTACAGACTCGAACTGCCGGAGGAACTTAGCAACGTCCACCCGACTTTCCACATTTCGAACCTCAGAAAGTATCTGGCTGAGCAAGATTTACAAGTACCACTTGAGGATCTACAAGTGGACGAAACATTACACTTCGTGGAAAAGCCTGTCGAGATCATGGATCGAGAAACCAAGAAGCTCAGGCGCTCGCGCATTCCTATTGTGAAGGTTCGCTGGGAAGGCAAATGTGGCGTAGAGTTCACCTGGGAACTCGAAAGTGACATGAAGGCGAAATATCCACATTTGTTTGTTATAGCTGCGCCTTAATTTCGGGACGAAATTCCCTAAACTAGGGGAGGTTGTAACACCCCATGTTTCGGAAGTCAAAGCACAAGTCAAAGTCAAAGGAAGAAAAGATTGCTAATTGCGATCTGTCACTCCTTGCTTAACTATTAATTTGACTTTATTGACTTACAACTGAGTCTCTTTTTAATTTGAACGTTAGTTGTATTATGTGGAGTATTATTAATAATCGCAGTTTAATCGACGAATATTCATCACAGGTAATCGTTTTACGACTGTGAATAGTAGGAAGTAACAATGCGATAAAGTTAACTAAACGCTAACCAACTTAACGCTAATCTCATCGCCAACGCATCGCAATACGAATCACAGTGAATTACAGGTTCTGGATATTGTTTTACGTGTGTGTGCTAATTATGTGTTAAATGTGTGTGTGTTTATGTTTATGTTTGAGGTGTAAACGCAATCGCAACTCTATTTCATCGCAATCTCAATCGCAACACGGAACGCAAAATGGTTTGTTTAGGTTTATGACTATATATTAGTTAGGTTATTTGTATAACTATTGGTTAATCAATCGCATCGCTCAATCAACGCCCGCTTAAACGCATCGCAACGCTCAACGCACGAAACAAAACATCAAAAACTAACTTGCTGTGCCATGTCGTGTAACACCTCGTAAAATCACGTCCAATGACGTGTTGACACGTGTATTAAACCCTAATAAAGTCAAACATTGACTATGAGGGACTAATTTTGTGAAAAATCAAAAACTTTGATTATGGAAGGACTGGAAGTGTTTGCATGCGTAAAATATGTCTCTGAATAATCTCTCACGAGATTCGTATTCTCAAATTAAGCCACTTGTTGGATTATCGAAACCGTTTGCATAATAAATCGAAAGATTTGCACGGTAAAGGGTTAGAAGCGTCAACATGTTTAATAATACCTCTGAATGACCTCTTAATGAACCCGAAACATTATTATATCTAATCATATTCTTGGGAATGCAAAACATTGGCCATTTAGGGCTTTAATGTCGATAAGCATCAACACGCACAAGTTGGTGCGTTAAAAAGGGTTAAAAGTGTTAACATGTTAATTCTTACCTCTGAATGACCTTTTTAACAAAACCGAAGCATCGTAATGTTCGATAATACTCTCGGGAATGCCCAATATGGATAACATAGGGCTTTGACGCAATAAAGCGATAATACGCGCAAGTTTGCGCGTTAAAAGGACCAAAAGCGTCAATAATTAAAACTACACCGTTGAGCGACCTCTTAAGCGAACAGGTGTGAGCTAGAGTGTCATAATACTCCATTATACTCCTTTATACTCTTGGGAATGCTTGTTGTTAATTTCGTAAGGCTTTTATGCCATTTCGCGTTAATACGCGCAAGTTCGTAAGTTAAAGGGTTAAAAGCGTCAATATGTCAAACTAGGCCTCTAACTGACCCTTTTAACATATCGAGAAGTTTATGATGCTTGGTTATACTCTTGGATGTGCCTAGTATTGGAAATACAAGGCCTTGCGTTCTAAAAACATCGTTTCGGAGGAGTTCGGAAGTGCAGGGGCCAAACTTGTCAACAGATGAAACTTTGTGTGAGCTGGTCTGGTCCTTACGGACCATATACCTGGACCCTTACGGTCCGTATACCATGCCCAGTAACAGAATATTCAAAAACCAGCTTTGGTTTGCCTTCTTGTCTCACATAATTGATTCTATGGATCATTTGATGGTTTAGAAAGATGGTATTACACCTGTAATCATCTTGTAACTTCTCATAACACTTGTTGATCATCTAAAGACCCTCCAAACACTATAAATAGAGGTGAAATCCTTTATTTCATTTCAAACATTTCTTGAGTTTTGCTCTCTATCACTCAAATCTGAGGATCCTGATCATTGGAACCTCCTTTTGAGTTATCTTTTGTCCCTTGGACCATTTGTAAGTGTCCTATCTTGGCTAGTTCATTTTATTTGGCTCTTAAAGCCGAAAAGTCAAATGTTTCGATAACCGCTTTGACTTTTAGCTAGACCTTGTATGGTTGAGCCATGGTTCACAACGAACATGGCTACGTGACCGTAATTAGGTAGGTGTTAAACCCTCATAAGGGCACCTCCTAATTACCACGTTTACTTAGTTAATTGTCGGGTCAAAGTCATTAAAATAAAAGTCAAACGAGTCAGTTTTTAAATAAAATTCATAACTGATAATATAGAAGCTATAAAATCAGTTTTGTCACTTTAATAACTTGGTAAATATTAATTGAACATGCCTAAGCATGTTCAACCGACAACTCTAAGTTTAGAATCGGTTCGCAACCGAAAGTCGCAAAAGTTGACTTTTGCTTTGACTTTCAGTTCTGACCCGAATTAGCTTAGTTTAATTATGACTTCGGGTTCCTTTGTGACCATATGATATGTTAGTATAACCCCCTGAAGTTAGACTACTTGGTCCTTTAGAATTAGAGTTCATATGCATGTTTCCGTTACATGCTTAAAAGTTGACCATTATGCCCTTTCGATATTAAAACGAGATTTTTGAAAATGTGAGAGGACAAAAACTTTTATTACTGAGTTATAAACTTGTCCTAAAAATTTGACATCAGTTTGAGGTCTAAATTAAGAGTTATGCTCGATATCGTAAATTGAAGCTTTTTATTAATTAAACGACATTTTCGGCATAAAGCCTATTTAAACCCAAATTTTGAGACCAAACCTTTTGCACACTGATGTAATATAGTATTTAGAGATTTTTGAAGATTTTTGTTGAATTTTAAACTGATCATAACATAGGGTTCTTGCATTGACTCGGTAATTGACGGTTATGCCCTTTTTGCTAATAAAATAAGTTTTACACATCCTTTACATATCAAACCTTTTTCTACTGATTCTATATATTAAATAAATTATTATAAACAGTAAAGACTGTTCAAAATCTCAGATTTACTTATTTAACCTGAATACCGTCAAATACCGACTTTTATGTGATTTAGGCGCACAGTATGGTTTAAAACCATATTTGGCACCTAAAGCTTGTTACCTACTGATGTTATGAATAAATTTTTATACTTTAACAGTAAACAAAAGTTTTGAGCTCAGATTTCCAAATTCGACCTTTAAGACTTATGTGAAATGATCAAAATGCCCCTATGGTGCATAGTTTGGCCATGAATGATAAATTTCACACATATATGATATCTTACTGATATAACCTACTAAAATAAACATTTTTACTGATCTTTTATAATCTTTAAAATGACCAAAATACCCCTACGGGGCTTAAATTGATTTTAAATTCGTTTTGGGCATAATGGAAGGTATCCTACTGATATCACAACATATTAAAAGCATATTAACTTGTGGAACATGTTCATGACTCATTTGGTTACCCGTTATGCATCTTTCACGTTCGGTACGGTTTACGTAACTAGTTTGCATAAATTAACCGAAACGGGTCAAACCTTATCATTTTCACTTCAAAATTCAGAATGTGTTTGGTTTACCCATATTATACAACTCTCTATAACTTGTCGGGTCTAAATCACATTCAAATCCGGTCTTCGCTTAATCTTGCGTTTTGAACCGTAAACCTTTCCTTAAAACTAACCGGTCTAAGTTACAACTTAAATAAGACCCGTTAGGAATCTAATAGGTTAATAAAACCTTCTTTCCGGATTGAGAGCCCCAGTAGAGGCACTTCTGCTTGCTGATTAGAATATACGGCTGAGTATAAATTGCATTTTAAGCCCAGGTAAATACTTTTAACTTATTTTCCGTTATACGGGCTTGGGATACGGTGTTATAATAATACCGCTTGGTCGGGTATTGAATGTTTAATCGATTAGTGGTTAAATTATTGAGGTAACCCGTTTTAATCTGTTTTGTTTGAAATAAAGCCTTTGGGGGTTAATGACCATGTCCCGGATATCCTTGGCATCATTATTAAGAAATGGCCACGTTTTAAGCACGGGGTGTAGGCATACACCTGACAGTTGCATAGGAAAAACGGTATCTCACTCTCTTGTGGGCCTATACTTGTGGTGTGTCTGTTAATCTTGACTCGGTTTCTAATATCGGGCCCTAAATGTATAACGAACATATAAATCTGTATACAAGATTATTTTTATATAATTGTCCCAAGTTATAAAAGATTATTTGTGCCTCGTGCATTCAAATCAATTTTCTTAAACATTTTCAAAAGTGTCAGTTAATTGTATTTACTAGTGTAAACTGACGTATTTTCCAAAAAGGTTAAGTGAGAGGTGCTGTACGTAAATTGGTTGGGAGCTCAGGGCGTTAATAGGGAATCTTGCAAGTTCTAGGCATCTAAAGTCTGTTGAACAGCGTTTATCTTTCTGTTTTAAGATCCGCCTGTGGATCCATCTTACATTCCGTTTGTAATTTTGATGTTACTTTCAAATCGGTTTGTAATATATTTACTTTAGACTTCCGCTGTGCATTGAACTGTGATTATCTGACTATGATGATATCAACTACGTCACAATACTCCCCACCGGGCCCACCGGTAATATGTGGAAATATCGGGGTGTGACACGTCGATTGAATGACCATTCGATCGAATGGCCATCCGATCGGATAGTCATCCGATCCGTTGCACTTGCCCCTTTCCTATTTTGGAAACCCTATAAATACCCCTCTGTCACATCACAAGTGATGTGACAGCTCTCCCTCTCGAACCAGCGACTCAAGCTCTCTTTTCTCTTGATTTCTCCCGAATCTTGTAAGTTTTCAACTCAATCCTTGTACTTCTATGATCTACACACACTGATTCATCTTTCTCTCCTTTGAATCTTCACTTTTAACCGTGAAATAAGTGGATTTGAGGTGTTCTAGGATGATGTCATCTGGGAGTTCTTAGGAAGTTCAAGTTTTGACCTCATTCCACCAAGAATACCTCAGATCTCAAGGATTTCCACACGATTAAACTTGGTTTTCGCATAGATCTAAACTTTCCAAATTCAAGAGGGATTGAAAGACGGTTTCTTAACTTCCTTTTAACTCTTTTACACTCATGCATCCAAAACTGATGGAATCGGAGCTCGTTCTGATCTTCTACTCATTCTTAGTGAAGTGTCGGTTCAAAGATCTGATTTCCATCAAAGAGACAATGATTTTGGGTTAAACATGAACAACCATCATGAACAGTTAACTGGTCGGACTAGGGTGATTCCTGTTCGATCGGATAGCTTGGGTCTTGGTGGAGTTTCAGTTTTTTTAAAACAAGGTCATGCCGTCTCAATCAAGCCGCAAACTTGCAAAACAATCAAGTTTAAAACTATCAGACCGTCGGGAAGGATTGCCGTCCGATCGGATTGCCTTCCGATCGAACGACCATCCGATCGGATTGCACTTGAGCTTCAACACTTAAACATTTCAAGAAGATCTGAATGACCTACGGATTGTCGTTCGATCGGATTGCCATCTGATCGAACGACAAACCGATCGATTGACATTTCGGACTTCACAATTTTCAAAGATCTTTAGTTTCTAACTGGACGGATTGCCATTCGATCGAACGACCTGAAAGGTAGAGATACTTCTCTGATCTTGAAATGCTACAACGAAAACTTCAAAGCCATCATACACAAACACATCCATCCCAAAAGAGTGGCCAACCGATCGAATGGCCAACCGATCGGATGACCATCCGATCAGATAGCCATCCGATCGAATGACACACTCCAGCACTTCCTCACTTGCCTCATTTTACGCACCACTTATCGCTTATACTGTCGTTCTGTTCAGGCTAATCTCTCTAGCGCTCCCTTCGATCCATTACTACCATCACTGTGAGTATACTCGAACCCTTTTTCGCTTAACGCACTTTTGGGTTTTACATACGTTATCTATATCAAATCACATCATCACACAACGCAAACACTTTTAACGCTAACCGCTCTCGCATGTTATACGTGACTCAATGAATGCCTGTTTGTTATGTTAACACATTGATTGTTGTCTACCTGCCTTAGCAACGATAGTACTATAGTTTGGACTCAGCACCTATTTACTCAGGGGTTGTTAAGGATCTTACTTCACGTGTTCGCAGTGGTGAACATGTGTTGCGCACTCTACAACTTGCAGTCATTGGTATTGATAGGATCTTTGTCGATAACTTACGTGTATCACTTTTAACGTACTACATGCTGGTTATGCGTAAATCGCTTTCGCTATTATTACTATTAAACTTGTATGCTCACCTTTACACTATGTGTATTGACCTCTATTTTAACGTATGTGACAGGTGCTTAAGATGCTAGGAATGCTGTGCTTTGGTGAATTAAGCTAGGGGTCTAGATATGTCACGTTAAATCTGAGTTGTCGAAACATGTTAATTGTCTTTGAGATACTTGGTCAGTGTAACACCTCAAAAATTCGTGTTCAATGAAATAACGACACGTGTCATGAAAGACAAAACGCGTTGTAAACCCGGATGTAATAAAGATGTTTTGGCAGGATTTAAAAGTGGCGTCATGTTAATTTTTACCTCTGAATGACCTCAATTATAAATCCCAAGACCCAAGTATATATATATTAAAATCTAAATCCAGAAATTCTTGACAATAATTGAAATGGTGGACTCCTACGAAGAAAAACACGGTAAACCTTCTTGTTCGGCACTTTCAAATAAGAATTCATTGAAATATACCAAAGTGGTAGGGTATGTAACTGTTCAAGGCCATTTTGGGAGGTCCCTAACTGATAATTGAGGTCCCAAAGTCGGAATATGGGGTTGCCCTTTCGAAATCTGAAAGAACAAACAATTTTTCACTTCTGATAAACGGCTTACGGACCATAAGCCTTCCCTTACGGTCCGTAAGGGGTATGCCCAGCGACTGATTTCGTTACTGTTTGCTGTTTTAACGCCTGGAGCTGGTTTTAAACGGTTTTCCACATCTCCCTTGGCCCCTAAACAACGCCTAAACATGTAGGACACCCGTGGGAATGTTGTGGTCAGTGGTAGACTAAGTTGTCAACACTTTATGGTGCCTTAGTTCACTATATAAAGCTCACAAATTGCAACACTTGATCATTCATCCCTCAAACAACTTCTGATCATTTGTGGAGCACAAGAGCACTTTCCAGGCATTCCTAATCAACCATTAGACACTTGTAAGTTTGCTTAACCTTCTTTAATTGAGTTTAGCTTAGTTATTTAGCTAAAAGTCAAACCGTCGTAATTACGGTTTGACTTCGAGATTAGTTAATGATGGCTCAGTCATATCTCGAATTAAAAGTACAACTAAGTAGGTAATTATGTGGGTAATAAAACCTCAAAAGGGTTCCCCCTGATTCCCACTCTAACTAGGTCTAATGTCGGGTCAAACGTGTAATTAAAAAGTCAACAGAATGTTTAAATTGCAATTGATGCATGATTAGCAAGGTAGAGCACATACAACCTGTTTGATCATTAATATAACTTGGTAATTAGTGTGAGGACATGTCTAAACATGTTCAACCCGACAATTTGCTATTAGACCCGGTTCGGAACCAAAAGTCGCAAAGGTTTGACTTTCACTTTGACTTCCAGTTCTGACCCGTTTTGGTATGATTTAGAAATACCTAAGAGCTTCATTTGGACCAGGTTACATGCTAGTATAACCCTCTATGATTATACACCATGGTTCGTTAGTTAA
This sequence comes from Helianthus tuberosus, assembly GCA_030545235.1. Taxonomy (NCBI): domain Eukaryota; kingdom Viridiplantae; phylum Streptophyta; class Magnoliopsida; order Asterales; family Asteraceae; genus Helianthus; species Helianthus tuberosus. The sequence goes on from CM060440.1 coordinate 44,873,844, forward strand.
CCGATTAATACGCATGATTCCGTTAATTGCTCATATGTTGACCATTATGCCCTTTTCACCTTAAAACGTGATTCTTAAAAATGTAAAAGAGTAGAAACCTTAGTTACTGATATATAAACTTGTATGCAAAGTTTGACATCAGTTTGAGGTGTAGAATAAGAGTTATGCTCATTAGCGCAAATTGGAAGCTTTATGTTAATTAAACGACATAATTAGCGTATAGCCTATTTAAATCTACTTTTTGATATCAAATCTTTTACCCACTGATGTAATATATTATTTTGGGATTTTTAAATATTTTTAATTAATTTTAGGCTGAGCATAACTTATAGTCGTAGGCTTAATCCGGTAATTGTCGGTTTTGCCCTTACGGGCCATAAAATGAGTTTTACATATCTAATCGAATCCAAACCTTTTGCTACTGATCTTAAATGATAAATAAATTATTTTAAGCCTTCTGGAATAATAAAAATATCAGATTTATGTATCGAACCCGGAAATGGCTTTTAATCGCCTCATTAAGCGTTTTTAACGCATAGTATGTACTAAAACTATTTTAAACATACAAGGGTTGATACCTACTGATATTTGAGGCAAATTATAATATTTTAACAGTAAGCAAAGGTTGATAAACTCAGACTTCAGTTTTGAACTTTTCGGCTTATGTGAAATTACCAAAATGCCCCTACGGTGCATAGTTTGGTTATAATTGATAAATTTCACATATATACTTTACCCTACTGTTATAACTTGTTAAATTGAGTATGTTTGCTGATTACATCAGACCTGTAACTCAGACAAACACTTAAACTCTTTTATAAACTTTTAAATGACCAAACTACCCATACGGGGCATAGTTTGTGTTTAAACTCGTTACGGGCATAATGAAAGACAACTTACTGATGTCACAACATATTTGAAGCATATTAACTTAGGAAACCTGTAGATGGCTCTCATGAATACCCGTCACGCTTATTACGCGTACGGTTCGGTTTATGTAACTAGTTTACATAAATTAGCCGAAACGGGTCAAACCTTATCGGTTTCATCTCAAAATCCAGAATGTGTATAAAATACCCATATTAAGCTAGTCTCTGAACTTGTCGGGTCTAAATCACATTCTATCCGGTCTTCGCTTAATCGTGCGTACGAACCGTATCTTTGAAACTAGCCGGTCTAAGCTTAAGCTTAACTAAAGACCCGTTAGGATTCTAATAGGTTATTATAAACCTTCGTTCCAGATTAGGAGGACCAGTAAAAGCTACTTGCAATTTGATTATTGTGATTTATACATTGCTCAGGTAAATACTTTTAACTTATTTTCCCTATACGGGCTTGGGTTACGGTATATAGAATACCGCTTGATCGGGCATCAAATCCTCCACCATTGGGTGGGTAATTGAATAATTTGATCGGCTCGTTTAAACAGTCTTGTTACTTAAAGCCTTTGGGGGTTAATGACCATGTCCCGGATATCCCTGGCATCATTTTACGAAATGGCCACGACTTAAGCGCGGGGTGTAGGCGTACACCCGTCAGTGCACAAAAGAATAATGTGGTGTGTCTATTGATCTTTAACCCGGACTTGACCCGGGCTACTGAACGCACAAGGAACATGTAATTCGTTCACAAGATTATAATATTAAATAATTCTCCCAAGTTAAAAAGATTAATCTTGCCTCTGTGCATTTTAATCAAATTATAAAACATTTATGCCATGTGCATCCAAACCAATTTTAAATCATTTTCCAAAATGAGTCAGTTGATTGTATTTACCAGTGTAAACTGACGTATTTTCCCAAAAAGACTAAATGCAGGTACTAAACGTAATTGGCTGGATTGTCTCCTTAGCATCAATAAAGAGTCTCGCAAGCTTAAGATGCCTGAAGTCTGTTGAACTATTGTTTCCATTTTATTTTCGATCCTTCTGTGGATAAACTTCCGAATATTGTGACATTTGATATTACAATATTAAATTCGGTTGATATAATATCTTTTAAATTGCTTCCGCTGTGCATATTAAATATTGTGTTGTTTGACTATTATGTTGCCAACCACGTCACGATACTCCCCCACCGGTGACACGTGGAAATCCGGGGTGTGACAGGTTGGTATCAGAGCCAACATTGAGTGAATTGAACACTAGTCTTTCGTGTTTAATCTCAATGACACAGTAGCACATTCCTTGACCTTCTGAGTCTAGACTTAACATAGGGTTATTCTCAATCCTAACCTGGAAATTTTTGCTTCCAAATTTTTATATATACGTCGCCAAGCGAAGAAGCTGTAATAAAAAGTCTCCACGTCTGGATCCTTGAAATGCTGAGCTTCGTACCGCGGCTAGAATGAAACGAGCATCCAAGGAGAGGACACTCAGAAATAAAATAAAGAAGAAACTTCTCTTGCTGAAGATCGTTTCCTTAATAAGTCCTTATAAGGACACAATTATCTTTCAGTCCCTACGAGGACAACATTATTCCTTTCAAGTCCCGCTTAGGGCAACTTTATACTTTTATTTTTATATAGTGGAATGATTAAGTTTAAACTTTCATTCTAAACAAGAAATATTAAATAAATGGAAAATAACATTTCCTTTTGCAAGATCTACCATTATAAATAAAATGGCAAAATCTAAAAAGGACAAGACCTAGCTTCGGGTCATATTAAGACCGGCCAAGATGGCAGTTCCTCAACTTAGATTCAGATCCTTATAAACATTTCAATTTAGAAATTGTTCTGCGATAAATATTAAAAGAATCTTAAGAGTGAAACCTAGCCTGAGTGTCATTATAAAGACCTGGCCAAGATGGTAAGACCTGTTTAAAAGATCCGTATCCCAGTTAACATCTGAAAACATGTTAACACTCCCGGCAGAGGTGATTCGTTGGAAATCACACACGTTATTAAGGATTCTTCAAAAGATTCCTAACCCAGTTTAATGATCTCTGAATCCTGGGTTTACATCATCAATTAAGATGATCATATTTTAACCATACGTGGTAATATAGTGCCTACGGGCCTTGCTCATTTCTACATGAGCCAAAATACAGTGGTAGCTATGACTCCCTGTCAGAAAAAGGTAATGAACTAGGTTCAAACCTCAAATGCTTTGATTCTCTGAAATCATAGCATATAAATTTATATATGTCCTTGTGACTAAGCCTGTTGTGCTAATATATTTAAAGGCCTTGATTCTCTAAAATCATGGCTTATGATTTAAAAATGTCCTTGTGACTAAGCCTGTTGTGCTAATATATTTAAAGGCCTTGATTCTCTGAAATCATGGCTTATGATTTAAAATTGTCCTTGTGACTAAGCCTGTTGTGCTAATATATTTAAAGGCCTTGATTCTCTGAAATCATGGCTTATGATTTAAAAATGTCCTTGTGACTAAGCCTGTTGTGCTAATATATTTAAAGGCCTTGATTCTCTGAAATCATGGCTTATGATTTAAAAATGTCCTTGTGACTAAGCCTGTTGTGCTAATATATTTAAAGGCCTTGATTCTCTGAAATCATGGCTTATGATTTAAAATTGTCCTTGTGACTAAGCCTGTTGTGCTAATATATTTAAGGGCCTTGATTCTCTGAAATCATGGCTTATGGTTTAAAAATTGTCCATGTGACCAGGCCATTGGGTGCCACTAATAAAACCGTTAATGTTTTATAATTAGGATAAATTATAATAGAAATCCTAAATAAATATATATGATTAATAAATTAACCAAATATGGTCTCTGTTTACCATGGTTAATGAATTTCTCTAAGGGGCAATTCCGTAATAAACATCCCTTAGAAGGGAAGTGCCTACGGGCTATAGTTAATGTCCTCTGAGACTAAAGACAGTGGTAGCCTACAGCTCCCTGTCAGGAAAAGGTAATGAACTTTGATTCAAACCTTAATGCCGCGATTCTCTGAAATCATGGCTTATAAATTTAACTTGTCTACGCGACTAGGCCATTTGTGCTATTATTAACTTATAAATTAGGATTTATGATAAAAATCCTGAATAAAATAAATATCCTTCCTTCCCTGTCAGTATGCATTTTAAAAAGAATCTTAAAGGTGAAACCTAGCCTACGCGGCCAAGATGGTGAAACCTACTCAAGGGATTCAGATCCTTGTTAACACCTAAGAACGTGTTAGCACTCTTGACAAATGTGATTCGAGAAAATCACAACAGTCATCCTTATATTGGATTCTTCCAATTCTCTTATCTAGCCTAGTGATTTAGGAATCATGGCTTATATCATCCTATAAGATGATCATATTATAAACATCCGTTAGTGATGAAGTGCCTACGGGCTAAACTTGTTGTCCGATAAGACAACGACAGTGGTGGTCTTTGACCTCCTGTCTAAAGTGTTGGACTATGTCCAAACATAATAGTCTATATGATCAATGCGATCATGACTAATATCATCTAATACGATGATCATATTATTTAACATCCTTTAGTGATGTTTTGCCTACGGGCTATAATATATTGTCCATTTGAGACATTGACATTGTTATCTTTATGATTCCTTGTCTGAGGTGGTGAGCTATGCTCAAGCCAAATAGTCAATATGATTAATGCAATCATGACTTATATCATCTAATAGGATGAACCTATTATAAACATCCATTAGTGATGTTTCGCCTATGGGCCATATTATATTGTCCATGTGTGACAAAGACATAGTGATCTTTACGATTCCCTGTCCAAGGTAGTGAGCTATGCTCAAGCCTAATAGTCTATATGATCAATGCGATCATGACAAAAATCATCAATACGATGATTAAAAATTTTAACATCCTTAATGATGTTTTGCCTAAGGGCTATATTATATTGTCCAATTGAGACAAGGCAATTGTAATCTCTTGTGATTCTTTGCCCAAGGGGGTGAGCTATACTCAGATCCCATAGTCTATACTATCATTGCGATCCTGACTAGTATCATCAGTATGATGATCATAATATTAACATCCCTCGTGATGAAATGCCTACGGGCTATACGTTATTCTAGTATCGGTAAGACAAAGATAGTAGTGATCTTTATGATCCCCTGTTCAAAATGGTGTGATTATACCCAAACCTAATAGTCAATATGATCGATGTAATCATGACTACTATCATTAGATACGATGGTTATATATAAACATCCATTAGTGATGTCGATTGGCTTACCTTTCTGCCGAATGAATCGTCTTTCAAGACGATGACAGTTGTAGTCTATGACTCCCTGTCCAAAGGTGAAGAACCACGTTCAAACCTTGAAGCCCTAATCTAATAAGATTGCGGCTAATAAATTAAGGTCCTTGGTGATAGACCATCGAGTTATGTTTTAAAGTCATTCATGACAAGCCTATGTGCTATAATTTGTCATTCGTGACAAGCTAACATATTAAATGTTAACATTCCTGGTGACAGGCCTTTTGTGCCAGAGTTGATAAATGTCCTTATGACAAGGCCGTTTATGCCATATCTAAATGACCTTTGCGACAAGGCCTTCGTGCCGTATAATCATTTATGTCCTTCATGACTGGGCTTTATGCCATATCTTTCTACGTCCATCGAGACAGGCTTCTATGCCATATATGTATATATATAATAAAAGTCTTGTAAGGCTAGCCTTTGAGCTATTTATAATCGTCCTTGTGACAAAGACAGTTGTGACATTATGGTCCCCTGTCAAGCAGGTACTGGACTCGCTCCAAACCTTAAATGCCATTGATAGTCCTTTTGTGACCTAAGCTAAATGTAATAGATATACATTCAAATAGCATTCATTAAGAATGTTCAAAACAGAATAGCCCATGCGGTTTATGAATGTCGTGGCTAATCTAAGTCAGGTCATCAGGATGATGACTAATAATTGTTAAATCTTGGTGATTGGTACCAAGTTTCGAGTATGGAAAACTCGGATGAGGTAGACGACAGTCGCAATACTATTAATGCGACGAAAGTTAATAAAACTACAAACGTAAACCTCAATATTAATGGAGTTAATCTCCAGGCTGTGGTTGACGCAGCAGTTGGAAGGACCATAGAAAGATCATGAAACAATCAAAAGAGCCGAATGCTCCTCGCTCTGAATTTCATTCAAAACCATGTTCAATTGCTCATGAGAAGAGTTTTGTTCACACACGAATATGAAGGATGAACCAAAGGAGGAGGGTAACTCCCAGAAATCTAAGAAGAAGAGCAAGTACAGGCTTAATAAGAACCAACAAAAGTTCAGTAAGAAGCCTGTATGTAAGAATTGCTATAAAAGACACTAAGGACAGTGTCGATTAGAACAAAGACCAAAGCAGTGTGGCATCTGCTAAGGAAACTGGTCATCATTCCCATGAATGTAGGGACATAAAGAATGCAGTCTATTACGGCTGTGGTGAGCAAGGCCGCATCAGAACTAGATACCATAAAGCTGCCAAAGAAGGTACAGCTAAGCCTAGAAAGGCTAAAGGAAGAAATGCCTGAACTCACCTGATGAATGCCAAGAGGCAGTTCACGATGTCATCAAATACATTCCTTATCATTTACCAATGATAATTTCTGCTAAGTGTCCTGTTTTTAATACAGGCAATAATAAATCTTCATAAACCATAAGCTTAGCAAACTTTTATATTATCCACAAGGTATAACTTACCAAGAAATCATAGTAACCGATTCTTCTAGTATCGGCAAGGAATCCTTCCGAAAAATCTAAGAGTACTCTTTCTTCGCATAGAGTACGACAACATATGTTATTTTAATTATTTTTCTCATTTTTTTTCTATCGCCTGCGAATGCCAAACTATGTTTGATAAAAGTGCCATATGAGGATTGGCGTATCCTAGTGTGTCCCATAGATTACTTCCATGCCTGATCAGCATGGAGATTTAATACATGGAACCCCTGAGATATCCCAATGGTCATATTGTACTAAAGTCGACTAGTAGTATTCAAAGAAGATATCCAGAATGGACTTGTCCAAGTAAATATTCCCGATTAAGAAATTCGTGGACTTGTAACATAAATGTGTCACTTATTTGACACAAGCAATGATGGATGAACTAGAGCCTGAGATATGGAAAAATCTCTGTAGCCTCCTTGTATCTTGATTATCTTCTCATAAGTTTTCCCTGCTTACCTCCTGGAAGGCAGGTAGAATTAAGATTAACATCCCGCTGTGGGCTGGAGTATTGTGAAAACTCCATATTGATTATGGAATAATCGAAACCTTGATTAAGTAGGTTTTAAGACATAGGCTCATATAGCCTGACTCAATATTCTGAGGGTTTTATGTTATTAAATAAGAAAGGCGGTTCATATTGCTTATGTATTAATTGCCGCAACCCTACTTGGGCAACGATTAAGAATTTGCCATCAGCTACCCAGGATCTAAAGGCAAATTATTGGTGGATAGGCTTGAAAAAGTCTGTAGCCACCTATGTAGCTAAATGCTTGACATGTGAGCAAGTCAAAGCCGAGCATCAGAAACCGTCAGGTTTGCTACAACAGCCTGAACTTCCTACGTGGAAGTGGGAAATGGTAACTATGGATTTTATTACCAAGTTACCCAAGACTAGGAAAGGAAATGATACAATATGGGTTATAGTTGACAGATTGACTAAGTCAGCACACTTCTTACCCATCAAGGAGACTTATAGCTCCGACATGTTAGCCCAGTTATACGTTGACAAGATTGTAGCCTTACATGGCATACCTGTGTCTATTATCTCTGGCCGAGATACTAGATACACGTCACATTTTTGGAAGAGTTTCCAACAATCTTTGGGCACACGTTTGAATTTTAGTACGGCTTATCATCCTCAGACTGACGGTCAGAGTGAGCGTACTATTCAAACGTTGGAAGACATGCTACGTGCATGTGCGATCGATTTGGGTGGTAGTTGGGATAAGAACCTACCGTTAATCGAATTCTCCTACAACAATAGCTACCATACCAGCATTAAGGCTGCGCCTTTTGAGGCATTATACGGTAGAAAGTGTAGATCGCCCGTTTGTTGGGCGGAAGTTGGAGATGTCCAATTATCAGGACCAGAGATAGTCTTTGAAACGATGGACAAGATTGTCCAGATTCGTGACCATCTCAAGGCTGCCCGAGATAGGCAGAAGAGTTACGCAGATCCAAAGCGTAAAGCTTTTCCCTTCGAAGTAGGTGATAAAGTGTTGCTCAAAGTATCACCCTGGAAAGGAGTGATGCGATTTGGTAAGAAAGGCAAGCTAAGCCCGAGGTACATAGGACCTTTCGAGGTTATCAAACGTGTCGGGTCAGTTGCCTATAAGTTAAACTTACCAGAAGAGCTCAGTGGAATTCACAATGTGTTCCACATCTGCAATCTGAAGAAGTGCTTCGCTGATGAATCACTGGTTATACCGCATACAGATGTGCATATAGATGAGAGCTTAAAATTTGTGGAAAAACCTTTGTCGATTGAATATCGATAGGTAAAGAAGCTTCGAAGGAAGCATGTACCTATTGTAAAGGTCAAATGGGATGCCCGTAGAGGTCCCGAGTATACGTGGGAGGTTGAATCCACCATGAAAGAAAAGTACCCTTATTTATTTCAGTAAATCTCGGGTCGAGATTTATTTTAAGGGGGTGAGGATGTAACACCTCAAAAATTCGTGTTCAATGAAATAACGACACGTGTCATGAAAGACAAAACGCGTTGTAAACCCTGATGTAATAAAGATGTTTTGGCAGGATTTAAAAGTGGCGTCATGTTAATTTTTACCTCTGAACGACCTCAATTATAAATCCCAAGACCCAAGTATATATATATTAAACATCTAAATCCAGAAATTCTTGACAATAATTGAAATGGTGGACTCCTACGAAGAAAAACATGGTAAACCTTCTTGTTCGGCACTTTCAAATAAGAATTCATTGAAACATACCAAAGTGGTAGGGTATGTAACTGTTCAAGGCCATTTTGGGAGGTCCCTAACTGATAATTGAGGTCCCAAAGTCGGAATATGGGGTTGCCCTTTCGAAATCTGAAAGAACAAACAATTTTTCACTTCTGATAAACGGCTTACGGACCGTAAGCCTTCCCTTACGGTCCGTAAGGGGTATGCCCAGCGACTGATTTCGTTACTGTTTGCTGTTTTAACACCTGGAGCTGGTTTTAAACGGTTTTCCACATCTCCCTTGGCCCCTAAACAACCCCAAAACATGTAGGACACCTGTGGGAATGTTGTGGTCAGTGGTAGACTGAGTTGTCAACACTTTATGGTGCCTTAGTTCACTATATAAAGCTCACAAATTGCAACACTTGATCATTCATCCCTCAAACAACTTCTGATCATTTGTAGAGCACAAGAGCACTTTCCAGGCATTCCTAATCAACCATTAGACACTTGTAAGTTTGCTTAACCTTCTTTAATTGAGTTTAGCTTAGTTATTTAGCTAAAAGTTAAACCGTCGTAATTACGGTTTGACTTCGAGATTAGTTAATGATGGCTCAGTCATATCTCGAATTAAAAGTACATCTAAGTAGGTAATTATGTGGGTAATAAAACCTCAAAAGGGTTCCCCCTGATTCCCACTCTAACTAGGTCTAATGTCGGGTCAAACGTGTAATTAAAAAGTCAACAGAATGTTTATATTGCAATTTATGCATGATTAGCAAGGTAGAGCACATACAACCTGTTTGATCATTAATATAACTTGGTAATTAGTGTGAGGACATGTCTAAACATGTTCAACCCGACAATTTGCTATTAGGCCCGGTTCGGAACCAAAAGTCGCAAAGGTTTGACTTTCACTTTGACTTCCAGTTCTGACCCGTTTTGGTATGATTTAGAAATACCTAAGAGCTTCATTTGGACCAGGTTACATGCTAGTATAACCCTCTGTGATTATACACCACGGTTCGTTAGTTAACCGATTAATACGCATGATTCCGTTAATTGCTCATATGTTGACCATTATGCCCTTTTCACCTTAAAACGTGATTCTTAAAAATGTAAAAGAGTAGAAACCTTAGTTACTGATATATAAACTTGTATGCAAAGTTTGACATCAGTTTGAGGTGTAGAATAAGAGTTATGCTCATTAGCGCAAATTGGAAGCTTTATGTTAATTAAACGACATAATTAGCGTATAGCCTATTTAAATCTACTTTTTGATATCAAATCTTTTACCCACTGATGTAATATATTATTTTGGGATTTTTAAATATTTTTAATTAATTTTAGGCTGAGCATAACTTATAGTCGTAGGCTTAATCCGGTAATTGTCGGTTTTGCCCTTACGGGCCATAAAATGAGTTTTACATATCTAATCGACTCCAAACCTTTTGCTACTGATCTTAAATGATAAATAAATTATTTTAAGCCTTCTGGAATAATAAAAATATCAGATTTATGTATCGAACCCGGAAATGGCTTTTAATCGCCTCATTAAGCGTTTTTAACGCATAGTATGTACTAAAACTATTTTAAACATACAAGGGTTGATACCTACTGATATTTGAGGCAAATTATAATATTTTAACAGTAAGCAAAGGTTGATAAACTCAGACTTCAGTTTTGAACTTTTCGGCTTATGTGAAATTACCAAAATGCCCCTACGGTGCATAGTTTGGTTATAATTGATAAATTTCACATATATACTTTACCCTACTGTTATAACTTGTTAAATTGAGTATGTTTGCTGATTACATCAGACCTGTAACTCAGACAAACACTTAAACTCTTTTATAAACTTTTAAATGACCAAACTACCCATACGGGGCATAGTTTGTGTTTAAACTCGTTACGGGCATAATGAAAGACAACTTACTGATGTCACAACATATTTGAAGCATATTAACTTAGGAAACCTGTAGATGGCTCTCATGAATACCCGTCATGCTTATTACGCGTACGGTTCGGTTTATGTAACTAGTTTACATAAATTAGCCGAAATGGGTCAAACCTTATCGGTTTCATCTCAAAATCCAGAATGTGTATGAAATACCCATATTAAGCAAGTCTCTGAACTTGTCGGGTCTAAATCACATTCTATCCGGTCTTCGCTTAATCGTGCGTACGAACCGTATCTTTGAAACTAGCCGGTCTAAGCTTAAGCTTAACTAAAGACCCGTTAGGATTCTAATAGGTTATTATAAACCTTCGTTCCAGATTAGGAGGACCAGTAAAAGCTACTTGCAATTTGATTATTGTGATTTATACATTGCTCAGGTAAATACTTTTAACTTATTTTCCCTATACGGGCTTGGGTTACGGTATATAGAATACCGCTTGATCGGGCATCAAATCCTCCACCATTGGGTGGGTAATTGAATAATTTGATCGGCTCGTTTAAACAGTCTTGTTACTTAAAGTCTTTGGGGAGTTAATGACCATGTCCCGGATATCCCTGGCATCATTTTACGAAATGGCCATGACTTAAGCGCGGGGTGTAGGCGTACACCCGTCAGTGCACAAAAGAATAATGTGGTGTGTCTATTGATCTTTAACCCGGACTTGATCCGGGCTACTGAACGCACAAGGAACATGTAATTCGTTAACAAGATTATAATATTAAATAATTCTCCCAAGTTAAAAAGATTAATCTTGCCTCTGTGCATTTTAATCAAATTATAAAACATTTATGCCATGTGCATCCAAACCAATTTTAAATCATTTTCCAAAATGAGTCAGTTGATTGTATTTACCAGTGTAAACTGACGTATTTTCCCAAAAAGACTAAATGCAGGTACTAAACGTAATTGGCTGGATTGTCTCCATAGCATCAATAAAGAGTCTCGCAAGCTTAAGATGCCTGAAGTCTGTTGAACTATTGTTTCCATTTTATTTTCGATCCTTTTGTGGATAAACTTCCGAATATTGTGACATTTGATATTACAATATTAAATTCGGTTGATATAATATCTTTTAAATTGCTTCTGCTGTGCATATTAAATATTGTGTTGTTTGACTATTATGTTGCCAACCACGTCACGATACTCCCCCACCGGGCCCACCGGTGACACGTGGAAATCCGGGGTGTGACAGTCAGTAATAACTATTTACTTTGGTATGTTATGGTATGGGACATAATATTTAAATATCTGGTAATTTAGTTATGGATTTCTCATGGACAATCTGTTTCGCTCAGTGCCATGCCCCGATGTTTCCGCCATCGGTTGGGGTGTGACAACTGGTATCATTAGAACACTGAGATGAGCCAATATTGAGTTGAGTGTTTTGAAGAAACTGAATCAACTGTTGGCATTGATATGCTGTGAGACTTGTAGCAGAACTCATAGCATGAACAAACGAGTTATTGAATTGATCAACACCATCATTTACAGAAGCATTAGCAGCATGTTTTGGTTTAGTAAATTTGAAATCCTTTGGAAAACCAATCAACCTATAGCATTTATTAACAGTGTGACCAGATTTCTTACAATGAGTGCAAACAGGCTTCTTGAAATTCTCTTGTGGTTTAGCTTGAACATTCATTGAGGTAACATCAGGAAAGGATTGTACAGTAGGGTGAATCTCTCTTTGTTTCTCATCTTGTGTCAAAAGAGAATAAGCTTTGCTTATAGCTGGTAATGGTTGCATCATCAGAATATTACCCCTAACATTATCATAACTAGGATTTAATCCCATTAGGAACTGAATTAACCTTTGTTCTTCGTCCTTTTTCATAATTTCAGCATATGTACCACAAGAACATGGAGAAATGGTAGATAAAGAACTGAGTTCATCCCAAATTCCTTTAATCTTTGTGAAATAAGCCGCAATACTGCTACTTCCTTGTGAAATTTCACATAAACTCTTTTGTAATTGATACATCTTTGCACCATTACCCTGTCCATATCTATCATTTAGTTCTGTCCAAAGTTGAGCAGCACTCTGCACATACAGAACACTTTCAGTAATATCCCTGGACAGTGTGTTGATGATCCATGAAATCACCATATCATTACAGCGATTCCATAAACTAGGGTTTGCAGCACTTGTAATTGTTCCATCAACAAAACCTAACTTGTTCTTTGCAGAAAGTGCAATCGACATCGCCCTCTTCCATGATCCAAAACCGATTCCATCAAACTGTTTAGAAACAAGAATCATCCCTGGATGATCCGAAGGATGCAAATAAAACGGATTTGAAGGATCAACTGTTGAATTTATCTGAGTATTTGTTGGATTTGGTTGAGACATTGAAGAAACAAACGAACAGAATCAAAGAGAAGACTGAAATTGAAGAAGAAATCGAGCAGAAAACGAATGAAGGAATGAAGATTGAAGAACGAAAATGATGAAGAAAGGTGAATCAGGAGCAAGATCACTCTGATACCATGTAAATTTGAATGAAATGAATTGGGGAAAACTGAAAAACTTTATTGAAGATGAGTTATTTATAACCCTAATTACAAAATAGAAAAAACTAATATCCAACTAACATCCAACTAACTAACTGAAACAAAACTAACTACCTAATAATATAAAATGCGGATTAAATAAACTAACATCGTGTTCGTTCGTTATGGAAATTCAGTTGTTCACGAACAGTTCGTGAACACTGGTCTCGTACACAAACGAACACAAGCAAATAAAAATGAACGCAAACGAACATTTAACTTGAAAATAAAAAAATAAAAACATTGTTATCCTTAAACATTGGATATAACTAGATAAATACAACCATCAAATAATAAATCAAAACACAAGAAGTCTACTACACCACCAGACGATAAATCAAGTTTAACTAACTTACACATATCCTCAAAAATGTTTTAGAATGTCCAAATTTTAGCTAACAAAGAAACAAATAGGGTTTCAAGTTTTCAATATGTTTAGATAAATGGTTTATTATTTATTATTTTTTTGATATAATCAAACGAACACGAAAGAACGTAACCGAACATACTAACGAACGTTCACGAACGTAGTCGAACGAATGGGACATGTGTTCGTGTTCGTTCGCTAAGCTAATCGAACGAAGTTTTTTGTTCGTGTTCGTTCGTTAAGCTGATCGAACGAACATAAACAAACTTCTCGCCGAACGGTTCACGAACTGTTCACTGAACGTTCGGTTTGTTTACAGCCCTAAGCCCATGTGAGAATTTTGTTGCAACTCCAAATCATTTAAAATTCCATTCACTAAATCCACGTTAGGTGTATCAACCAAATCACCCACTTCTTTAGCAACATTTATTATTTCCATTCACTAAAGTGTTTTATTGATCAACACCAGAAATATTTATCATAACTAGGTGTTTCGATTACGCGTGTTGCGCGATAGGCATTAGTGCATTTGCATAGCGTAGCAAAAAGAAAAAAAACTCAGTTGTTAGTTAACTGCTAGTTACAAATGTTTTAGTTAATGGCCAGTTATGAACTGGCACTTTGCGCCGGGGTTATTAAAATGGCCAAAAAATGGTCAGTTTCCTATCGCAGGATGGACAAGAAAATTATTTTGGCAACAATCAGCTATTAAAACAGCCATAATGATGAAGATTTCTATACAACTGAAACCGTTGACTTGAAATAAAATTACATTTCAATTAATCAAATTGTTGAACTTAACAATGCCCGCAAGAACAATGCGAACCTGTAGAGAAGATGCAAAGTAAAGAAAATTCTAATCCACCCTGTATAGTAAATAAGTTCAATTAAAAACCAAGACATTACTCACATCTCTATTTAGCACACGAATCTCAATAAAATGTTTAGCTTCCCTCCCAAATTCATCAGGGGAAAATTCTTTCAAGGCTGATAAGGGATGTAACTCTTTGAGCTGCGGTTAAGGGCCTACAAGAGTTGCAATTAGTTTCTCTATTTGGTTCAATCAGATGGTATTTCAGTTGCTATGGTAGGTTCTTGGATCAGATGGTATTTCAGTTGCTATGGTAGGTTCTTGGTTGTTCTTCTTCCCATTTACGGGGCCTAATTTTTGAAAAAAATAAGATAGTAAGTTTGTATGAACAACAAAGTATCCACATAGAAGCTCAAAAACAGACTGCAAAAAATCATTTTAATGCTAATAAACTTCCTACCTTGATTCCAACAACAAATACGTGTACAAATTTAGAAGCAGATAAACACGAAGTGAGCTTCCATCACAAACTTGCTCTACAATAGCTTCCATGGATTTGCCTTTGTTAGCAGCTAAAAGGCCCATGGCATCCAGATTGTTGGGATCACCAACAGCATATGGGGGGAGGTTCCTGATAGCAGCCTCAACAGACCCCGGAGACTAAAACAAACCGACCACATACACTCAATTAAATTTACAACATACAATGAGTTAGATGACAACACGTATTAATAGCCAGTGCAATCGTACACCAAATAACCATATGTTTGTTGATGTAAACCCAGTAAGTCAAGAACTATATAGAAAGCATGATTATTATTCCATAAATATAAATTCAAACTAAACATTCGGCATATTCTGATTTACCATATAATGTGGAACAGAAATAAGTAGTTTACTTAAGAAATGGTAACTAACCGTGTCCCATTTTTTCTCAAAGGAGTTATAAATTACTCACGAATTAAAAAAGACATTTTATACCCACTTCAATCATCAAAACCCCACAAAACGTCCAACGTTACTGTATTCAAATGACCTTTTCTTGTTTGGGTTATAAATTAAATGGTCACAACTTCACATGACATTTTTTATTACTTATAAATTCATGTAACTTGTATAGGTCAGATAGACTTGATTACATTTTTATATATTTTAAAGTTCACTACCCATCCTTGATTCCCATCCTTGATCGTCCCTAAAATGTATATCTACTTTTTAGTAAAAACAAAAGAGTGTAAACTATTCATACGCAAGAGACAATACAAGCTCATAAGGCCTACCAAGAGATGTATATTAAACAATCCAACAGATGGTGCAATAATATGCTGTTGAAATTTTTTGACTTAGTGCCTCAAAGGTCCAATACAAATGTCCGACTTGAATGAAGCCTATACCTGATAGTTAGTTTACTATACTCAAATAAGAACTAACATAATTTTAAAGCAACCATTTAATCTACCATCAGATTCTCTCATTCTCATGTGTTTCACAACAGGTACAAAAATGTATTAAAGAAGCATCATTATACTAAAAAATGATTGATATGACTAATCAATATTCAACAAAAACGAAGCTACTGGATATCAACACAAAACCATACTTGAGATCTAAAAGGTAAATCCAGAGTAACACTAACATCATATTAAATCACATAAAGCAAAAAATCAATAGTTCTCATCATGGAATGATATGAAACATACATTGGGAAACATAAGACATTGGCGGCTTTTGTTCCATGATATGAATCTCCAGCCCCTTCTATCACCCGCATACCTTACACCACTTTCACCAGACAAACAAAAAACGAAATCGTCACCAAATAAAAACCATTTGAATAAAAACACCACCATCACAGTTTTCTTCCTTTTGGCATTTCATCAAACACTTGGGATCTGCATTCAAGTCAAACACCCCAAAACCATCATAATAATTAGTGGAAATTTTTTGAACATATGTTCCCAATCAAGATTTGTTCAGAACAATTGAATAAAAAGAAGTGTCTGTAAATAGAGCTTACCTTTAGTCAAAGGTTAAAGACTCTAACAAAATAGAAATCAGTGAAGATATGTAATCTTAAAGTTGGAAGCTGAAATTGAAATTCAAAGGGTTCGTAGCAGAGAGAGAGAGAGAGAGAGATAGAGAAGGGGTAAAACCCTCATACCAGCCTCGTGTTTTAGAGTGAGTCGGCAATACGGATGGAATCTCGGATGCCATCATCATGCAATCCATAACCAGGGTTACCAATACCAATATTCACCTTTTGTCTGGCGGTCAAAATTTCCAACGCCGGCGACCACCACAGTAGCCGCCACCTCTGTCTACCATCGCCACCATTCACCCACTGTTACCGAAAAGCCAACATCAATGACAATCAACTCTAGATTTAACCGAAGTTGAAGCTGAAGCAGACTCAGCTGAGATAGAAAAAGGTGTCTACCGTGGCGCAGAGCTGCCGGATCTCCCATTCCGACCCGCCGCTGCCGCAAAACCCCTGTCTGAAAATCCGGAGTAGTGCATTTTCTATTTGGAAGTGCTTGTGTCTTTGACGATTGGCGCCTGTTTGAGCCAGACCGGTGGTAGTAAGGGGAGGCGCGGTGTCGATGCCGGTAGAGGGATGGTGGATGACGCGTGTTGTGGGGGGGGAAAGGAGTGTGGAGTGGTGTCCGGTGGCCGGATTTGGTGGTGCCTTCGATGGATGGTGGAAGGGTGATGGTGGGTTAGTGTGAGGGTTTTGAGATGAGAAAGATGGTATGTAGGTCTGTATTGATGTTATATTTTATAATAATAAAATGACTGTTCATTACCTTCGTTTATTAATAATAACCTTCGTTTATTAATAATAATAATAATAATAATAATAATAATATATGTATAATTACAAAAAAGCTTCACCCAAATAATTGGTAACCACAATTGAAATATTCAAATCCCCACAATTTTTGGAGACCTCCTTGCATGAGATCCAACCAAAGATTTATTACCACCCATAGCCACCATGTCATGCGACTCATCACCCATAGCCACCCCAACGTCATAAATAATCACCGCATCAACAAGCTTTTCACCGGATAAAAACTCATCAAAATTATGGTTGTCATCTTGAACGTTAACTCGGCTAAGAAGTTTTTGTACAAACGCACATTCATGCTCATTAGGTTCAACCCTGTCTTCATCGAACTTTGGCTCATCTTCCCACTCACCCTCGGAATAAGTCGGCTCATAGAACCGGGTGTAGAAATAGCACGAAAGATGCTCCTCCACCTCATCCTAGGCAAAGGTTACCGATTCGGTTTTGCTCATCTCCTTTTGCAACTAAAGATCTCGGACTAGTTGACGGAGTCGTCTAATCTCTTCAAGATCTACTCGGACTCGTTGTCGGAGCCGTTTGATCTCTTCAACATCTCGAACTCGGTGTCGAAGCCTTTTGATCTCAAAGTCCAATGGATCGGCACCAACTCTTCCACTGCTCGGTCGGGGATTATGTGGGTAAGATGTCGGTCTTCTCCACGAGCACATGAGTCGGGACCACCTTTGTCGTTACCTCGGTCGGCGATTCTACGGAAAAAAGAATAATCACTATCACGTCGAGCTATTTGAAAAACAAAGCTCAGATACCAACTGATACAGTTACGCGTACAATCAAATGGCTCAAGAAACAATTGATTATCAAAGACGATAAATGTGACAACCCGAACTTTCAAGGTTAGAAACATGATTCTAACTCCCCATAATTCTGAAACTTCCACGCTCCGGTTATAGTAAACTTTTATCTAACTTCTTGTTTTCATAAACTTGTTGTATGTGAATATATGTGGTAGTGACTAAGTGTATGGTTGGGTTCGTTTTAGTGGTTGGACTTGTTGATAAGGGCCGCACATGAACCTGGGCCGTTATATATGTCTTTCGGCCGCATGGGTATTGAGTGCACACACACGGCTTGTATATGGGCCTCGGTCAGCCCATGCATGCACATGTATACCAAATCATTTAAGCCCAATCCCCACCTTAGTAATATGTATACGTAATTAGAGTAGATGTGTCATTAGGCAACTTGTGGCAAACCCTAATCCCCCAAAGCCCTTGTCGACAGAAGATCCCATCCGAGCACACCCTTCCCTAGTCAAACTTTCTGGTTAGTAGTTCTTATACATGCTTATTTGATCGTTTACTTTAGTGTGTGAGATATTGTGGATTATCTTAACATCGATGTTAATGATTTGTGATGCTAGAATCATATCATGTGTAACGGTCATGTTAATCTTGTTATTGATTGCTCATGATTTAGGGTGTCTTGTTCTAGTCATTGTTGAATAAAACTCTAACAGATCATGTTGCATGGGGAGGGGATCGAATAGGATTAAGGGTTGTGGTGTAGCCACTGTTAAATATTATTGATGGGGATTCATATAAGGTTTGATTTCTTATGATTAATTGATTATTAAAAGAGGGAATGAGTATTAAAGAAAGCATACATTGATACAATATTGTAAAGTCAAACTTTTAATGAATTGTAACGGATTGGGTGGTGATCCGATCAAGTCACCACTCGATAATTGACAGACTATAAAAAGACCTTTACTTTAGAGACAATAAATGCAAACAGGTGAACCTTTCAACATGGCCGACAAACTATATTCAAATTATTTATTCTATTGGGCCTTTCATTTTTAGTGGACTGTTGAGAATTAATGGATCTGACAATACACATGCATTGGGCCGATAAAATGATTAGATCACATGCAAATGGATTACACAAATACAATGGCCATAGAATATTATGATGAATGGACTGTGATACGTTAATTAAAAATCAAAGATGATGTTTGTTGATGATTGGTAATTTGGTGATGTTTAGGGTAGTGTAAATTCATGAAAATTGTTATGATTAAACCGTAATTCCGAAAAGAATGGTAATAGGCATTGTTCGACTAATATTAAATGCTTGATCCGATTGGGTTAGCAATGGTGAATGCATGAGCTGTTATTTTGTTCTTACAATTGATCCAAATTGAAAGCTGATTTAATGATAATTGTTTTTTGCATAAATTAAGGGATTGGTTGCCAATTTCTGTGACTGATGGGTCTCATTACTATAACTGAATCCATGTGCTAGAATAAATTACACTTTCATTTCAATCGCACATGTATGGGCCATTGAATTAATAAGGTTGCACCCCTGATTTGGGCCTTAGGTATTATCGGGCCTATGGGCCATGAATGATAAGCGGAGTCGCACACTGTTTGAATGATTAATACGAGACGTTACATGAGTAGTTGGGACTTGGTATGTGTAGTGTAACTTTGTATGTGTGGCATCTAGTATGTGAATTAATCATGTGTGAAATATCTAGTGTGTGTGCATTCGAAACTAATTGTTACTGGTACCCATGCTAGGACGTGTTTGATCAACTGTTGAACAAATAACTAATCTTACCGAGCAAACCAAGGTGAGTTCACTGCACTTTTTCCAAGCATGCATCCCGGGGAGGGATATCGGGTAACGTTTCGGGGAGGTATGTCAGGTTATTGGGATGTTTGTTATTACACTCAGTTCTATCATATAAGACCCCTTACATCTACCGATAGTTGCCGGGGAGGCAACGAGGTTATTAGTTGATAGCGCTATTAGGATTGGCACCCTCACATTGTACCGGGGAGGACGGGCGTGAACTAATTACCTTAACCACTTAACCAATGCTTTGATAGAGGCATTGGGGTTGGGCAAATAAATCTTGTAGCCATTGCGGTAATCGAGTTAATAACAACATCAAATCAAATCATCGAACATGTGAAACGCTTTAATCTGGTAACTGGTATCTAAACACGTTAACAAAACTTTGAACTCACCAGCGTCGTCTGACACACTTGTCTGCATGCTTGCATGTCTATAGGCTCATATCATTTGGAACTTGCTGTCTGGGAGGCTGGAGTGGTCATGGGTCGAGACACATGGAATCTCAATACAAGCTTAATGGTTTATGTACACATGGTTTACGAAACACTTAATAAATGAGTTATGCTTCCGCTGTATACAATGAATGAAAGTTTTATTTAATTATATTTACGAGTTCAATGTGATTGGTGGCTTGGATCCTAGTACGTCACACACCTCGCGGGGGTTTCCGCATGTGGTATTTTGGGGGTGTAACAGTTTGGTATCAGAGCCACTGGTTATAGTGAACTTGGTTTTAAAAACATTTTTATAAAACCAGACCATAACCGAAGTTCTGAAAACAAGGATACGACCATGACACTCAGCTCCAGACTGCAAGGTTCGTCTCTTTCACCTGTTGCATACATTACATGACT
Organism: Helianthus tuberosus; assembly: GCA_030545235.1. Taxonomy (NCBI): domain Eukaryota; kingdom Viridiplantae; phylum Streptophyta; class Magnoliopsida; order Asterales; family Asteraceae; genus Helianthus; species Helianthus tuberosus. The sequence continues at coordinate 44,894,683 of CM060440.1, forward strand.
AGTACATCTTTGTTTATGATGTCACATATGAACACACACTCCTCACTATAGCATGGTTACATGAATTGCTTGGTTTCCTTATGATGCGTTGGTAGTCTGTCATAGTTCTTGGATTTCTGTGACCTTATCATCTTGATAACCTCTGTTTGGCATTCGAGTTTGAGGAACCAATTGACATAAGTTAGGAGGAACTAAGATGAGCATGCAAATCGCAATATTATTGTGGGTGCACACATAATAATAATGTGGGGTGCATGCGAGTCCCAGTGAGGCTTAACAAGTGAAAAAGGGGTTCTGTTCCGTTATTTGATCAGTGTGAAACACAACAGTCTATAAGAGTCATAGCAGTAGTTGTCTCTTACTCGGGCGTGATCTTTTCACTCCTCTCTGAATTCTTACGAATCTCGATGCTATCGAATATTACCTGAACACCCATCTGAACGCCTAGCGAACTGTGTAGAATGTTAGGTGCCTGTACGAACGTCCCTGTGTTGGATGTTGCAACATCAATGATTGGTCTATACCTCTCTCACTCCACTTTGTTTGCTGGAACTCAATGTACTGATGACTTAGACCCCGAAGTGCGATCACTTCTGCAACACTCTGGAAACATACTGTGTATTACTCAACCAACTTGCTAGATCAATGGACAAGAGGATGAGCGCAGTACTTTACCGACCTCAGTATTTGGACGACCCTGATTACCGGCAACGAACACCAGCAAATTGACGTCAACTGAATCCTTAACCCTAGTTAGCGACTTATGGGAGTCAACTCTTACAAATCAATCGGGACATAATCAATGACGATTAACTATAGCGTGGAATGTGTGGCGGCCAGCACAGTGGGTAGCACCGTTGGACGTGGCACGGAATGGGGAAAAGATGGATCCTGTTGGTGAAAGATCGTAGGGCTCCGTTTCAAGCAACGACATTCGAGGCAACAGTCACGGCAACATCAAGGTACTTGTAATCGTAACCTACGGTGTGGAAATGAAGGTGCCTACGGCATGGATTGGCCGTTGATAATTCAAGACAACAACCAAGGGGATGACGACAGTACTGGAAATTCTCGTAACGAAAACAACAACACTGGAAATGATACTCATGGAAGGGCATTTAGGATTTGCGTAGGTGACGCCAGGCATAATAGCAGCATGGTAGCTTGTATAAGTAGCCCTGTTTTGGTTAACCCTGATGCTTCTTGAAACCGAACCTGTTGTGGAAGCAACTGATGGCAAGTCAACTGAAACCTCATATGTCCGTTGGGATGTAAACTCGACCTTATGGGACAAGTATGTGACGTCGACCTTCTTTCTGCTATCCTCTATAGTTTGATGCAGTAGTTAGTATGGATTGATTATCCATACATCGCGCAGATATACCCTGTGAGAAGAAAACTTTGCGTATCCCTCTCCCTAGTGGAGAATCGTCATCTGTTCCAAAGTATCAGAGTTGTGTAAAGGTTAGCGTCAATTCTGCAATGAAAGCCCAGAAGTGTCTACGGAGGGATTACCCCGCCATTGTTAGCAACCGTTACTGATGTTAAGGCTAAGGAAGAGAGGATCGAGGATCCACCAATTGTTTATGATTTCTTCCGATGAGCGACTTGAAGAACTTCCAGGATTACTTCCACAACTGTTAGGCAGAAGCTCAGTTTGATCTCACGCCAGATGCAGCTCCGAATAATTGTACTCTTACCATCTTGCACCAGGAGGGTTGCAAGAACTGCCTAATCAACTACAGAAACTGTTGGGCAGAAGTTTTGTTGTATCTAATTTTCGCTTTGGGGAGCCCAGTTATCGTTGGGTATGTGTACTGATTATCGAGAACTCAGCAAGGTGACAATCCAGAACCGTTGCCTTGACTATGTATTGCCAACATGTCAACAAGTAGCGAGGATCAAGCTCTCATTCGAGGATTGGCTAACGAACTATCATCAGATGGAAGTCCAATGGGAGAATGCTCTTACAACGGTATATCAAACGCAATGCAGCCAGTGCGACTTTGTACACCATAACCATCGAGATAATCAACACAGCAGCAGCTTATGGACCACAAGAATCGACCGTGTTTATTGATGACGTTTTGGGGTCATTTCCTGGAGAAAGGGACATCATGGACGACATCTGTATCTTATCTTAGAGCTCCCGAGGGGGAGTCATTATGTGTGAAGTCTTGTTAAATGTAACCTCTAGATTCGAGAGATGCATTTTGATTATGTAACCAACGAAGTGGGAATACACGTGGATCGTGCTAGGATCCATTTTGTTAGAAACTGATTGACACCAAAGATTCCCTCAGGGGTACAACAATTTCTTGGTTTCGGTGGATGCTGTTGTATTCATCACAGGATTTTCGAAGATCGCGCAGCTTAACTCCCTTAAGCACAGTAGGGTGCTGTGTTCGTGGGAGACAAAACAGGAGAACGTCTTTTCAGCTTCCGAACCCCAACTCTGCCATGCATTGAGCATCGTCTTTACCCGAGGGTGCGGGTGATTTAGTGGTATATCATGATGGTTCGAATCAGAGTCCCAGTTAGATGCTGATACAACACGAGAAGGTGATGGCTTACGTAGGGGAATTATAAGAAGAGTTGCACGAATCACAACATGCGATGGAAACCACGGTCTTTGGATTTAAGTTGGAGGTATTACTTGGACGGTACCAGATGCACTACTTAGACCGATCACAAGGGCCTCCCGTGTACCGTTGTTTCGAAGGAGCTAAAACATGTAATGACATCGCTGGATGGAACTTTTGCATGATTACGATTATGATTGAGAAACCTAGACGTGTACAAGATTTGCAACCTACTATCAACTCTAACCTACTGATCAGGCTCGCTATGTTCAAACCAGAGAACTGAAGGAAGAGAATTTTCAAGTGGAACCCATGAGGGGCATGGAGAAGCAACCGTTGGCAGGTCGGACGATATTCACTATCTCATGGAACGAATGTGGAACTTATTATACAGCAATTGTAGGGAACTTGTGTTGAGCGAAGTACATCAGCCTCGATATGCTGGTCATCTGGATTTGATGGAATATGTTAGGATCGGAGAATCTTGTACTGGCAACTGAGCTTGAAGGCCTACACAGCGAAGCATGTGAACGACGTTTGACTTGTGCGAAAGTCAACGTGGAACATCAGAAACCTTCTGGTTTGTGTCAGTAATCAGAAACACCTATTTAGAGATTGGAACAGACGACCATAGAGTTTGTCACTGGTTTACCAAAAACATCGAAACGGAAACAATATCACCTGGGTGATCGTTGATTGTCCCGCGTTATCAGCACACTTTCTTTCAATCAAGGAAACTGACGAGTCTTCACAGCTGTGAATGTTCCTCTGAGAGATGCGGCTTTTAGGCACAAGATGCCAGCTCCTGTTACCTTTGATTTTGAGCTATACCTGATTTATGACCGGTAATACATAACACCCTTGGCTCACGTCTAGACATGAGCATTACTTACCACTGTAGGACAACCGGACAGATTAACGAACCATCCTGGCACACGAAGAAATGCTGCGAGCATGTGCGTGATTGACTTTAGTAAACATTTGGAAGGACACTTACCTTTGGGTGAGTTCTACTGTAGCCGTTACCGTATTGGTATGCATGCCGCTCTGTTTGAGGCATTGCATGGACGATAATGCCAATCTCCTTGTTGGACTAAGGTGGGTGACAACCTATTCACGGGTCCATGAGTTGTACTTGAAACTTCTGAGAAGATTGTTTAGATCAGGAATCACATGACGGCAACGCGGGACCGCTAGGAAAGCTGATAAGCATAGGAAACGTTGGGAGTTCGCTGCGGGCGAACGTGTCATGATTGAAAGTCTCACCCTGGGAGAGTGTGGTATGCTTTGGGAAGCGTAGCAAGCTTAATTTATGTTGCGTTGGGCCATTCAAAATCCTGGAAAGAATCGGCAACGTGGCCTACAAACTCGAGTTACCCGACGAATTGGGTAACGTTCACGATGTCATTTAATTCTCGAACCTAAAGAAGTGGTTGTTTGGTGAAACGCTTGTGATACCCTTAGTAGACTCGGAGGTTAATGACAGGTTGCAGTGGTTGAGGAATCTACTGAAATCATGGACCAGGACGTTAAGATTCGTTAATATAGTTGAACTCCAATCGTGAGAGTTTGTTGGAACTCAGTGCGTGGACCGTAGTCCTTGTGGGAACGTAATAATCAGAGGGAGCTTTAATATCTCCAGTTGATCGCATGGTTTAATCAACTCCTGATACCATTGAGGAATTTCGGGACGAAATTCCCTTTCAAGTTGGGGATGATGTGGCACCCGAGGAAAATCCACAGTCATCCTGATCTGGCACTTCACACTACACCGCTTTTGGGTTACTTGTCAAATTTCGGGACGAAATTTCTTTCAAGTTGGGGATGATGTGACAACCCAAACTTTCAAGGTTAGAAACGTGATTCTAACTCCCCATAATTCTGAAACTTCCACGCTCCGGTTATAGTAAACTTTTATCTAACTTCTTGTTTTCATAAACTTGTTGTATGTGAATATATGTGGTAGTGACTAAGTGTATGGTTGGGTTCGTTTTAGTGGTTGGACTTGTTGATAAGGGCCGCACATAAACCTGGGCCGTTATATATGTCTTTAGGCCGCATGGGTATTGAGTGCACACACACACGGCCTGTATGTGGGCCTCGGTCAGCCCATACATGCACATGTATACCAAATCATTTAAGCCCAATCCCCACCTTAGTAATATGTATACGTAATTAGAGTAGATGTATTATTAGGCAACTTGTGGCAAACCCTAATCCCCCAAAGCCCTTGTCGACAGGAGATCCCATCCGAGCACACCATTCCCTAGTCAAACTTTCTGGTTAGTAGTTCTTATACATGCATATTTGATAGTTTAGTGAGTGAGATATTGTGGATTGTCTTAACATCGATGTTAATGATTTGTGATGCTAGAATCATATCATGTGTAACGGTCATGTTAATCTTGTGATTGATTGCTCGTGATTTAGGGTGTTTTGTTCTAGTCATTGTTGAATAAAACTCTAACAGATCATGTTACATGGGGAGGGGATCGAATTGGATTAAGGGTTGTGGTGTAGCCACTGTTAAATATTATTGATGGGGATTCATATAAGGTTTGACTTCTTATGATTAATTGGTTATTAAAAGAGGGAATGAGTATTAAAGAAAGCATACATTGATACAATATTGTAAAGTCAAACTTTTAATGTCGGGTGGTGATCCGATCGAGTCACCACTCGATAATTGACAAACTATAAAAGGACCTTTACTTTAGAGACAATAAATGCAAACAGGTGAACCTTTCAACATGGCCGACAAACTATATTCAAATTATTTATTCTATTGGGCCTTTCATTTTTAGTGGACTGTTGAGAATTAATGGATCTGACAATACACATGCATTGGGCCGATAAAATGATTAGATCACATACAAGTGGATTACACAAATACAATGGCCATAAAATATTATGATGAATGGACTGTGATACGTTAATTAAAAATCAAAGATGATGTTTGTTGATGATTGGTAATTTGGTGATGTTTAGGGTAGTGTAAATTCATGAAAATTGTTATGATTAAATCGTAATTCCGAAAAGAATGGTAATAGGTATTGTTGGACTAATATTAAATGCTTGATCCGATTGGGTTAGCAATGGTGAATGCATGAGCTGTTATTTTGTTCTTAGGAATATCACAATTGATCTAAATTGAAAGCTGATTTAATGATAATTGTTGTTTGCATAAATTAAGGGATTGGTTCCCAATTTCTGTGACTGATGGGTCTCATTACTATAACTGAATCCATGTGCTAGAATAAATCACACTTTCATTTCAATCGCACAACATGTATGGGCCATTGAATTAATAAGGTTGCACCCCTGATTTGGGCCTTAGGTATTATCGGGCCTATGGGCCACGAATGATAAACGGAGTCGCACACCGTTTGAATGATTAATACGAGACGTTACATGAGTAGTTGGGACTTGGTATGTGTAGTGTAACTTTGTATGTGTGGCATCTACTATGTGAATTAATCATGCGTGAAATATCTAGTGTGTGTGCATTCGAAACTAATGTTGGGAAAATTTGTGAATGGATATTTAGTTAATTTATAATTTAGTGAAATTATAATTACTAATTAAACTCCTTCATATGGTGAAACTCTTGAGTAGAGTTTTATATCACTTGATTAGCTTTTATTAGAGTTTTTATGGCTCTAATTAAATCACTAATTAAGTGAAACTTTTATTAGAGTTTTATGTCTCTAATAAAATCACCACTTAAGAGAAACTCTTGATACACACAACTCTTGTAAAAAATGGGAGGCCATGTGACTCATTGGAATTATGAGAAAACTACAAGAGAAAGATAATATGTATGAAGAATTCTGGGAGAAGTGGTGAAGACTTGAACATCCATATGTTGGGAATTATAGAGAGATAAGTTTTCTCTACTCGATTCCATCACCTTCATATCATTATTTTCCACAAGTTCAAACACTATAATTCTATTCGGTGTAACCTCGGGCGTGTGGCCATTTCCGGCAGTACAGACTGCTTCGGCTGTTGTACCCTGGGAGACAGACGCGTCGTCTTTAGTAGAGGCGCGAAATCTGTTTTAAGGGAAGCGTGTTGAACACGTGCCTCAACCAAAATCGTCAACATTTTAGTGTTCTTTTTGTTGCAGTCAAGGAGTATTTTTCAAGACTCAAGATGATGAATACTCGAGTCTAGGATGCTATCAAGTGCGCGTGAAGGACCCACCAGAGATGCGGCTTGAATCAAGATTGGTATATATAATTATATTATATATTCTTTTTATTTAGTTATTGCAACCGATATTGTACTATGATATTTCCTACGAATAACGAGAGTCTCGTTATTATATATTTTGTAATTATATTTTACAAAAGGTGAACCTAATTCCTACAAACTTAAAACAGATTTCGTGAGATTGTTGGTACAATCTTAAAATCTTATTTATAAGGATTTTGGGTTTATGAAAGGATTTATAATAGAATAAAAAAAATATTTTAGAGATTATGATCTTATAAATATTTTTTTTTGGGAAATATGAATGTAGTACAACTTGTTGTGTTTGGATTTTTGAGATTAAGATACAATCTTAAATCCTATACCATGGTACAAAACGAATAGTTTTGGTTCCAACATTTGTTTTGAAACGATTTTTGAAAATCGTTTATTTTTCTAACTTTTATGTTAGATCGGGTTTATTAGTGTAAACCATACGTTTTTTGTAAACATTAAATTCTCTAACATGTGTGTTAGACCGGAATTATTGGTGTAAACCATACATTTTTTGTAAACGTTAAATTCTCTTAAGTAGAGTTTTTTATGTCTTTAAATAAGAGTTTTATGTTACTTGATTAGAGTTTTATGTATCTAATCAAGTCTCTATTTAAAGTAGACTTTTCATCCACCCATGGATTGATATGAACAAATAAGTCTTATAATGATTTTTGTAATCATTTGTCTTCTAACATGTGTGTTAGAAACGTTCATGAAACGCGTTAGTTTGGAAGCAATTTTAATTGTTTAGTTTCTAACGTGTGTATTAGAAATGACTTATTTATTTGAACCATATATGTGCTTTTAGCAAGTCAAATTAACATTTTATGAAAATGTTAATATTTCTAACGTGCGCGTTAGAATTTCTTTCATTTTAACATAATTGTTAAAAATGGTTAAAATACAAATGCTTTGAAATGTTTTATGTAAACATTTTATATAAGTAATTTGTTGTAGCATTGATTTTAATGCTTTGTATGATTTAGAAATAAAATGTCATACATTGAAGTTGATGTTTGATTGGCTTCAAGAATTAAATCACAATAAAGTGCTAGTGTAGTTGTGTGGGTTCATCACCAACTTTAATTTGTGATTTCTAAATCAATTTGAGTGAAATTTTAATTACTAATTAAACTCTTCATATGGTGAAACTCTTGAGTAGAGTTTTAATGGTGACATTTGAAGAGTTTTATTAGAGTTTAAATATATAGTTATTGAGACTCTTAACTCTTCATATGTGAAACTCTTGAGTAGAGTTTTAATGGTGACATTTGATGAGTTTTAATAGAGTTTAAATATATAATTATTGAGACTCTTAACTCTTCATATGTGAAACTCTTGAGTAGAGTTTTAATGGTGACATTTGATGAGTTTTATTAGAGTTTAAATATATAGTTATTGAGACTCTTAACTCTTCATATGTGAAACTCTTGAGTAGAGTTTTATTGGTGACATTTGATGAGTTTTATTAGAGTTTAAATATATAGTTATTGAGACTCTTAACTCTTCATATGTGAAACTCTTGAGTAGAGTTTTAATGGTGACATTTGATGAGTTTTATTAGAGTTTAAATATATAATTATTGAGACTCTTAACTCTTCATATGAGAAACTCTTGAGTAGAGTTTTAATGGTGACATTTGATGAGTTTTATTAGAGTTTAAATATATAATTAGTAAGACTCTTAACTCTTCATATGTGAAACTCTTGAGTAGAGTTTTAATGATGACATTTGATGAGTTTTATTGATGACATTTAATGCTCTAATTTGGTCATGTTTTGTATATATAAAATGACTTAAATTTTCTAACACGTGTGTTAGAAAATGTGTATCACGAATACGAGGTTAGAGATTGTTCATAATGAACAGAAATGTTTTATGTAAACATTTAATTGCCTATGTGTGCATTAAAGATGATGAGAAATGGTTTATTTTATAAACTATATCTTAGAAAAACGTTTTATGTAAACGTTCGATTCTATAGTGTGCTTGTTATAACATTTTTTTATAACATGCATGTTAGAAAATGTTATTTGGTGAAAAACAACTTGGTGTTGTTGTGAACAAATTTAATTGTTCAAGTTTACTACTTAAACGTAGTATTTGTAACAACTTGGTGTTGTTTTGAGCATAATTGTCCTAGTTTAAAGTTTAAAGATGAAATGGGAACTTGTACTTACAAGTGCATGGAGTCTTATTGAGGGAGTACCTCAAGACATGCTATGGGATGATATTGTTGAGAAGATTCCGGTCAGATTATAAAGTGTTGAAGATAAAAACACTTTGCTATTTGATGTCTACATATTGTCTATGTTTCCGTTTAAATTTCAAAAGTGATTGACACTTATGATTTAGTTTCTAATGTATTTATTGTTTTGTGTTTAATATCTTCGGATAACACATACAATTTTTTACAAAGAAATAAATCAATAATGGTTGTGACATATAAATTATTTTTGTGGAAAATAATTATAACGTCGGTTATACATTGTTTAAAAGAATATGGTTTTAAACGGATAGCACATGAAAATACTTGGACATAAACAACTTGAGAGTTGTTACATTGACTAAAAGTAAAAAACGAAACATCAAATGTATAACCACATCATGAGTGAGTAATGAAAGAACGTAGTGAGTGTATTGAGATGAAATACACTAACGACATTCATGTCGACATACTTCATTAGAAGTCATTGGAAAATTCACAAGTGTGAATTCTAACATACGAAAGTAAAAGTACTATATGTTATTGTATACCTTTAATAAATCTTGCGAGATTTATAAGTAGATGCATCTACCACTTGATTATTGTTAGATCTATATGGAGATTTTACCTTCATTTGGGAGAGCATCCTAAATATACATATCTCCTAATGAATAACAATACATGTATGCAAATCACTTATGGCAAAATTATGAATGCCATGTTTTTGAGTGTCGATCTAGTTGACTCTATATCACACATAATAGTGATTGTAGACGAGAAACATTTATCTTGTTGGTGATGAATGTGTTCACCAAGTGACTTGGATTAAGACTTATGTTTAAGTACTTATGAGTCAATGGTAGATCGTTGGAGATCAAAGGTAAACAAGTTATGTTCCTTAAATGAATGATGAAATTTAGCTTTGTGCTATATACAATAATTTGTGAGACCTTCCTAAATATTGATGTTTTAGGATTATGAATAAGTCTCATTATTTTGTCTTAACAATGGATGAATGTTGCAAAGTGATATTATGATATCCTTAGGGCTGTGAAGAATCAGAATGATGCATCTTCTGTTCACAAGCTAAAGTATTGTAGTCTAAAGCATGCTAGACTAGTACTTGGTTAATTATGGGTCTTGACGGAGACTAATTAACTCTAAACATTCAAATGTGTATGAACACAAAAAGAATTTGTGTATGGACAAAGTTGAGAGAGAATTTTCATTCATTATAAGGAAATGACATGTAACTTTTAAAAGTTTGTTCGAAAAGCTAATGAGGAGAACTCATTGTCTAAGCTTATTCTAGATGTTAAATTAGAATTATTCTAAGTTGGTGACAAACTTATGACAATGGCATGTGTTGCTTTGGTCAGCTCGGAAGCTTGTGTAAGCTAATGCAATATGAGTTGAATTCACTGATACAATAAGGTTGGTCTTGTTCAATCATATGTGTATAAATGTCGCCATAAGTGGTGTTACGGAAATGTTGATCAAATGGCAAGAAATGTGGGGGAGGAACCATTTAAGAAACAACCCTATAAGGGTATGTAGAAATGGTTCTCATTAACACATCTAAATGTTATCCAATAACACTTAAATGTGGGGGTGTCTTGCATTTGTTTTTAGCAATAAGGATTTTGTAATCCAATCTAACATTGCAAATAGACGACTAAGTGGAGGACACAAAGGTCGTAGTGCATAATAGAGATGTGTTTGCCTTAAATGATACACGTATCTTACGAAGACATATGTTATAACCAGATTCAGATGGCCACTGAGGTTATAGTCTTATAAGTTGACAATAGGCAAAATTAACTTACGAGTTAAGAACACATCATGACAACTGATCTCAAATACGCAAAGTTATTTGCTAATGTTATGGATCCAATAACCTGAGGGTTTATTAGAGATCAAGTTGTGGAATGGGACTGAAGCCCTTGAAAAATGAAGTTCATATGATGGAAACCTAACTCAGTAGACTGGAGATCCCAAGAATTGAGTTCAATAGGAAAACCTAATTGTATGAATAAGCGAGGTCACTGTGGGGGAATAACCCTACGCATTTAATAAGGTAGTTTATTATAAAGATTAATAAACTTCCTAGTCCATTCCTAAAAGTGACAAGTGTGAGGCTAAGCATAATATGTGGTAAATGATTTGGATAGATCACGATAACCACAATGTTTTTAATGATCTAAGGAGAATCACCTATGTTAGAGAGAAGTGGGGTCGCTTCGAATGGAATTGAGGGCACAATTCCTAGAGCTCTCGCAGAACCAGGAAAGTGTTCCACGACCATTATTGGACACGACTATGAGGAGATGACCCGGCTAGGGAGAGTCTTGTGTGAAGTGTATTGTCGTCTACACAAACGGCAGACGAGTTCAAAGACATCGAGATCTACTCAGAGCTAGTGGGCTAAGTGCATTTCATGAGCGAAGGTTCAAAGGGTAACACCTACCTATCGTATGCAAAACTCAACTGTCGAGGTTCCATTAGAAATTTTATGTGTTTTGAACAATCTCCATTCATGTGGGGGATTGTTGGGAAAATTTGTGAATGGATATTTAGTTAATTTATAATTTAGTGAAATTATAATTACTAATTAAACTCCTTCATATGGTGAAACTCTTGAGTAGAGTTTTATATCACTTGATTAGCTTTTATTAGAGTTTTTATGGCTCTAATTAAATCACTAATTAAGTGAAACTTTTATTAGAGTTTTATGTCTCTAATAAAATCACCACTTAAGAGAAACTCTTGATACACACAACTCTTGTAAAAAATGGGAGGCCATGTGACTCATTGGAATTATGAGAAAACTACAAGAGAAAGATAATATGTATGAAGAATTCTGGGAGAAGTGGTGAAGACTTGAACATCCATATGTTGGGAATTATAGAGAGATAAGTTTTCTCTACTCGATTCCATCACCTTCATATCATTATTTTCCACAAGTTCAAACACTATAATTCTATTCGGTGTAACCTCGGGCGTGTGGCCATTTCCGGCAGTACAGACTGCTTCGGCTGTTGTACCCTGGGAGACAGACGCGTCGTCTTTAGTAGAGGCGCGAAATCTGTTTTAAGGGAAGCGTGTTGAACACGTGCCTCAACCAAAATCGTCAACATTTTAGTGTTCTTTTTGTTGCAGTCAAGGAGTATTTTTCAAGACTCAAGATGATGAATACTCGAGTCTAGGATGCTATCAAGTGCGCGTGAAGGACCCACCAGAGATGCGGCTTGAATCAAGATTGGTATATATAATTATATTATATATTCTTTTTATTTAGTTATTGCAACAGATATTGTACTATGATATTTCCTACGAATAACGAGAGTCTCGTTATTATATATTTTGTAATTATATTTTACAAAAGGTGAACCTAATTCCTACAACTAATTGTTACTGGTACCCATGCTAGGACGTGTTTGATCAACTGTTGAACAAATAACTAATCTTACCGAGCAAACCAAGGTGAGTTCACTGCACTTTTTCCAAGCATGCATCTCGGGGAGGGATATCGGGTAACGTTCCGGAGAGGAATGTCAGGTTATTGGGATGTTTGTTATTACACTCAGTTCTATCATATAAGACCCCTTACATCTTGATGTGGGGTAAAATACACTTATTTGTCCCATGTAAATTGTATAGTTTTTGTATAGTTTTTATTTGTTTTGTTTAGTTATTAGTATTATATTATATTATTTTGTGTTTTGGCAGGTTCTGGTGTAAATGGAGCGAAAATGCGTAATAAAGAATAACCAGCTAGTTGAGTAGAGTAGAGCGCCAGTAACCTGATTAAAATTGCTGCTATTTTCCTTGATTGAGTCAAGCCCATTGTACTGGTAGGGTGCAACACAAGAAAAAAAGGGATATTATATTAATATTCTTTAGAGATTTATGTTATGAAAAGAAAAAAAAAAAGAAAAAAAGGTTGTGTAATATTTTGATGGTGACATCGATCAGAAAGCCATCATATATATTTATTATTTTCTTATGTGTTGGAGGTGGACATTGAAAAGAATGAAATTAAAAGGTCTGCTTCATATCATATTTGTGGGTCGCAAATTTCAAGGAGGTTGACTAATAGAAGAAGTTAGTAGACTTTAAGGAGAGTGTTGAGTCTGGCCCAATTTTGATATTAGTAATCCGCTAAGGGGCCATATCAGTATTGTTGGGCCTGGGCTGCCAAAAGAAGGAACCGACTTTGGGACGGCTGAATAACTGGGACGGGAATTGGCTGTAGAGGAATATACAAGAGACGAAGAGGGCTGCACAACGGACGAACAGAAAAAGAGTCGACGATCAGAAGGCAAAACCATTGGGGACGAAATTTAGAGCTTTATTTTGCAAGGGTTCAGTTCAAGAATTATTGGGGTCGAAGCAAGAGGCTTAGGGATCAAGAATTAAACGGGTTTTATCTATTTAATTCTCTTGTTTTCTTAGTTTTCATTATTTTACTTCAATGAATTCTGTTATTGAACCTTGTTTATTATCTTCGTTCATGACTTTGCTTGGCTAAATTTATAAACCACCTAGACTTGATGAATGGATTAATATAAAGTTTTTACCGGTTTTGTTATTTGCGTGATTGTTATGGGTGATTGTGTTTAGTAAGCAGTTTGATTTAATGGTTTGATGTGTATGCGTACTTTGAGTTGGTTTATTGTTATTATTTGCTTCATATGATTCTTAGTGACGGTCTATATCACGACGTAGAGTCATATTAGGGTTTAGGGTTTCGGTGAGTGTCTATATCACGTTAGAAAACCTTCACTCTTTAGGGAGAATTGCGCAATAACCCCTAGAAGTAAGTGGTAATAATTTGTTAAGTCTTAGTGTTCTACTAGTCCTAATACCTGGGAAGTGAGGGGCCATTGGTAGGTCTTACCCGGCGAATTGCTTTAGATAGGCCTTGGGAAAGGTTATGTCTTGGTTTACCTGTCGGTCTTATTAGTCTATCAAGTCAAACTAATTACTTCAAATTACCCTAGATCTAGGATTGGGAAAGAATAGGTCAACATTAGGGTACTTACACAATAATTAGACAACTGGGAAGACGTCTAATAACCGGTATAATTAACGGCCTAGGTAGTGCCACAGGTTTCTCCTTGAGAAGGGTCGAGGGGCCTCGACGGTTCTTAATAGGTTTACTATTTTAAGATCCCGGTTCCATAATTCATGCATTTAACTTAATCGGTAATCTCTTAAAAATGATTCAGGATTCTTGTCTAGGTGGTCTTGTTCTCATATAAGAAAAGTCTTCAGTCCTTATTCGTTTTTAGTCTAGTTCTAGTTTAATTAGTAGTTTAATATAGATTTCCTTAGATTTTCCGTAACCCCCCCAAACAATTAAACAAGTTTAGTCGTGTCTGTCAGTGTCTAGTCAGAGTATAGTCTACGTGATAAATAGAGTCTCGTGGTTCGATATCCGGACTTCCTAGGTTATACTACATTGATCGGTACACTTGCCGATTGTGTGGTTTTAGGTCGAGTCTAGAATTAAAGCTTTTTAGTGTCTAGTCTAGAGAGTCTAATATAGTTAATTTTTATAGTCTGTTTAGCACACATCACATCTACCGATAGTTGTCGGGGAGGCAGCGAGGTTATTAGTTGATAGCGCTATTCGGATTGGCACCCTCACACCGTACCGGGGAGGACGGGCGTGAACTAATTACCTTAACCACTTGACCAATGCTTTGATAGAGGCATTAGGGTTGGGCAAATACATCTTGTAGCCATTGCGGTAATCGAGTTAACAACAACATCAAATCAAATCATCGAATCTGTGAAACGCTTTAATCTGGTAACTGGTATCTAAACACGTTAACAAAACTTTGAACTCACCAGCGTCGTCTGACACACTTGTCTGCATGCTTGCAGGTCTATAGGCTCATATCATTTGGAACTTGCTGTCTGGGAGGCTGGAGTGGTCATGGGTCGAGACACATGGAATCTCAATACAAGCTTAATGGTTTATGTACACATGGTTTACGAAACACTTAATAAATGAGTTATGCTTCCACTGTATACAATGAATGAAAGTTTTATTTAATTATATTTACGAGTTCAATGTGATTGGTGGCTTGGATCCTGGTACGTCACACGCCTCGCGGGGGTTTCCGCATGTGGTATTTTGGGGGTGTGACAATAAAAGGAACCAAAAGGTTCAAGAACAATGTTCTTTATAATCAAACTAGATTAGGGACCTGTGTATTACACAAGTTAATTAAATGTTTTTTTTAGAATTATTAATTTTAAATAACATGTCATATAATTCTTAAAATCTATACTTTATTAGAAGTTGACACGTGACATCGAACATTTAATATGATAAAGAGACAAAATGTACAAATAGACTGGTTATTTCTTAAGAGTTCTGAAAGTTTTGCAATCATTTAAATTTCTGAAATGAATTCAACTCTTTATTAAAGTTATGAAATGAACTCAACCCTTTATTATAAAAGATTACATATTATAGATTGTTAGAGAATTAACATAAACTATTTTGTTATAGGTTATTATTTTTGTATTTTATTACACTAAAAGTCTTAAACATTAGTAGAAGCCAGGAGTTATTTATGCTTAGTTTATTATAATTCAATTTTAGTAATCCCTTTTATAAAAAAAACAAGATAAATATAAATTGAAAAACAAAATTGTAAAGGATAAAAAGATAAATAATATATTTTTTATTTGAATCTTATTAATTAACAAATATTATCTTTATCTATTTATTTAGGGTAAAGGATAAAAAGATAAAATTCATGGATTAAAGTAATTTTTTTAATCTTATTAACAAATATTATCTATATCTATTTTATTTAGGCAGAAAAATATAAATGAGACCACTTCATAGAGTGTCATGTGTCTCATATATGATTTACTTTATGATATGTATAAATTCAAAACAAAAACAAAAAACTCATTGTAAACATTGAACCAAGACCACTATATATACTAGACACTAACAAACTTAAAGATAATTAAGGAATTAAATATTATTCTACTTTAAAAATTCTGCATCAGGATCTGCTTGATAAAGTTTTTTACGCGTTAGCATTTTCTTAATTTAGGAAAAAATAGAAGTTTATATTCAAATGTGAAAACTGTATATGTTATTTTCACAATTTTATACATGAAATTTCGTTATTTACTTGCAAGTATATGTTATTTCACAAGTGATTAGATAGAAACTGCAATGTTTCCAACGTTTAAGAGCCGATAAATAAAGACTGTAGTTTTATAAAGCAAAATAGGGTGAGGATCAAATAAAAAGTTTATTTTGGCTAGGAAGTGTAGGAAACAATAGAATTATGGCATGTGGCAACATTTAAAATAAAGAACAACGGTATTTTAGTCAATCGTATCCTTTCTTCTTCTCCCCAGTAACTTCAAAACCCACCATCTTCAAACTTTTCTTCACTTTCTATCTCAATAATCACTACATTATAGTGCGATTTTCATCAACAATCAATGATTCAAACACCCGATCAACGTGTTCTTCAGCTTTTTTGAAGAAAACCCAATTTAGTTTCATACAAAATCTCGTTTTTTCTCATGATTTTGAAGATAATCACTCGATCCGTTCGATTGTCGCTGATAAGTGTTTCTATCATTCAAATTTTGTCAATCGTTGAAGAAATCGGCTTCGATCCATGTAAGAAATTCTTTAATTTCAGTTTTACGATCTGGGTTTTTGATTTAGTCGTTGCGTTTTACGATGTTGGCGGTCCGGGGGCAGCGCCCTTGGTAGCAGGGTCCAGGGGGCGACAGCCCCTGGCGGGATCCAAGGGGCAGAGAAAATTTAATAAAAATGTATCAGAAAATTTAATTTTCTGTAAATTGCCTCTGAAAAACTGCATTCGTAGACATTTTTTGATCTCTTGCTTCTTGGTTCAGACAATTCACAGACAAAACTATTGTCCCTGTTCAATGCGTTTTAGAGAGAACACTTTCTTTGGTGTTTTTAGGCCATTGCGTTTTAGAACTAAGACATTTTTATGTGTTTTCTGGCCATTGCGTTTTAGAAAAACACATTTTTGAAGTGTTTTTAGTTATTGCGTTTTAGGTAAAACACATTTTTAGGTGTTTTCAGTCCATTGCGTTTTAGAGAGAACAATTTCTTTTGTTTTTTTAGGCCATTGCGTTTTAGAAAGGAGACATTTTTAAGTGTTTTCTGGCCACTGCGTTTTATAAATATGACATTTCTCTGTGTTTTTGGTACATTGCGTTTTAGAGAGAACATTTTTTTTTGTTTTTTTTAGGCCATTGCGTTTAGAAAGGAGACATTTTTAAGTGTTTTCTGGCCATTGCGTTTTATAAATAAGAAATTTCTTTGTGTTTTGGTGCATTGCGTTTTAGGTAAAACACATTTTTCAGTCCTTTGCGTTTTAGAAAGTACACTTTCTTTTGTGTTTTTAGGCTATTGGGTTTTAGAAATAAGATATATCTTTGTGTTTTCTGGCAATTGCGTTTTACAAATAAGATATTTCTTTGTGTTTTTTATGCATTGCGTTTTAGAAAAATGTCATTTTTTAGGGTTTTTTTTTCCATTGCGTTTTACGCAACTGGGTTTTCAAAAAAAAAATTCGAAAATATAGCAATAGTATACTCGTTTTAAAGATAAAAAAACGCTCGTTTTTTTGTGCAATTTTTATAAAAACGTAATGTCGTATGAAAGAGTTATTAACGTTTAAAAAATGGGGGGAATTAGAGGAGAGAGAAACTATTTCCTTGACTTGACTAGAATGCCCCTGAACAAACCCACGTGCCTCATTTTTTTCTTTCAATTTCACCCATTTAATCTTAGCCCTTGATTAAGTAAATGGATGGTTAAGATTACTTCCTAGGCTTCCTACCCAAATAAACTTCCTATTATATCCTAACCCAAGCAAAATATATATAAAGTAAAGGAATAATGGAATTTAATAATCCAACCTTTCACCAGTTGGCCGGCAACGGACCCAACTTTAAAAATAGCCACTGGCGGTCCCAACTTTTGACATTTTGTAAAACATTGGACCCTTGCTAACACCGTTATAACACTGATGACGTGGCATGCTGACGCTGACGTGGCACGTGACACGTCATCATGCCACGTCAGCGTGCCACGTGCCACGTCAGCATGCCACGTCAGCGTGCCACGTGACACGTCAGCATGCCAGGTGACACGCCATCATGCCACGTCAGCGTCAGCATGCCATGTCATCAGTGTTATAACGGTGTTAGCAAGGGTCCAATGTTTTACAAAATGTCAAAAGTTGGGACCGCCAGTGGCTATTTTTGAAGTTGGGTCCGTTGCCGGCCAACTGGTGAAAGGTTGGATTATTAAATTCCATTATTCCTAAAGTAAACTAATAAGTTTTTTTTTTTTGAATGACAACTTTCTTGGGCTAACGCACTTTTTAAATTGGAGAGCCCTATTACCCAGGGGCGGAAATAGAAATAGAGTGTTATATTTTTGTTTTTATACAAAGAATACCAATAAAATAATAGGAGGACACCTCTAACCATAAAAATATGATAATATAAGAGTTTAAATCTAATTCTTTTTACAAGCTCCCCTTATTAAATTAGCCCATTAGCCCAAGACCCAAAATAATAATAAAACAGACCCATTTATATGTTGATTATGGGGGCGACAATGGGTCTGTTTTATACGCAATCGAATGGGCCAAAAATTTTTGAACAATGCCACAGTTTGTGCAGTCGAAAATGATTTTTACTTTATTAATTTATTGTTGTTTTTTTAATATTATATGATTGCACGATAACTTTTTTTTGGGATACCCCTGATTTAATAGGCTGGTTCCGCCACTGCCGTTACCCCACTCCGGCCATACTATGTTGTCTTAAACGGAGCCACGCTGGCTTCAGAGTTTGGCTTAGGCGTTCCCCTAGGAAACCATACCGCTGGCTGCACTTGACAGTTGTGCCACTACAAAAGCAGAACTCTCTGTCGTTGTCGTAACACACGATGAAATTCGAGTTAGCAGCTAAAAAGGAAATCATGTTTTTGATGTTAAAAATAAAAGATTTTTTGCCCACAAAATTTAAACACAAGCATCACTTGTCCCCAACCCTATAAACAAACATATTTAGTGTTATAAACTAGGAAACGCATGATTCAAATATTATAACAAGCATAAAATTTTCTCCACCATCATCACCAAACATAATAATATTATTATTGTTATATATATATATATAGTGTAAGTATCTATAGAAAACCCACTTTTATTTAGAAAATTTGGGAAACTCTAACCTCCCGATTTAAAAAAAAAATTACACATGTTATATACATGTTTTTAAGGGTTTTGGGCAAAAAAAATCAAAAAAGCGCCGAGTAGATATTTAAAAAAAAATAAACAAGTTTTGGTGTAACACGTATTACAAATATGTCAGATGAATGTAACACGTGTTACACCAAAACTTGTTTATTTTTTTTTAAATATCTACTCGGCGCTTTTTTGATTTTTTTGCCCAAAACCCTTAAAAACATGTATATAACATGTATAAATTTTTTCAAAAAAAAAAAAAAAACATCGGGAGCTTTGAGTTTCCCGGGTTTTCTAAATTAAAGTGGGTTTTCTATACATCCTTCCCCTATATAGTGTATATATATATATATATATATATTGTAAAATGACAACAAAAACGGACTGTAAAGATTGCACCCCAAAAGAAACTAAACCGTTGATTGATCTGCGTAACCCGGGTAATTTTGCCTACTCAATAGACTCCAATTGGTCTCGTATTGACTAATCGAATGTGGGGCTGTGTTGATCGAGGTAGCTTGGGAAAGATCATCAACTGGCATCATTGCGGGCCACACAAAAGCCGGTTTGAAAGGTGGAACATGTGGTATGGCCACGGACCCCGCTAGCATTTGCACAATGGTATGTGTTTTCGGCCTCTCATCAGCTATCGGGTGCGAGCAAGCTAGCCCTAACATCAAGAACCGTGTGGCTTCCTCTGCGTCATAATCATCTGCAAGGCGTTTATCAACAGCTTCCAAGATACGACCTTCCCGATACAACGACCATACGTAGTCCACCATAAACTGAAAACCATTGACTTTTGTCCCTGGGCGTTGACCAGAAACAACCTCGATTAGTAACGCGCCAAACGCATAAATATCAGAATGTTGAGTGGCTTTTCCGGTGAGGAAGCATTCTGGGGCTATGTAACCAACGGTTCCAAGCACACCCTCGGCCTCCGCATAACTTGTTTTCTCGTTGTCTAGGGCACGGGCAAGACCAAAGTCACCTAGACGAGCGTTGAAATCGGAATCGAGCATTATGTTGCTCGCCTTGATGTCACGGTGAACGACTTTTTGGTCGTATTCATAGTGGAGGTAGTGTAGGGCGGAGCCGACACATGCAAGAATCTTGTAACGGAGGGTCCAACTCAGCGGTTCGCCAGTTACGTTGAACAGGTGCATGTCAAGACTACCTTTTTGCATATACTCATACACCAACAGGAGCTTTCCGTTCCTGTGACACCACCCTGCAACGTTTTACTAATGTTATTATTAGAAAAATATAGACAGTTAATTTAAATAGATAATAATGAAATGAAACAATTTCAAAAGTTGTTTTAAATTCGAATCATATTTAAACGAATTTTTTTTTTAGAAAAGTTGTTTTAAAGGGGATGACAAATGCGTTTTGCTCAACGAACACAACATTAAGATGAGATCGAAAGCATACTTCTACAATCTTTTCAATGGTGGGAGGAGCTACCAACGGAATAACTGTTACTGTCGACGTATCACGTTTGAAAAGGTGAAGAAAACCCGTAGAAAGACGGGTAGGGCTAAGGCAGTTGGGCCAGACAACATACCAATTGAGGTATGGAAGTGCTTGGGAGAAGGAGTCCAATGACTAACTACTTTATTCAGTCTAATTTTCAAACAAAGGGGATGGCTAATATTGTGGGAATTACAAAGGGATTAAGTTGCTAGGACACACTATGAAATTACGGGAGAGAGTAATTGAGACTAGACTCAGAAGAGAAACTTAGGTTACGGTAAACCAATTTGGATTGATACAAGGGTGATCAATTACAGGATCAATAGATATTATAAGGAGATTGATGAAGAAGTATAGGGAGAAGAAACATGATCTACATATGATGTTCATTGGTCTTGAAAAGGCCTATGACAATGTGGCACACATACTGATTTGGGATAGTTTGGAGAGTAGAGGGGTTTCTGGGAAGTATATAGACTTAATTGGGGATATGTATGTTAGGACTGGGACTAGTGATCGGGCGCCTATAGGGGATACTGATTTTTCCCTGTGGAGGTAGGACTCCACCAAGGGTCTTCCTTGAGCCCTTTTCTGTTTGCGGTTATCCTAGATGAGTTGACAAAGTTAATTCAGGAGGTTGTTCTGTGGTGCTTGTTTTTTGTGGATGATATTGTGTTAGTTGCAAATAATAAAAAATGTGTAAATGTGAGGTTAGAAAAGTGGCGAGTAACTTTAAAGGGCAAAGGTTTAAGGATTAGTCGAACCAAAACCGAGTACTTGTATTGTCAGTGGTGTAGGTAATGACGAGAACATTCAGATCACCATTGATGGTCAAGTGGTTCTGTAGGTGGCTAAGTTCAAGTATTTAGGATCTTTTGTTCAGAGAGATGAGGAGATAAATAGTGACATTTCCCAAGGCATCAAGGTTGGATGGTGTAGGTAGAGAGCTGCCACTAGAGTTTTGTGCGATATGAGGTTTCCAACTAAATTGAAGGGGAAATTTTATAGGGTTGCAATTAGACCTGCTATGTTATACGGGTCCGACTGTTGGGCCATCAAGAAAGTACAAGCACGCAAGATGGAGGTAGTAGAGATGAGAATGCTACGGTGGATATATGGGCACACAAGGTTTTTAGGGAAATGTTAGGAGTATCTAGTATATCAGATAAGATGAATGAGGGAAGATTGAGATGGTTTGAGCATGTGAAGATGAGACAGACGATATAGCCAGTTAGAGTGGTTGAAACTCTCGTTGTGGAGGGGAGGAGTAGAGGCAGACCCAAATTTACTTGGGATGAGCGGATTAGGCAGAATTTACTAGGATTGCACATCTCTGAGAACATGGTCCATGATAGGAGTTCGTGGAGACATATGATTAAGATTAAGGATTTCTAGGGTAGGGTACAAACTGTGTCTTAGGTGTGGTGTATTGTCGTAGATAAGCTTACTCATTTGGTGGAACTTCCATGCGTTTGTCATCTTGTATCTATGTGTATAGGTTGTTGTGATGTTATATTTGTCTTGTTTACCATTTACTTTGTCTCCACTCATGTTATATTGGTTGCTTCATATATGCATACACACACCTCATGCGCTATTTATTGTTTTATTGGGTGTTTTAGAGCAGAGGGTCTCGCTGGAAGACGCCTCTCTATCCCCAGAGGTAGATATAAGGTGTGCCTACATTCCACGCTCCTCAAATCTTACCAACATATTTGCTATTTGTAGGATTTTACTCGGCATGGTTGTTGTTATGTATATATAAAAAAAACAAATCTGAATGTATACATCAAATTTAAAGTGTCAAGAGGAAAATATATAAAACTTGCAACTTGTCTATGAAATTAATGTTCAAAGTATCAAAGCGTGAAAATGAAATCATAAATCTAATTTCATAAATCATAACTAGAAGTTAAATGTGATGATAACGATATGTGTATGTTTGACAAGTTCAAATCAAACTCAAGCTAGAAGAATTTGATGCTAGACTTTTTTGCACACTAACAAGGTTTCTATGTAATTTCGTCGATCTCAACAACTACTTTTCCATTTAAAAAATAATTTGGTCGATCTCAACAACTAGTTTTCCATTTAAAAAATAATAAATTTTGGAACAATATAAAGTTTAACAACTATTTAAAATATTTGTTTGATGACACGAAATCATTAAAAACTTATGAAACCAATAAGCGTCGTCAATATATTGTGACAGATATTATTTAAAAATAAATAACAATATTGTTAAATAAATTGTTGCTTAATCTTCATAAACCGTTAAAATTATATAAACTTAAGCAAATCGGTCATACATCAAATTAAGAATTGTAACTTTGTTCAAAGAATCAGATTGAACTTGGTGTTTGTTGGATTGACAAGGTGATTAGATGGTATAAATTGGCGACAACTAAACTTATTATGGATTGAATTGGTATCATTCGGTGTAATTTGGTATTGTTTTGGTGTGATATGATTTTGATTTGGTGTTTAGGTTGATTTGGAGAACCGACCCGACCTTAGGCCGGAGGGTATGGAGGGCGCCACCGTGCCACCTCACCTCCGATATAGGATTCGCTGCTAACTGCTTTTCTAAGATGTAGCGGATGTTCAATGACCGGAGTTTGCGGCATGGGAGGAGTGGGTGAGGATTTTCCCCGCTGTTCTGCGATGTAAACACGTATGACCTTTTCATTTCCGTTGTACCGAATCCAGACGTTGTGAAACGACGGCGTTTCGGAAGCACGAGTGATGTTTAAGGGAGTTAATGGTGTGGAAACGACAGATACGATGGAATTGATGTTGAGGCCGATGTGATTATTATCAATATCGTAGGGTTGTTTGACGGTGTCGAGCTCGATAGCTAACACGTTGTCTGATGCTTCGTCGTCTAGGGTTTGGTTTGTGAGGCCGAGGTACTGGCCGTAGCTGTTATCGGGGACATCCATGGTGGGGGCGATTAAGAAGGCTAAGCCTTCGCCGGAAGTGCCGTTCATGGGGAACATGTTGACGAGAAATGAGGTGTTGAAGGAGGCTACGGAATCACCGTCCCAGAGTTTGAAGGGCTGGCGGAACATGACCCTGCCGGATTGGTTGTGGAGGTTGAATACGGCGTTGCTGGTGTCCGGGGTGATTTGCAAGGCGTCTTGGCTTATTCGGGCGTAGTTTTGAAAGTTTAGGTCGGAGAAGGCTTGTAATTCTAAAGATTTGTTGAAGGTGGGGTAGGATCGGGTGAATGTTTCGAACCTTGCGAGGGCGGAGAAGAAGCAGAGGAAGATCACAGTGGTTTTGAGGGTGGTGGCTACAACTACTCCCATCTCATGAAGTGGCGGTGGTGACGGTGAGAGGGATGAGAAGTGGAAATGGTGAGTGGGTGAGTTTAAGACGTTAAAATTTTAGGCTTTTGAGGGGGAATTGGTCTTTGATATATATTCTTATATTACATAAGTAGATGTAGATGTAGATGTAGAAGTCCATTGTTTGAGAAAAATATAAATAAATAGTAAACGGTATGGACACGTTAACCAAGATAATTGAAGTAGTCAACGGATGGTCTAACTGAAGTGAACTTTAAAGTGCATCTTGTTTAAACCATTATATTGTCTTTCTGTTTATTAATATTTCTTTTCTATATATAACAATTACTGTGTGATCTTAGGAACAGTCAAACAACTAGCCAAGGATTGTAGCATATTTACAGAAGTGCCATTGATAGAAAAACAATTGCTTTTCACGCCGGTTCATTGTGAATATTTTTTCCTTTGGTCTGTTGCTTGCCTCAAGCTGGTTCTTGGAGGCTTGGAGCCTTGAAAGTTGAGACACCCCATTTAGTCATAAATATTTGAGTTAAATGCCATTTTAGTCCCTGTGGTTTGGGCCATTTTGCTAGTTTAGTCCAAAGGTTTCATTTTTAACCTATGGGTCCAAAAAGGTTTCACAGTTGCCATTTTAATCCACTGGGTTAACTTCATCCGTTTTTCCTGTTAACAAGAAGGCCAATTCGGTCATTTTATATGGCTGAATTGCCCTTTTAGTTAACAGAATTACATACAAAATGACCAAATTGGCCTTCTCGTTAACAGAAAAAATGGATGAAGTTAACCCAGTGGACTAAAATGGCAACTGTGAAACCTTTTTGGACCCACAGGTTAAAAATGAAACCTTTGGACTAAACTGTCAAAATGGCCCAAACCACAGGGACTAAAATGACATTTAACTCTAAATATTTTGAAAACCCTATATAATAATACTAAATAATAACTTAAACATGTATAATTTTTTATCGATCAGTTATATTTATTAATTTTTTACATGAAGTTTCAGCGTAATTTAACAGACCACTTATATTCTTTAGTATTTTTAATAGTGCCTCCTTTATTGTTTGATTTGAATCATTTATGTTTGTCAATGTAAAAAAAATACGTTGATATGTTTATTTCTTTTAACATTGCAATGTAACGTTTTTTTATTTATTTAAACGGGTGTATTCAAAACGAACTTTATTGTTTCATAGTAAACTATATGAGTACTGATATTGTAACGATGTCGCACAAAAACATATCGAACCAAACCGGTATTGACGTTTCGATCGGTATTCGACTTTATGGTCATCGATAGATAAAAATATGTATAAATATTCTGTTGTGCATATCACGATCTTATTTTTTAAGTTTTCTTTTACTGTTGCTATAGGGAGTGTCGATATTATAACGAACCGAACCGATACCGACCAAGTTCCCGCCGCGTAGCGCGGAGAAATCCAACTAGTTAATATTAATATCTGTTAATAAGACTATTCATGAGAATGGGGCCTTATATCACGTCATATCCTCTTGTAACGTCCCATAGCGCCCATGAACACCATTACGGAGGGCTCTATGGATGACAAAATTTCAATCCTCACGAACACCATCATGGCGTGACCCATTCTTCCCCCCTCTCACACATATATATACATACATAGATATAAAGCCCCATACATATATATCCCCACTACACACTCAAGTTATATAAAGCCCCTCTCTTATGTGTTTCGCCACTTGTCGCATAACGCCCTACAAAGGGATTTATGACTACACATGGCCGAACCTCACCCATTAAAAAAAATGCCATTAATTGAAGAAAAAGAGAGGAGTTGTGTAAGAACTTACTAATTTACCGAATTATAAAAAATAAAGAATTAATTACTGTTTTCGTCTTTGTGGTTTGTCAAAAATCACTATTTCAATCCATTAGTTTAAAAATTGTGATTTCAGTCCCTGTGGTTTCACTTTCGTAACTATTTCAATCCATTTATTCTGTTAGTACAGGGACTGAAATGGTTACGAGGTGGACTGAAATAGTTACGAAAGTGAAACCACAAGGACTGAAATCACAATTTTTAAACTAATTGACTGAAATAGTGATTTTTTTACAAACAGCATGGACGAAAATAGTAATTAACTCAAAAATAAAAAAAGGTGTTTAAACAATCAAAGAGAAGAGACGCGGGAACCGGCAAGGGAAAATAGAGCAGAGTTCGGAAACCTTTGATACTCACCATTCATTCATTACCAGACTTCTCCGTCAAACGGAGAGGTGACGTCAGCCGAGGATGTTATGCCGTTTGTGTGTTATACATCAGATTTGCAAATTGTACTAGTAATTTATTTCAGGTTCCCAAAAATTATCGTTATCTTTTAGGATTTCTGATTAAAAGTGCGTATATTTCATGAATTGTATAGTAGCTCTGACTGATACATCACGTATGATTTTAAAATTAGGGCTCCTATGTGGTTTTTGCTTATTTTGAGTTTTGACTTGATTGTGGGAACGTTATATTATTATGGAACCTTAATTTTATGAATCCATTAAACTCTACTGTTTGAATTTGTTTGTTTCTTGTATATATGTTTTTATCGTGGTCCTAAATAAGTATTAAATTGGAACAAAATGCACTTAAGTTTGTTTCTTATTTCATTGTTTTTTGAAAATAGGTTTCATATCATTTTTTCAGATATTTTGAGTCTTGTGAAGGCCTTGATACCAATTTATGCAAGAGAGTTAAACCAAATTTCACTTTTCAACTTGAAAATGAAATTAAAGTTTCACTTCTTTTTGTTGCATAAATTAGTATCAAGTTGTGTTGATGACCCAACAAGATTCTCTGGCCGGCTGGCCCGACCCCTTTGCCCCCCACCGCCAATTAAAGCTTTCTGGATTCATCACTGCATTTGACTGTCGTTGAAGCAAAGAGTGTTGAAGGTGCTTATTCTTATTGGCTTTGTTACATTACCATCTGAAAAGTCTTTTAGCTTTCAATATCTATGTTCTGTATCATTGTTTATGTAATTTCTTGATTTTCAGAAATCTTGTACAGGAAACCCCCCACAAATAAGATCCACAAAGTTCTTAAACTGCAGAATGGGACCTTTTGACTTTTGTAGTCAAACATATGTGCTACTGCATTATGAATATGGAAAATCTGAGGGTGATCCAGATATTCATAAGATAGATAGAGCAAGTACACCATATCTTCCAAAAGAAAGAGATTATCAAGTCATCTACTGTTCAACTTGTCAAATATGAATCAGTAAGTTTTTCTTTAAAATTTGACATACAATTATTTTTCAAACCAATACCAAGTACAAGAGAAGGAAAGTTGTTGGTGCTAAAGTTTTAACAAATTGGGATGAATTTTGTGCTTGAAAATTACCTTGTTTGACCGTCAAAAGTCAATTCCACCTCTTTCTACTTTTCATCAGGTTCCATGTTCAGTCTATTGTAGTTCCTTTCATCCTAGAAACAAGAGTCCACTTAAAATCTACAATATATTGAGAGACTTGATTAAGTATAAGTAGTAACAAACATAAAGATATTCTGGTAGAATCATGCTTATCTTGATGTTAAAGTTTAAGTTAATACCTTTGAGTTTTTCACTTTTACATAAGTCACTTTGTTATCTAGTTTAACAGAGTCATGTATATACATTTAGACATTTATTATAATGTTGTAAACAAGAAATTACCTTATAAAACCTTGCAAATAAAACATATGATCTTCATGTTCTAGAATTCACACCCCTGCAGAAAGTTAATGAAAAGAAATTATTTATCAACTTTCACTTATCAAGGTAAAATTCTTTCAACTTTTCCTACATCAGTTTTGTTCAAAAGTTGCTGAAATTGAAATTTTGTGCATTCGAGAAGAGAAAAGTTAATATTGTCGAGAAAAACAAAAGTTATAATGAAGTTGATTATCTTTTCATGTAATTAAATAATGGTTTTTTTTCAAGGATCATTAAAGAAAGGAATAACAGATACCTCCTCTTGTTTGGTCTTTAAAAGAGAGTTGATATCTGTCTTCACATAACAAAACCCAAAACTTGTATCTATTACTTTCAGCTCAGGCGTAGACACGTATCCCTTGGTGAAAACAGTAATTGCTGGGCATTTTTTGGTTTGTAAAGTATCCAGAGCTGGCAATGAGAAAGCCTTCTTCCCTAAGCAAAATCCCTCGAGTCTTGGAAGGTTATATAGTTTTAAGGAGTTTAGACGAGGTAAGATTATCTCATTTACTTTGGCATCACATTCTTCTTCTTCTTCTTCCTTCACAATTACCTCTATATTCTTGCAGTTATTTACATGTAGGTTTTGGAGTTGCACTAGACTACCAACCATAGAACATGTAAAAACATGTTCCAGATTTTCACAATGGTAAATAGAGAGAGTTGTTAGGTTTGGAAACTTCAGTACCATCCATTGGTTGTTCTTCCATAAATACTTTAGATCCTTCAGCCCCTGTAAGTTCACTTGTGTTAAGTTTGGAATTGGGACAACAGTTTGTGATTTATTTGTCCCTTCCAATGCTACTACTCCAAATATCTCGTGTAGCCCATAACATTCTGTTATAGTAATCTGTTGAAGCTTTTCCAGTTGTTTCAGCGCATTAGATGGAACAATAGTCCTTCCAACATATCTCCTCTCTCTATTAATTTCTATCAAATTATGAAAAGAGCGAGGCATCCCTTTTGAAATAGTAGGATCTGAAGAAGTTGGGAATGTTGTCTACAAAAAGAAAAAGAAAAAGAAAAAAGAAAAACAAGGCGCTTGTTAGAGGTTACATCCTTACAAAAATGAGCCTGGAACATAAGAAAATGATTGTTTCAACAGGTTTATTACTATGGAAAGACCAATGGTGAGAGTCAATGAAGACATTATAACTAATAATACATAATAGACATATTTAGCAGCTTGTTTCAACTCTTTTCCCTTTTCAAAAATGAAATGTTCAATTTGGATCACACTACATTCACGACAACCTAAACTTTAGTAGATGTTGCATAGTAGTTTAGTAGAAGAAAGTGTACCTGATCCATAATTTCATGAATGTTAAGGCCACATTCAGGACTATATTTGCCAAAGCTTGTTTGTATGTACTTGAGCTTTGGAGTTGCTGACTGACCAGATGTAAACATCATCAATTGAGGGCATTCGTTGATCAATAGATTATGTAATAAGGGCCATCGGAAGTCATTCATCCCCAAGAAGAAACCCTTGAGCTTTGGTAGATCCCTAAGTTCAAGTGTCTCTAGACGAGGGAACTCCACTCCTTTGGATGATTTTTCTTTTTCTTCTTTCACAATCACTTGCATTGCCTTGCAAGATGATACTTGTAGCTCTTGGAGTTGGTTGAGGCTTTCAAGGGTGGAGAATGTGAATATATATGGAAGAAGGTCACAGCTGTCAATATGCACAGTTTTTAAGTTGGAGAGTTGAGGGAGACCAAGGTTTTTTAGTGGTGGACCACCAACAACACGTGCACCTCCTTCATCAACATTGTTTGCACTCGATTCACTTTCAAATACCTCCATCAGCATTTTGCAATTCGTAATTTCCAGCTCTTGAAGCCTTTTCATTTGTCCGACTGCATACCATGGAATTAGACTTGACAATGCATCACATTTATTTATGTGTATCTCTGTGGGGTATTCGCACAATGACCAACAAGCACCGATTACTTGACCACTCTGCAATAATTATAATTTTGATTTTTATGAATTATTATTTTCCAACGTAAGGAGTAAACTTATTCATCTAAATTTGATGATTTATAAGTTTCGTTAAACAAAAGCAGAGACAATGTTAAATAATCCTAATTAATACCGTACCTGGAACTCATCATGAATCATATTGGAGGAAAGTTTATCACTCCTACACGTCCTACCACCATCATCAACACTCATTAGAGATGGCAGAGATATAAGCTTGAGAGTGTCCAAATGAGGAAAGTATGCAGTGTCTTGATAAGAAGATGCAGATGTAGTGTTTTCATCATCTCTTCTCGAAATAACTTCTTCCATACCATTACAATATTCTATAAGGACATGCTTTAAGTTGGATAAATATTTTGCAACAAGAGGTGAAAACAAGTACTTTATTTTGAGACAAGTGTACAAGTGAATGTGTGTGAGGTTTTGGAATGGAAATTGCAAAGGTGAATCATGACGAATTAAGAATGTATTCCAATTCCACCTCCACACATGACTCATCTCATCCAACCCATATAGATTTATACTTTGAATTGTTGCTAATTGTCTACTACTTGTTGGACTATCCATATCAAACACCACCTCACCCACTCTTTTATCCAAACTTATTTGAAGACGTTGAAGGTGATGACATGTGCGGAGAAGATAAGATGGGTATGTGACATCTGGAATGTAATCATCCACTTCTGACATGACATCAATCTGCATGTAACATTAAATGTAATTAACACTTTTAATTTCTTCATTTAACATTTTAAATATAATATAAAGTCAAAATTGACAGTTAATACTTTATTCAATAAAATTTGACAGCTAGATGAGATGAAATACCCCTTCAGTGATGTAGTTGGTAAGTGCACTGAGATCAAAATTGGCTGTGACAGGTGTGAATATACTTTCAAACCTCTTGCAACAACTTATATTAATGTTTTGTACAGCTTGAAAGCCATTGATGAGGATATTAGAGTTATTTACACCTCTCATCCTCCACAACTCTTTTAGATTTTCTGAATATTTAACTTGAATGCTTCTTAATCTGCTAATGTATCCCTCCATTTCACTAACATTTTCAAAGTCGATGTTGAATATTACTTCAATGGAACCACACTCTACAACTTCAAGCTCTTCTAAATCATTCAGCGTTGGCAGTGGGTTGTTTGGAAAAAGATTGATAAGGCCTGAACACCTTTCCACAATGATCATTTTCAACCCGGAAACGTTATTTTTCTCAGCAGTTGAAATCTCACATGGCCATATTTTCTTCAAGTTCTCCATATTAAAAATATCTAATTTCTCCAACTTTGGTATCACAACCTACACAATAATTAAGCCTTGTAAGATTTGTAAACTGCATATGGCCTGTGTACTAAATTATAATTTAGTTTTAGCTTTAGATATAAAGGTCAAAATTATGTATGTACCTTTTTGTTCAACAAGGATTGTATCGCACATGGATTACCGTCGTCAGGATAAATGCTCGTGAAGTTGGGAAGACCGTGAAGCTTCAACTCTACCATTTCTGGTAACTCAATCACAGTTTCACATAAGCTTACCATGCTTGGTAGATCATGTAAATACAAATAATTCAACTTTGGGAATCTAATCACCCCAATTGTACAATCCTCACCAACCAGTGTTCTCAAAACAGGGCAATTGTAAATTCCGAGCCGCTCCAGTTTCTTCAAACCACTTGCCATGGCAACTGTGAAGAGGTATGTCAACTCTTTACAATCAGAAACATGAAGGACCTTTAAATTGGAAAATGAGTGATGCATCGACACATTTTCAACATGATTCATATCATTCACTTCTAAATAAAGCTCCTCTGTTTTCTCAAATAGATCACTGATTTTGCATTCTACCACCTCATCGCACTCACCAACTAATTGAATCGTATTTCTATTTCTTAATGAATATATCTCATCATCCTTCAATTCAACCAATTGACAACCCATAGATATTCTGAACTTTTCAAGATTTTCAAAAGACAAGTTTTTCGGTTGGATATCGCTCTTAAACAACTCCAACTCTAATGCAAATAGCTTCTGCGAAAGTATCTCCAATTCGTCACAGTTGGCATCTGTGAACATAATATGACGATTCTCATAAGATCTCATATAAAGTTCTTCAAGGCTGCCCAAGTTTTGAAAGACACCATCGTCAATGCGTAGGTCAACACATCCAGTCAAATCTAGTAACTTCAGTTTTTTCAACATTCCTATCATCAATGGCAACCTTCTTATTCCACAATCAACAAGGCTCAATGCTTCCAAGTTGCTAAGACTTCCAAGGAAAGATATATCATCAATCAATGAGCATGAACGGAGGCATAGTGTCCGAAGTTTGGTCGAGTGTTCGAACACCACTGGAAGCAATGGAATACCTATATTGTCATAACAGACAACCTCAAGTTTTTCTGTTTCTTCATAAATATGTTGCGGAAACTTGAGGAGGT
Source organism: Helianthus tuberosus (assembly GCA_030545235.1). Classification (NCBI taxonomy): domain Eukaryota; kingdom Viridiplantae; phylum Streptophyta; class Magnoliopsida; order Asterales; family Asteraceae; genus Helianthus; species Helianthus tuberosus. Next base: position 44,926,964 of record CM060440.1, read on the forward strand.
TATTCCCATCCATTACAATCAAAAGTGAGAGGTTTGGGTAACTAAAGTCTACAGGAAATTTAGAAATACCTGTGCACTTTAATAAAATTCTTTCATAAGACTCTTTTGCATCGTTGTTTATAAGCTGATGTCCAGACATATTATCATGGCAGACTATTGAAGCTTGTTTGACTTTTGAAGAATTACTCAAAGCAAAAACACGCACGAGATCATGCATCTTTACACATCCCATGCGATCACTTTCTGTCAACAAGTTTGCTTGTATGAGGTTGCTAACACATATGATTGTTCGTCTTCTTGCTTTTGCTAAAGTATCCACCTTAGTAAACAACTTCAATCCCCATCCATATCTCATCAAGTCCTCGATAGGAATATCAAAGTCTTCAGGAAATAAGCCACTAAGAAGAAAAATTGATTTGTCATCCTCCTTTTGAAGATTGTTGTAGCTCATTTCAAAAACTTTATGGACGATGTCATTAAGGTCTTGAAGGTCTTCATGTTGTAAATTTGAAAGTGTTTCTTGCCATGCCTCCTTTATGTTACCAATAAGACTTTTGGCAATGGTTTTTAAGGCAATGGGCAAACCCCCACATTTATTCACAATATCTTCTCCTATCTTTTGGAGCTCAGGCTCATCACCATCTAACATAGATGGTCCCACAATTCCAAAAAATAAAGTTTTTGCTTCTGCTTCATCTAAGACACGTATTTTAAAAACTGAGTCAGTTTTAACACCCATCCGAGCGCAAACATTTTCAAATCGTGATGTGAACAACAACTTAAACCCATTTGGCAATGGACTTAGTCCAACATCTTTAAGATTGACCTCGCTCCAAATATCGTCCATTATTACCAAAGTTTTCTTTCCTTGTTTTGACATCTCTTCAAATTTTTTTTGAAGACGATCAGCCCTTGCATCTATAGCATCTTCTTTTAAATCCTCAGAATCAATGTACTTCGCAATAGCTCGTTGAAGAGCAATTACGTCGGGGTTTTCCCCAAGAACCACCTTCACAACCCTATCAAAAGAATTTGAAGCTTCCACTTCCTTCTTTAGTTGTTCCATCATTGTGGTCTTGCCGACACCACCCATCCCACATAGAGCTATCATCTTTTGGGACTCGTCACTTGATCGAAGGGATTTCAAAGCAGCCTTGTATATCAAATCTCTTGACTTGAAGTTGTGTTGGGTAGCATCAGCAGTAGAGGTGGACGGTTCTGTAGAAGTAGATACAACCACAGCAAGAGGTATTTGTACCTTAGTAAACACGATCTCAGATTTCTGTGTTTCAAGAGCTTGTATCCTCTCGAGAATATTATACGATTGTTTTCCTGCTTTGTATCTTTTTGCAATGTTGAAGCATCCGATTCCGCCAGTTTGAATAGTTTGCTCCTTTTCGTTAACCTCTTTGACTTTTTCCAACCATGGTTCCACATGGGGAGGTACCTCATGATTTCTTGTAACTTCTTCTTCCCAAGTATGTCGAATAACTTGTTCTGTGAGATTCAATTGTTCCATTTTCTCCTTCATATCTTCAACATATCTTGTGGAGGATACCAGAAAACCCAAATGCTTCTTAACAGGGACCATCAAAACTTGAACAACCGGGGTAATAATTAGATTAACAAAATCCATTTTCCAAAACTGCACACCAACATTAAGGAAAATAATTAATAAGTAATTGTTATTTACAAATATATTTCTTTTTTTCAGTAATTTATATTTCTAGTAAAAAGTGGATGATTATAACTCAAACTTTACCACAGTCAAATATTGCTAACATAACAAATTATTTGCTCAAGCAGTCAAATATTGCTAACATAACAAATTATTGGCTCAAGTAATAGAAGAAAAAAAAATAGGAAATATTACATAATCGTCCAAAAGCTCCATGTTACCTTCTAACGTAGATAACTTCAAACTAATGAACAAATTTGAGGATATTTTCAATTTGTTTGGGTAACAGAGTTTGATTTGAAAATCACGCATTTACAACCTTCATCTCATAGCTGCTTTAACTATTATAAAACACACATACACCAATCCTTGTTTCTAAACATGTTCACCCAACAGTGTTCTTATACAAACCAAAAGTCTTTTTATATCATTATTTTTTTTTGTAATGCATTTTTTTTTTTGAAAGGAGAACTTCATTAAAACACGCCCAAGCATGAAAACCGAACCGGGCACCAAACAAGAACAAACTACATAAGTACAAATTTACACCAATCTGACCAAGAGATGGGATTACACTTCAATCTATGTTTATACCACAAGAAACCCAAAGATTTGACTTCGCCGAACACGTGATCCACCTTGACCTGAGAAGCCAAGAAGACAGCCTTGTTTCGAGCCATCCACAGGCACCAACACGACACGAAAACGATACCTTGCACAATAGATCTCTCGCCAGCTTTGATATGCCCAGAGTTGTGAATCTCCAGCAGGTCTTTGAACGAGAAGGCGAAAATCGGAGGAATCCGGCACCACCGGCTAATCTTCTGCCATAAGACAACGGAAGTAACACACGAAGTAAAAAGATGCTCCACGGTCTCTTCCTCGGTCTTGCATAGGGGACATAACCCGTCGCCAACCACAACGCCCCTCCTTAACGCATCCGCAGTGGGAATTCTATTTTTTTCCGCTCTCCAGACAAACACATTGCATTTAATCGGGACCCACTTACACCAATCCAAGATGTACCTGATGCTGACTTCCACGGCACCCAACAAAACTTTCTTCACGGAGTTGACAGAGAAGAATCCCGACTGATCCCCCCAACCATTTCCACTCGTCGTTCTTGTTACTCAAGGAAACTGAGTAAAGAGAATCGATTAAGGCAGCCAACTCCCTTCTTTCATCTTCTAGGTCGGGTTCATGCTTCCAAAGCCACTCCCCTTCCAGACGGTCCCGAACCGAGCAGTCCTTCACAGCCTCCAATTGAAATAGGTTAGGGAAGAGCTCGTAGAGAGGCACTTCCTTCAGCCACGGGTCAAGCCAGAACATTATACTATCGCCACGACCCACCATACCCCTAAAAAATTTCGAAGGTGCGAGTTACCATTTAAAGGTTTATCAACTACAGAGATGATATTATGCCAAACACCCCCATAAGACTTTTTAACCGGAAGGAACGACCATCCCGACCCACCGGAATGAATCGCATCCACCACCTTAACCCAGAGATTGTCCTTTTCAGGCTTGTACCTCCACCCCCATTTACATAAAAGGGCCAAGTTTACATTTCTCAGTTTGTTAATCCCCAATCCCCCGTTTTTTTTTGGGCAAAGCAACAGTGTCCCACGCTACCCAGTGAGTCTTTTTAACCTCCCCCGAGCCTCCCCAGAGAAACTTTTTTATCAGTCCTTCCAGGTCCATAAAAACCTTCTTAAGCGACTTATATAACGAGAAGTAATATGTCGGAAGACTCTCGAGAACTGAACGGATTAGCGTGAGTCTCCCACCGATGGAAAGAATCGGCGATTTCCAAAGGGCAAGTCTGGATTCAAATATGTCGTAAACCGGTCTCCAGTTACTAATACGATTCATATTCGCCCCCACCTTAAGCCCGAGGTACTTGAAGGGGAGAGAGTCAGACTTGCAACCCACCAACTCCGCCATAACCCCCACCTCCGCGTTATCAACCCCAATACCATATAAATTAGATTTTCCAAGATTAATTCTCAAACCTGAACATGCGTGGAAGCATCTTAAAATTCTGACAACATTCATAGCATTATCCCCGTTCCATTCACCAATAATAAGGGCATCGTCGGCAAAAAATAATTGGACAATCTCGGACCATCATTCGGAAGAAGAATACCTTGAAGCACTCCCACCTCTCCAGCCTTATCAATAAGACAGGACAAGGCTTCCATCACTACAACGAATAAAAACCGAGATATGGGGTCCCCTTGCCTCATGCCTTTACCGCACTTAAACTCGAAGGTCGGAGACCCGTTGACCAAGACAGACGCTCGAGCCAAGGAAAGAACTCCCCATAACCAGCTACACCATTTCGACCCGAAACCCATTTGACGAAAAACATCCACCACGAATCTCCAATTGATATTGTCATAGGCTTTCTCGAAATCAATTTTAAAAAGAAACGCCTTCCTTTTGCATTTCTTTAGCCACGTACACACCTCGTTAATAATCAACGGCCCATCTAAAATAAATTTACCTCTCAAAAACGCCGATTGGGAGTTAGAGATTACCGAACCAAGCACCTTCTTTAGTCTATTGGCAAGGATTTTTGACACAACCTTGTTGACCACCCCACGAGACTAATGAGACGATAGTCGTTTAGGCTCATAGGGTCTCTTTTTTTGGGGACAAGAGTGATGAAGGAAGAACCGCATTTGAGATAAATCTGACCCGACCGGTAGAAATCAGCCATAAGCCTCACAAAATCCTCCTCAAACAACCTCCAGAAGACCTTAAAAAACCAAAAGCTGAACCCATTAGGGCCAGGAGCCCGGTCATCCCCACATTCGAACACGGCATTTTTAATTTCTTCAACAGAGAACTGGGATTCCAGCCAAGTTGCATCAGAATCCGAAATCTTTTTCAAGTTAGGACAAACAAGAAGCGGCCGATCCACACAGTCTTCCACAAATTTAGCTCGAAAGAACTTGAAAATCTCCTTCTTAACTAGGGCGGGTTTAGAGACCCACTCACCAGCGATATTCAGCCCGTGAATCACATTACTCGCTTTCCTGCAGTTGATCAGAGTATGAAAATATTTAGAATTTTCATCTCCGTCTTTGGCCCATTTAATGCGAGATCTTTGTTTGAGATCCATAACTTTAGCCAGTTCCGCCTCAGCTATGATTTTCTTATTCTCCGCTAATTCCCATTCCTCTTGTTCCGACAAGTCCCTAGAATCAAGAATATCCTCTAACGTTTCCAATTCCTCTTTAGCCAAACTAACCTCCTCACTTTCCTTCTGGATCATAGTGTCTCTCCATTCCTTTAATTTGCTACGAAGAAACCCGAGTTTTCTAATCAGGAACACGTCAGGAGGACTACCCGAATCAGAGAAATTGTTGCACGCCCCTTCAACCACCTCTTTGAACCCCTCTCTCCCCAACCACGAGTTAAACACTTGAAAAGGTCGAGCCCCAAAGTTTACTGATTTGATTATCAGAATAATAGGACAATGGTCAAACCACAACCTCGGCAATGCCTGAACACGAGCTTCCGGCCACGCATTGAAGAATTCGGAATTCACCAGGAACCTATCCAGCTTACTAAGTTTATTCCCGTTTTCGGATTGCCAAGTAAACTGCCTACCTCTCATATCATATTCAATCAGGCCAGAGTCAAAGATGAAGGAGTTGAAGTTGTTGGCACAAGTCGGCTTGAAGGAACAGTTTCTCCTTTCTTCCTGAAAACGAACCGGGTTAAAGTCACCACCGATAATCCATTGCCCGTTATAGCTACTAATGAGAGAGACCAACGAATCCCATAGCTCTTTCTTAGCCAGAACCCCCTGGGGAGCATAAAACCATTGAGTTGTTGCCCACCACCCTACCCCTGATGTGAAGGAAATTTCTATTCTTCGTCGAACCCAACAGCTTGAAAACATCTTTATCCCACACGCAAATTAACCCCCTCGAATGGACAGAAGAGTCAACAGACTCCATCCCAAAGTTTCCTTTACCCCAAACTTAACTAACTCATAACGAGAGACATTGCTTTGCTTGGATTCCTGAATTGCCAAAAAATTGATACCGTAATCTCGTATGAGCGCCTTAATCCATTCAGGCTTATTTAGACCCCCAATCCCGCTGATATTTACTGACAAGAAATTCATTTGTGAACCTCATTAATACCTGCAGAAAGAATGGATTTCCTGATCAAATCGGCATGATTGTGAAGATCAAATCCAAGCATAGCCCCAATCGACAATGTGTTATCGACCTCATTCTCAGAAAGATTACGATTCTCAGCTCTAGTATCCACAGGAGCTACGATGTTCGACCTAGAGATAAACGAATCCTCCACCATACTGGCATTGGAACCCTCTGGAGCAGCCTTGACATGAAGGTCAAACCCTCCATCGTCTCCAACCTCAATCGTACCCCTTACTTCGTTCACCTTTTGAGCCCTAGAAGTGAATCCTATGAAACCGAACCCCGGTTCAGAATCCTCACAAAGAGTCCTAGTTCTTTTTTTGGGCCTTTGGTCCACAGGAGAATCCTTATTGCAAGTGACATTATGGGCTTTCCTAGCTTTTGAGCCCAAAAGGGGTTTACGGTGGGTCCGTTTACCCTTATCACCAGAACAGAAGTAAAACCCTTTTTGGGGTGATCCACCACCATTAATGACACTATTGGGTCCCACAGAATTTAACCCCATCATACTACCTTCCATATTCTTGACCGTCTCCTCACCTACCTCAAAAGATCCTTCGCCGGTTTTTTCTCTCTCCTCGTGCATGGGCATACAATCTGCAAGGGAAGGCACAACATTTACCAATGGTGTCGAAACACCTTCCGGAGGAGAATCAGCAGCGATGTCATTACCCAAAACTGGGACTCCAATCCCAACACTAACCCCAGTCTCCCCATCTGCCAAGGGATTTGAGCCAGCCGACTTTTCCACTCCCACCGGACCCTCCGCCTGCTGCGATCCCTCGGATTCCATATTCCCGGAACCCGCCATCTGGACTACCGGCGAGGACTTCATTGGAGACGAACTGTCCGGAGCTCCTCTATCATCGAACCCCAAGCAATCCGGAATCTACTCCTCCTGCTCCTCCTCTACCCATACTCTGAAGCTTCTATTCTTCCATTTCAATATCACAGTTTCTTTGATCCTCTGAGCTTCCCTAGCTAACACTCCCACCCTAAAAACCGACAGATCTTGGTCCTCTTCCAGGAACTTAGGAACATGTAAGATTTTCCCAAACAACTCTCTGATCCGCAGTAGAACATCCGAATCGAGCAAATGCAAGGGAACACCATGTAACCTAAGCCGAGCCACCCTTTCCAACGGTAAAGACTGACCACCCCAAGCTTCCAGCTTAGAAAACCAGGGACCCCAAATCTCTCGGGAGTCCAAAAAGTGTTCGCCGAAGCCTTGTCGCTGAATGAGATGAGGATCGACAGCCCACCCCGGTATTGAATTCTCGAGTATGCAGTCTTGGCAATCCTGAGCAGTCTATCGAACTCAACCAACGTTTCCAGATCCACCGTTCTACCCACCACCGCTAACTCGAACAACTCCTTGAATGCTAACGTCCTGTCTGGAACAATAATCGCTTTATCGCTCTCCAACTTTTCCTCCGTTACGACACCCCAGTCTCCTTGTTGGATCCACCTGCAAAATTAGACTTTCCCAGAACGTCACTATAAGACCTGAAGTCCCTAAAATTGAACAGTCTACTACAATCCTCCGGACCGAAGGGACTGGCTTTGTGAGTCCTAATATCGGCCTTGCCAACGAAACCTGAATTCTCTAACGCAAACTTAGCAATATTGATCTTCAGTTTAAAGTCACCCATCTTAGCTCCCCTAAGCATCTTCTCCAACTCTTGCCTGTCATTGACGTCTTTAAAACTAACAAACCCAAATCTGCTGCCACCTTTATCTCTTTTCTTAGCAACATACGTCCCAGAGATAACCCCAAAACCCTCCAAGCACCTCCTCAGTTCCCACGGGGTACAACCCTCCGGAAGGTTAGACACGAAGAACTTGGTAATGTTCCCCTTACTCTCCATAAGGCTACCACCACAGATTTTTAAAAGGTTAATAGAATTCGTATCAATCAAGCTGAACTAACACAATAGCCACGATCAATGACAGACCTACTAAGCAATCAAAATCCGGGTGGAGCAACACTCAACGAAAAGACGACCGAGAACCGATAATAATCGAATCCAAGCCCCGCTAACAATGCTCGTATTACGTAGTAGGCAGAAGGACCTACGACACAATAACAGGATTGTTACACGGAGCCGGAAAAAGATCGAAAAGGAACTCGCCGGCAAGAAAAGAAAACGAACGAACCTCCTCACTCTCTTTGTGATTATGTTTTTTATTTTTCACTTAGGCTCCTAGCCACCCATTGAAACAACCCTAAAAGTTGTGCGTGGTTAGGTAGTGTTTTGACTTTTCTTTTCATAGGAAACACTTTTTTTCGTATTAGTTATTAAATCTGTTATAAATAAAGTTGCAGTCAACATGTTAGTCAAACTTAAAGGGTTACATAGCAATTTAGTAAGAATAAAGGGGTTACTTTTGTAACTTTGGTAATCAGTTAGGCCAGGGGGTGTGGTATACCGCCCTTGGCCAACTAGGACTTGTTAGCGCCCTATGGCGCCCCTTAGCCACCCAATGCCCGCCAAAGAGGGGGCGTTATGATTGTCTCGCCAGCCCAGTAACGGCCATTTTAACGCGTTGATCGAGGTGATGGTCAAAAGTGACCGTTGTTGAACGGTCATATTATAAAAAAACTTTTAAAAATCTAATATATATACAAACTCAAACACACACCAATCACAAACTCAAACACACACCAGTCACAAAAATACACACATTCTCTCCAATCATTTTTAAAAATGTCATCTCACTCTTCATACAATTCGGCCAGCTCTTCATCTGACGGTGTTGTCGATGATATGCTTATCGCAGTGACGCAGGAGGCGACTAATTATTTGCGAGAAGAAGCCCAATTGTCTACAACGCGTACCAGGCAAGCGCCTCTTGAACGAGATCAGTTAGGTGCTCATGAACGTTTAATGCGCTATTATTTTTGTGAAAATCCGTTGTACGATGATGCACAGTTTAGGCGTCGGTTTCGTATGATCGTCTTTTCTTAAGAATTTCAAATGATCTTGCGGTCGAATTCCCCTTTTCACACAAAGAGAAAGTGCTAGTTGCAAAATTGGTTTCTCTGGAATACAAAAGTGTACTGTCGCGATTCGGCAACTTGCGTACGTCACAGCCAGTGATGCGTGGGATGAATATTTAAGGATGTCGGCCAGAAGTTGTCGTGATTGTGTTGAAAATTTCTGTGAAGGTACTTTTATTATTATTGTTATTATTATTATTATTGTTATTATTATTTTTTTTTATTTATAGTTTATTAACACTATTATATTAGGTGTTAACTTTCTTTACGGGAGACGATATTTGAGGATGCCAACCGCTACCGACGTTCCACTTTTATACGAGGCCCATCAGCGGATACACAAGTTTCCTGGGATGTTGGGTAGTCTTGATTGCACGCACTGGGTGTAACAACCCGTACTCTCATCGTCGAGAGAAGGGTATTTCGGTAATATACGTGTTTATTATTATTAATTATCATTATTATTATTATTATTTATCTAATAATAATAACCATGACAAGAGAAGCATACCGTTAGACCGTCGACCCGAACCAAACATATTTAACACACACGTAAATAAAATAAATAGTATATGGGTTTGCGCGCTTTGAACAAACTCGTTTATATGTACAAGACACACAAATAATATTTTTCGGGCTAGCGCACCTGGGCCAGAACCAACCCAACTCCCTAAAGCAAAACCCTAGACTAAATAGAAACTAATCCCTAACCCTCTCAATTTTAAAAGAGTTAAATGCCCGGATAGTCCCTGTGGTTTGCCATTTTTTCACCTTTAGTCCCTAACTTTCTAAAATTACCTCTATAGTCCCCAACTTTTGCAATTTCGTTCCCGGATAGTCCCTGGTGTGGATGGTGGTTAGTTTTTGTTGTTAAGTGGGTGTAAAATTACTAACATGCCCTTAGTCTTAAAATATAAACTGAAGTAGGGCCCACCATTAATTAAATAACACCTAAAAAATAATAACAAATTAATTTAAAAAAACCCTTGTGGGCCCCACCCACACCTCCTCTTCACCCTATACAGCTCCAACATCTTCTTCACCGACAAAAACACCCGACTCCTCTTCACCGACGTAAACACCACCGTAACCAAACTAAAAACACACATAGTTATGAACACACAAGTATGTATATCTTTAGCAATGATCATGTATATTATCATGTCTAATATACAGCACTAAAAACACAACATTTCATCAAACAAATTAGACAAACAATACACTGAAGCAGTTTGTTTTCTAACCTCTGGATAAATACGGGCTAAGACTACATATTTTTCCGGCAATCTTATAACCAGCCGCTGAACACGCTCGTTACCAGCAGCATTCACAGGAACATCCTCCAGTTTCACAGGAACATCCCAGTTCCACCAATTCGTCGACATCATCTGCCATCATCGCCGTCGTACCGGTTTCAGTTTCAGGTTCAGGTTCTCCGATTTGTTCAATTCGTACGGATCGGAAGTGTTCGAACATTATCAGACGCTGATTCATCTGCCAACCAAACAACCACCACCACACCTCCTAAAATCCGAAGAAACAACAGCCGCTTCGCAGGACACTTTCTGACACTGATTCATCTTCCAGCGGACGACATATTAATTTTTTGTTGATTAAATGTTTTGTGAATAGGTTATGATGAAGAAAATGGAAGATATGGTTAGGGAGATTGAACAGAGGTATGAATAGTTTATTGTTTATGCTGTGCCATCAGTGGTAGAGAGAGAGATGTGTCTGGTAGAGAGAGAATAGAGAGATGGACAAAGGGCGGTGGTCACCGGAAAATCGTGGTGGCGGCAGATTGGGTGGAGAAGAAAGGGGTGGGGGTGGGGTTGGTGATGGCGGTCTGATGACGGGGTTGGTGGTGGCGGTCTGATGACGGGGCTGATGGTGCTGTTGTGGTTCGGTTTTGTGGAGGTGGTGTTTGGTGGTGTTAAGGTGTTATGGTGATGGTGGTGGTTTGGTGATTATTGTTGCAGGCAAGAAGAAGAATGATATAAAAGGGGGGGGGGGGGGGGGGGTGGGAGTGGGTAGGTGAGTAAAGGGTGGCCCCGCATGTCATTTTTAATCTTATAATGTGTTATGTATTAGAGCATCCACAATAAGAAGCCTTAAAAACACTAAAAAATATGCCAACTCAACTGCCACATCATAAAAACATCATTCTAAAAAAACACCCAAAACTGTCCCAATAACAAAATTTAAAAATACCCAAAATCAATGCCACCTCATCATCATTTCTAATAAAAAAAATTGTTTTTTTAACATTACACCCAACCCTCCCACCCGGACCCACTCACTGACAAAATTCCCATCATCTGCACTTTTTTTTCTAGTTTGTGTGCAAAAATGATTCCTAAATATGAGATGTAAAAATGGAAGCCACAATAGCTAAAAACTTTTACCATGTCCACCTCAGCTCTAAAAATGGGTAAATATGTCCTATTGGGGATGCTCTTAATTTTTACAATATAAGGGCATTTTAGTCATTTTACACTGACTTAACTAAGAAAACTAACCTCCATCTATACCAGGGACTATCCGAGAACGAATTTGCCAAAATTGGTGACTATACCTGTAATTTTGAAAATATAGGGACTAAAGGTGAAATCTGGGCAAACCACAGGGACTATCCGCACATTTTCTCATTTTAAAACATAAAAACCTAATTCTATTTTATACCATCAGCCACACACCCCTCTTTTGCTCCCACCTCCATCCGGCGGCATTTCCGGCGACCGGAGTATATCCCAGTGCCTCGTCTTCCGGCGAAACACCTCCCCAAACCCCTCTCCTTCTTATACTTGTTCACCCCACACCAAATCCTGCTCCTTTTCTCTCTCGTGTTCACGGCAAGGAGGCACCGCGGGTCACCAGTGATACACCGGCAATGACCGCCGGCGGCTTCCCTCCGTTTACCGGCTCTCCGACAAGACATCTACACACACACCCGGTTACGGTTCGATTCAACGGGATCAGAAGAAAGATAGAGAGAGAATCGGAGGATGAGTGAGAAGACAACGGAGAAGGAATAACGACGTCGGCAGCGACGGTAGGTCTCGACGGCGGAGATGGGCGGTCGTACCGCCGGTGATTTTCCATTTGTTTTCATGCGAAGGTTGAAGTTGCCGATGATGAAGATGAACAGCTCAGATTGTTTTAATTTTTTACTCGGGTTTTCCATTTGGTGTGATGTTAATTGTTATTTTTGACAAATGTGATTGAACTAGGGTTTATGCCCGCGCTTCGCGGCGGGGCATGCTGGGGAATTTGGTTGGTATCGTTCGGTTGTATGACGTGGAAACTTGATATAACAATCGAAAGAGAGAACCCAAATACGATACCATTAGCAACCAGAAAAGGATACCAAAAAAGAAAAGCGATAGTATAACCACAATGATATCTTACTTAAAGCGATAGTACGTCAAGAGCATTTCATTAAGTAAACTTATCTTACCTACTCTCATTGAATTGTCATTATTTAGTTTACACTCGTATATTAGTTGAATTGTCATTGTTTAGTTTGTGCATAGCACGACCACCGATAATTTAAATTTTAATGGAATCAACTTCTTCTTAGTCTTTTGAGTAATAACTTTAGCTGTGATCCAAAGAAATAATAACACCCATTAATTGGTTTAAAGTGATGAAACTTATAGTTGGTTTAAGTGTTTTTACAAAGCTATCTTGTTTGAAACAATACGCTTCTACATGAGTAGAAAAATATGTTCTGTTGTAACAAATTAATGATATTAAGAACGAAACATAAAAACCTTATCAAATAACCCAATTGATAAATATAGACACTCAAAGTTGACTAAAGTAAGAATAATTAGAAGACATTGTTAACAAAATAATAGTAACCTAGAAAATAAAAATACAGACATTATCAGCTTATATGGAGGAAACAAAAAAACAAAAGTCACCGTAGCCTCTGACCAATAACAAATTATTCCTTTTCAGAAGTCAATTTTACACAGCAAAACCCCCAAATCGAAACACCCTCTCCCTTTTTCTTTTCACCCAGGCACCTCCTCCACACCCAGGTAACGATCCATCTCCTTACTCTCTTTTTCTTCTCCTCAGTCCAGATCCATCGGACTCCACACGGCGTCGTTATATACAACCGATATAGACCTACATCATCTTCAATCGCCGGAAATGACCATCATAGAAAACCCTAACCGCCGGTCGAAAAACCACCGTTTCCCACCGCTGATGGAACTGGTCCAGAGCGAGAGATGAAGTCCCATCGTTTGCCTCGTATTCGTCGGAAACCCAGCTGAACCGCCCCTCGAGGTCCACCGTCGTTGTGTCGTCATCGCGGAGTCTTGCGGTTGTGAAATTACCGGATTTATAAAAAACGCCGTAAAGAAACCCTTAACCCATAATATGCCTCCACATGACCAACCAGGGTGAAAACTGTTAACGTTATAGACTTGAAGCCGCCGCCATTACCGATGTCGTACCTTCTGCCTCGTTGGCTGTTATGCAAGTGACACCGGTTTTAATCGGAGATGCGCGAGCTGACAATCGAAGTTGCGCGGGGGGGGGGGGGGGGGGGGGGTAACAGTGGTGAAAAGTCATACGGCAGGCGCTGGTGAGATGAAGTGGGATTGTGGGTGAAGAACGCCGGCGGTAGTGGTTACGGTGTCTTTTGAGGGAGAGAGAGGGTGTAGGTAAAAAAAAAAAACTAAATGTTCAACCTGTTATATAATGACACGTGGATCAGCAGCTTGCATTAAATAAAAAGCAGCAGGCTGGTACTGTACATCCGAGTTGATAAATGTTATAGAGTTAATAATAGTGCAAAATATCATGTGCTGTATATGTGTTTTATACTTTGATTGTGAAAAGAAAGTGTAAATATGTGCTACTGAATTGGTGTTATGAGATCTTGTTAAAGTTGTTGCAAATACATGATTTGTAGCATTGTGATATAGGAAATTGTTAGCTGTTTGGTGATTTTGGTTAATAGACGGCTGCCATAGTGTTCATTAGGAATCTTGGTGTAAATTTTCATATGTATACATGATATTTGGAAGCTGTTTTAAATGATGATGTATGCTGAGTTATGTTTAGATATCGAGATAGTAGGGAGCCTAATGGTTCGTATGGCCGATTGATTGTTTAATTGGAATATGCATAAGATTCAAAAGTTGTTCTTTTAAAACTGTTAGTCTAGACTTACTCGGAAAAATGTTGATGTCGTATGCCGTATATGACTCTGTTTTTAGAAAAGTTTGGGAAACAATCTTGTGAGATCCATTGCTTGATTTCGTGATACTGATGTGTATGCTTGATAATGTTTTGTAAAGATTGGATCATGATATATGGATATTTGAATGACTAGTGATGTAACTAGTGATATGAAGATGATTATGGTCCACTGTTTGTTCACTGTTTTGTTATTTAGATAGAATCCTGCATGATGTGTTGATTTGAAGCTTGGAAATGATTATGTTATTGACACAAGAACGGTATGATAATAATTCGGAGTTAATATGTAAACTATGATTCGTGTACAAGATAAGGGATGTTGTAATGCTAGATTATGATGATGAATGATTTAAATAAGTATAAGTTGAATTGTTTATGTTTTCTGTTAAAGCTAGGTCGCACACTCTCAAAAGGGGTACAACCCTTAATGCACACTGTACACGGGATACCGCTGAGTCGCACACTCTTGTGGACCGCACATTTACGTGGTACAAACATGAAAAGCACAGAGTACAACCATTTAAAGCATGACCGCACACTCCCAGGTGAGCCGCACACTTGGTAGTGGGCCGCACATTCACGAATCGCACAAAAATATAACCGCACACTCTCTCGTATCATACATGCATGACCGCACACTTGTCAGTGGTCGCACACTCCCGTGTGGACCGCACACTGACAAATGGTCCACACACTTCAACTTGGGCCTTATTCCTTAGTGGGCCGCACACTAATATAAGCCCATGTTTTATTTGTTTAGCACTTAAACAGTACACTTGAGTGATGATTAACTATGATGATAATTATGAACGTATATATATGTTAACGTAACACACAATAGGTGATACTTGTACACTACTTGACAAATACGTGTAATTAATACGTGATTACTTGTTTACCATCCTAATAAATGGTAACCGTATTAGGATATGGTTGACCAACTTAGGACGAAAGCTTTATCTACCGAGCAAAGCAAAGGTGAGTTCATAAAATCATGCGTTCCCGATGGTTGGGAAACGGAACAAAAAACGTTATCTTCTTGTGTGGGATACAAACTACAATATCCCCTTGTGTGGGATATGGGTAACTTTCCTCCCCTTGTGTGGGACGCTCAGTTAATTACTATTTATATTAGATGCAACGAGTGTACTAAACGAAACTTTATCACGAAAGTCCTTACTTACGATACCGAACGGGTTATTAGTTGATAGCGCTATTTAGGTCTCACCAACCTCACACCGTGCCTATTGAGGACGGGCGAGAACTGATAGACTCTGACAAACCGTCAATGATGATAGACATTGACAAACAGGGCAAATTACGGAAACGTACGGTCGCAAAGTATTCAATATAACGCAGTTTAGTAGCTTACATATGGGGTAGCTCCCCATGGCATGATATAAATGAGTAACTTAACTACTTAAACAACAAAAGTTTTTGGAAATAAAACTGTGAACTCGTGAACTCGCCAACTTTATGTTGACACCCTACTGCATGCTTTGTAGGTTGTTCGATACAGCTTTGGACGGACATTGCAAACGGATGGAGTGAGTAAGTCGTACGTTTTGTACATTCATCTAAATTGTGGTTTCGAACTGTGAAAAGTTTTAAGTTACATTTCCGCTGCAAATTATATTTTTTAAAATTTTAGATTAAGACACTAATTGTATTATCATTTGAAATAAATACACTTTTCGCAAACGGTTCAAAATAATTAGTGGCTGGATCCTGGGCAGTCGCACGCCTCGCAGTAATACTCCGCATGTGGAATTTGTAACACCCCGTGTTTCGAAAGTCAACGTCAAGATTGAAGTCAAAGGAAGAAAAGATTGCTAATTGCGATCTGTCACTCCTTGTTCAATTCCTGTTTTGGTCAAAGTCAAAGTCAAGATTGAAGTCAAAGGAAGAAAATATTGCTAATTGCGATCTGTCACTCCTTGTTCAATTCCTGTTTTGACTTCTTTGACTAGTAGATAGTCTATTTATTTTATCGCATTATTTGTATTATGTGGAGTACTTGTTAATAATCGAGGTTTATTCGCTATTTATCGCATGTTTTATCGCCTTATCGCTCATCGCAATCGCACTCGCAACCCGAATTATGCGTTCTGGATAGTGTTTTACGTGTGTGTGCTATTTATGTGTTACTTGTGCATGTTTATTTATGCTTATAATGTGGTGATTAGTCGAAACGCTATCGAAATCGAATCGCAAACGCTAAACGCAAGGTATCTAGGATGATTGCATGTTAGATATAGTGGTTGGGATTAAAAGTAATTTAATGAGAAACTCTATCGCATCGCAACGCTCAACACGCAAACCAAAACCGCAAAACTCGTCGCGCCAAACACCCCAATCGAGTGGCCAGCCGACCGAGCTGCCACCCGATCGGACTGCCACCCGAGCGAGTTGCCACTCGATCGAGGTGCCACCCGATCGGGCTGCCACCCGATCGACCAGCCACTCTCCTTCACTTTCCCCACTTTCCTTTTTGGGAAACCCTATAAATACCCCTCATATGCCAACATCACTTGATGTTGACAGCTCTCTCTCCCTCAACTCGCTCCAGCCTACTTTTCTTCCGATTTCTCGCGAATCTTGTAAGTTTTCAACCTAAATCTTGTACTTTCTTAATCTACACGCTCTCCTACACCCTTCTATCTTTTGAATCATAACTTTTAACCATGAAATCATCAAGATTCAAGGTGTTCTAGGATGATGTCATCATGGTGTTCTTATGAACTTCATGTTTTGGCTTCAATCCACCAAGAACAACTTAGATTTAAACGATTTCCACAATAACAAACAAAGGTCTTGCATAGATCTGAACATATTCATGGTGGAAAGGATTGAAAGAGGGGTTTCACTTTCTTTCAACTCTTTTACACTCAACGCACTCAAAACCGATAGAATTCGGAGCTCGTTCTGATCTTCTACTCTTTCTAAGTGATGTATCGGTTCAAGATCTAAATTCTATCCAGAAGACCAAAGATTTCGGATTGAACGTGAAACACCGTCACGAACCTGTGAACGGGTCGGATCTGGGTGATTCCTGTCCGATCGTGTCACTAAGCTCTTGACGAGGTTGTGTTATTCAGCACGTTATCATATCGTCTCGAGAAAACGCAAACTATCAAAACAGCCAAGTGAGGAAGACGATCAGGTCGCCTGGGACGGATTGCCGTCCGATCGGATTGCCACCCGACCGGACAGCCACCCGATCGGATTGCACCTTGGGTCCCACACTTAACTTTTATTTCAACATGTGAGGCTTGAACATTGAACGGATTGCCGTCCGATCGGATTGCCAACCGATCGGATTACCACTCGACTATGTGATGTTTAGACTTCAACCCTTAAACAATTTTCAACATGTTCAATACAAACGGATTGTCACCCGATCGGATTGCAATCTGATCGAGTGACAACTGCTGTGAACTTGTTCTCACTGAAGTGTCCTACTAATCGGATTGCCGCCCGATCGAACGGCCGTTCGATCGATCGACCTGAAAGGTAGAGATACTTCTCTGTTTTCAAAATGCTACAACGAAAACTTCAAAGCACAAGCCATCATACACAAACACATCCATCCCAAACGAGGTACCAATCCAATCGAATGGTCACCCGATCGGATGACCATCCGAAAGGATTGTCACCCGATCGACTGGCCACCCGATCGGATTGTCACCCGATCGGATTGCCGTCCGACCCACTGACACCCTACACCGATTTACGAATCGCTTATCATTTATGATATCGTTCTGATCAGGCTAACCTCACTCTAGCGCTCCCTTCAATCCATCATCGCTGTGAGTATACTCGAACCCTTTTTGCTTTATACACTTTTGGGTGTTACATACGTTACTTATTCTAAATCACATCGAACACACTACGCAATAACTTTAAACGCTAACCGATACTGCATGTTATACGTGACTCAATGTATGCTTGTTTGTTATGTTTACACATGGATTGCTGTCTACCTGCCTTAGCAACGATAGTACTATAGTTTGGACTCAGCACCTGTTCACGTAGGGGGTTGTTAAGGACAATTAATCACATGAGTCACAGTGGTGATCATGCATTACGAACTGCCTTGTGCAGTCAACCATCAGTCATTGGTATTGATAGGATCATGTCGATAACTTACGTGCTTCATTTCACACTGTGTACGTGCTGGTTATGCGTAAACGATTTCGAACTCTATTATGCTAATATCAAACTTGTATGCTCACCTTTACACTATGTGTATTGACTTTTACTTTAACGTATGTGGCAGGTGCTTAAGATGTTTAAATGCTTGGATTGCTGTGAAATCGAGGCTAGGAAAGAGTCTAGAAACAAAGACAGTTTATTTTTATTTATTTAAATCTGAGTTGTCGGAACATGCTTTTGTTTGAAGAATATCTATGTCTGTAATAACTTTATTATCTTATGGGTCATGGTATGAGACATGATATTTTAAACTATTCGGTAATTTAGTCGTTGTGGAATTTCTTTGAACAATCTGTTTCGCTCAGTGTCGCGCCCCGATGATTCCGCCATCGGTTGGGGTGTGACAGATTGGTATCAGAGCCATAACTATAGGGAATTAGGCCAGACTCGACCTAGTCCGGGTCGATGTCTTATAAACGACCTAGTCTATAGTCTAAGTACCAACAGACCGACTTGTGCAAACCCTGTAGGGGTTCTGCGCAAGCTAACTTGCTATTTCTCGCTCGCATTCACGCTATACTATCACAACTGCCTTTCCTAAGGTAGTCGCACCACACTATTTTGAACGAATGATCAGATCAAGATTAGGTGTGAAAAACGCAAACTCTTGATTAAATCATTTGTTCGATCCGCACTTTACTATAAAATACGAGAATTCGCGTTGAATCAGGAGTGAAATCCGCACTTTAACGTAGATTTTCCGCACTATTTTGACAAAACAGGGACATAGTCGCTAATTTAAGGGTGAAACCCAAACCTTGATGACTTGTTCCGCTCTATTTTGACTTTACAAAACTCTCACCAAAGTATCGACGGACTCCAACGACTTGAAGTCACACTGTAACTGGAAGGATGTGTGCCATTCGCCCACAATCGAGGCGAGAGCATAATCCCGAAAGCCAAAGTGTGTACCAAGGGTTCTTGTGAATAGTCGAATCACTTTGGGTAGTCAATGTCCATCAAGCCTTGGACAATCTATATTCGATTTCAACCTCGCATTTTCGCCGATTCTTGTGTGTTTCGATTTTGAGCCCGCAACTGCTGACTCTGATATTCGCCGATTTTATGGGTGTTTTATGTGGTTTTACTGTTATGTGCTTCGATTTTGGTGATTTATTCGCTTTTCGCTTCTCGCTCCGATCGACACACACGAACCGCACTACACATCTATCTCGATACGCTGCTTGCTTATGCTATACGACTCGCTGTGTAATCGCAATCGCTATTCTCGAACGCTCGCAGACTTTGAATGATAGGTTTCTGTATTCTGACTGCCTCTTGTGCTGATATGCTTTGTGCCTCTGTGCTTTACGAGCCTACATGCTTATGTGCTTCTGTGCTTATGTGAATCTGTGATTATGTGTCTATGTGGTTACGTGATTATACGTGTTCCTAAGCTTTAGTGATATTAGGCTTGTGAGGTGAGATTCGATTCTATTGTGTCTGAGTCCTGTGACGATGCCTGTTGCAGACAATGTCGTTAACTGGATCCCTTCACTCTCATGCCATGAAACGCAAGCTAGCTGACAAGCGACTCGCCTCTCTCGTCGTTACTCAAGTCGCTAAAGTGATTCCCCAGATCGTCAGCGAGCTAAACGAGCACGACTGTAAATCGTCTAAAGAGTCGCGAACAGATGCACCGAAGACTGCTTTTAGCTTCAAGCAGTACAAAGCTTGTGGTCCAAAGGAGTTTACTGGCGAAGATGGCCCTACGGCTATGTTTCAATGGTTCGACTCTATCGAAGTCACTCTGCGCCAGAGTGGATGTCGTGAGAATCTCCGTACTCTGAACACTACCTGCGTCTTCCAGTCCCGCGCATTAGACTGGTGGACAGCCGAGAGGAACAAACGCGGAAATGACGCAGCCTATGAGCTGACATGGGAAGAGCTAAAGACCATTATGATGGACGAATTTTGCCCTCCCCATGAACGCCAAAAGCTGGAGGACAAATTCTGGCATATTAAGCAGAAGGACGGAGAAAACGCAGCTCTGACTGCTCGCTTCAAGCAACTCAATATCATCTAGTCAAGACCCCAGACATGACAATCAAGAAGTATATCCGAGCTCTGCCGGATTGTGTTGCAGATTTTGTGCAAGCTGCGAAACCAGCAACAATCGAGGAAACCTATCTGCTTGCAGCTGAAATCAACGACAAGCGTGTCAAGACTGGTGTCTGGGACAAAGCCTTGAAATCTCTGCATCAAGCTACCACTATCGCCACTGCTGCCCCATCATCATCGTCCAAGTCCTCTCGTCGTAAGAGGAAGAATGCTAATAAGAACTGTGCTGTTACTACCGTCGCTCCCCTTCAAGCAGTTCCAGCTCAACAACCGCCGCAACAACAACACCGCCAAGCTGCACCCGTTACCTATGCGCCGCCTGCAAAGCGGGCGTATACCGGTCCTCATCCTGCCTGCCCGACATGCACTTACCATCACCCGGTGGGTATCGCCTGCAGATATTGCGTGCATTGCAATATGTATGGCCACTTCACCGCCAACTGTCGAACCGGTCCCCGCAACACCGCAGTTCCTGCCCCTGCTCAACAAGCTCTTCTTACTGCCCCTCAGGGTCAACAAGCAGCTCCAGCACCCGCGATCCACACTAGAGCTTGCTTCGCATATGGCGATCCTAACCATTTCGCCAACATGTGCCCAAACAGGGTGGTCAAGCAGGAGCCCCAGCAGCAGCAACAGCAGCAACCACAACAAGCACCACGCGGACGCACCTTCAACATCAATGTCCGCCAAGCTCAAGCCGACAACAATGTGGTCAATGGTACGTTCCTTATTAATGGTATATATGATCGTTGGAATTCGAAAAGCTCCTTAATCGTAAGCGCGCCCATCTACCCTCGTCATTCGATGTCGAAGTCGCCACAGGAAGAACCGTCGCCGTTAATTCTGTTCTTCTTGATTGTATCCTCGAGCTCAACAGTCACATCTTTCCGATCGACGTTATTCCAATAGAGCTCGGAAGTTTTGATATCATAGTAGGCATGGATTTTCTTTGTGAGAATCGTGCTGAAGTTGTGTTTCGATAAGATGATTTGCTTCTCGCTCGCTAATGGTGATTTATTGTGTGTTTATGGTGAAACTGCGTCGAAAGGTCTCAAGCTCATGTCAAGTATCCAAGCTAGCAAGTATCTCCGCAAGGAATACAGAGCTTTCTTGGCTAACATTGTAGTAGCGGAGAAGGAAAAGAAAGGTAATCCAGGAGTTAAGGATGTTCTCGTTGTGTGTGAATTTCCGAATGTATTCCCTGATGATCTTCCTGGACTTCCTCCGAGTCGTGATATCGACTTTCGTATCGACCTCATTCCTGGAGCAACTCCTGTTGCTAAAGCGCCTTATCGCCTTGCTCCTTCTGAAATGCGTGAACTCTCAAGTCAACTCCAGGAATTACTTGATAAAGGCTTCATTCGCCCTAGCACCTCTCCTTGGGGCGCACCAGTCGTCAAAAAGAAGCATGGTCGTTCAGGATGTGCATCGACTACAGGGAACTGAATATGCTCACCATCAAGAATCGCTATCCCCTGCCTCGAATCGATGATTTATTTGATCAGCTACAAGGTGCTACGTGTTTCTCAAAGATCGATCTACGTTCAGGCTATCACCAATTACGCATCCAAGAGGAGGACATACCCAAAACCGCCTTTCGCACCCGATACGGCCACTATGAGTACGTTGTTATGCCTTTTGGTTTAACCAACGCACCCGCGGTTTTCATGGATCTGATGAATCGCGTGTGTAAGCCATTTCTCGACCACTTCGTCATCGTGTTCATCGATGATATCCTGATCTATTCCAAGACGAAAGCCAAACACGCGCAGCATCTACGTTTGGTTCTCGAGCTACTCCAAGGAAATCGACTCTACGCCAAGTTCTCCAAGTGTGAATTCTGGCTGGAGGAGGTTCAATTCCTCGGTCACATTGTCAATAGTCAAGGTATTTATGTTGATCCCGCGAAGATTGAAGCAGTTAAGAGTTGGGTTACGCCTAAGAACCCGTCTGAAGTCCGTTCTTTTCTCGGATTAGCGGGCTATTATCGTCGATTTATCGAAGGATTCTCTAAGATCGTCGTGCCGCTTACCTCTCTCACGCATAAAGACAAGCCTTTTGTTTGGGGGACTGAACAAGAGACTGCCTTTCGAACCCTCAAACACATGCTTTGCAATGCTCCCGTTCTTGCTTTACCCGACGGAAACGATGACTTTTTTGTCTATTACGATGCCTCGAACCTTGGTCTTGGTTGTGTTATCATGCAACGGGACAAGGTAATCGCTTACGCGTCTCGTCTCGTCAGCTCAAGATCCACGAGAAGAACTATATAACCCATGACCTCGAGCTAGGCGCAGTTGTTTTTGCGTTAAAGATTTGGCGACACTACCTTTATGGTACAAAGTGTACGGTCTTCACCGACCATAGGAGCCTACAACACATCTTCGACCAGAAAGAACTTAATATGCGTCAACGCCGATGGGTAGAACTTCTCAACGATTACGACTGTGAGATGCCTTATCATCCTGGCAAAGCAAATGTCGTTGCCGACGCCCTTAGTAGACGAAGCTACTTGCCTAACGCCCATAATATCCCCGCGCAGCACCATCTCGAGTCTCTCATTTGCGAAGCCCAACATGCATGTTTTACCGAGCGTACTCTGAAGAAGGAAAGGATTCATCACGATGGAGTCCAGTTAGTGAATAAATCGAATGGGATATTCCATTATCTGGACCGAATTTGGATCCCTAAGCGGGCCGATTTACGACAGATTCTAATGGACGAAGCCCACAAACCTCGGTATTCTATTCATCCTGGCGCCGATAAAATGTACTAGGACCTTCGCTACAAGTACTGGTGGCCGGGCATGAAGAGGGATATCACTCTCTACGTTGGGAATTGCCTGACTTGCTTGAAAGTCAAGCCTGAACATCAAAGACCCTCTGGCTTGCTTGAAGAACCCTTGATCCCTACGTGGAAATGGGAAAGCATAGCTATGGACTTCATAACAAAACTCCCACGTACAGCCGCAGGTCACGATAGCATCTGGGTTATCGTCGATCGTTTGACTAAATCTGCTCATTTTCTGCCAATACGAGAAGACTACAAGGTAGAAAGATTAGCCCGAATCTACACAAACGAAGTTATCTGTCGACACAGTACGCCTCGCGACATCATTTCTGACCGCGATGGTCGGTTTACTTCGCGTCTGTGGGAAACGTTTCAAGCCGCTCTCGGTACTGAGCTTAATCTGAGTACCGCATTCCATCCACAAACCGATGGTCAGACTGAAAGAACGATCCGTACTTTAGAAGACATGCTTCGCTCATGTGTCATCGACTTCGGTGGTAATTGGGACGCATACTTGCCTCTAGTCGAATTCTCGTATAATAACAGTTATCATTCGAGCATCCAAATGGCACCGTTTGAGGCTTTATACGGAAAAAGATGTCGATCGCCAATTGTATGGCACGAGATCGGTCACTCACAATTAACCGGTCCTGAGCTACTGCAAGAAACGAGTGACAAAATTCTCCAAAATCGAGACAACCTGCTGAAAGCTCGGAGTCGTCAGAAAAGTTACGCCGATAGACGACGCAAGCCCCTTGAATTTGACGTTGGCGACCATGTACTCCTAAAGGTATCACCTTGGAAGGGTGTGGTCCGATTCGGAAAGAAAGGAAAGCTCGCGCCTCGATTTGTTGGACCCTATAAGATTCTGGAAAGGATCGCAAAAGTGGCCTACAGACTCGAACTACCGGAGGAACTGAGTAACGTTCACCCGACTTTCCATGTGTCTAACCTCAGAAAGTGTCTTGCTGAGCATGATTTACAAGTTCCTTTAGAGGACCTCCAAATAAACGAAACACAACACTTTGTGGAGAAGCCTGCCGAGATCATGGACCGACAAACCAAGCAGCTCAAGTGCTCACACATTCCCATTGTGAAAGTTAGCTGGGAAGGCAAGCGAGGCGCAGAGTTCAGTTGGGAACTCGAAAGTGACATGAAGGCGAAGTACCCGCAGTTGTTCGTTATGGCTAAAGCCTAATTTCGGGACGAAATTCCCTTAACGGGGGGAGGCTGTAACACCCCGTATTTCGAAAGTCAAAGTCAAAGGCAAGATTGAAGTCAAAGGAAGAAAAGATTGCTAATTGCTATTTGTCACTCCTTGTTCAATTCCTGTTTTGACTTCTTTGACTAGTAGATAGTCTATTTATTTTATCGCATTAGTTGTATTATGTGGAATACTTGTTAATAATCGAGGTTTATTCGCTATTTATCGCATGTTTTATCGCCTTATCGCTCATCACAATCGCACTCGCAACCCGAATTATGCGTTCTGGATAGTGTTTTATGTGTGTGTGCTATTTATATGTTACTTGTGCATGTTTATTTATGCTTATAATGTGGTGATTAGTCGAAACGCTATCGCAATCGAATCGCAAATGCTAAACGCAAGGTATCTAGGATGATTGTGTTAGATATAGTGGTAGGGATTAAAAGTAATTTAACGAGAAACTCTATCGCATCGTAACGCTCAACACGCAAACCAAAACCGCAAAACTCGTCGCGCCAAACACTCCAATCGAGTGGCCAGCCGACCGAGCTGCCACCCGATCGGACTGCCATCCGATCGGGCTCCCACCCGATCGACCAGCCACTCTCCTTCACTTTCCCCATTTTCTTTTTTGGGAAACCCTATAAATACCCATCATATGCCAACATCACTTGATGTTGACAGCTCTCTCTCCCTCAACTCGCTCCAGCCTACTTTTCTTCCGATTTCTCGCGAATCTTGTAAGTTTTGAACCTAAATCTTGTACTTTCTTAATCTACACGCTCTCCTACGCCCTTCTATCTTTTGAATCATAACTTTTAACCGTGAAATCACCAAGATTCAAGGTGTTCTAGGATGATGTCATCATGGTGCTCTTATGAACTTAATGTTTTGGCTTCAATCCACCAAGAACAACTTAGATCTGAACGATTTCCCCAATAACAAACAAAGGTCTTGCATAGATCTGAACATATTCATGGTGGAAAGGATTGAAAGAGGGTTTTCTCACTTTCTTTCAACTCTTTTACACTCAACGCACTCAAAACCGATAGAATTCGGAGCTCGTTCTGATCTTCTACTCTTTCTTAGTGATGTATCGGTTTAAGATCTAAATTCTATCCAGAAGACCAAAGATTTCGGATTGAACGTGAAACACCGTCACGAACCTGTGAACGGGTCGGATCTGGGTGATTCCTGTCCGGTCGGGTCACTAAGCTCTTGACTAGGTTCTGTTGTTCAGCACGTTATCATATCGTCTCGAGAAAACGCAAACTATCAAAACAGCCAAGTGAGGAAGACGATCAGGTTGTCTGGGACGGATTGCCACCCGACCGGACAGCCACCCGATCGGATTGCACCTTGGGTCCCACACTTAACTTTTATTTCAACATGTGAGGTTTGAACATTGAACGGATTGCCGTCCGATCGGATTGCCACCCGATCGGATTACCACTCGACTATGTGATGTTTAGACTTCAACCCTTAAACAATTTTCAACATGTTCAATACAAACGGATTGTCACCCGATCAGATTGCAATCCGATCGAGTGACAACAGCTATGAACTTGTTCTCACTGAAGTGTCCTACTAATCGGATTGCCGCCCGATCGAACGGTCATTCGATCGATCGACCTGAAAGGTAGAGATACTTCTCTGTTTTCAAAATGCTACAATGAAAACATCAAAGCACAAGCCATCATACACAAACACATCCATCCCAAACGAGGTAACAATCTAATCGAATGGTCACCCGATCGGATTACCATCCGAACGGATTGTCACACGATCGACTGGCCACCCGATCGGATTGTCACCCGATCGGATTGTCACCCGATCGGATTGCCGTCCGACCCACTGACACCCTACACCGATTTACGAATCGCTTATCGTTTATGCTATCGTTCTGATCAGGCTAACCTCACTCTAGCGCTCCCTTCAATCCATCATCGCTGTGAGTATACTCGAACCCTTTTTGCTTTATACACTTTTGGGTGTTACATACGTTACTTATTTTAAATCACATCGAACACACTATGCAATTTCTTTAAACGCTAACCGATACTGCATTTTATATGTGACTCAATGAATGCTTGTTTGTTATGTTTACACATGGATTGTTGTCTACCTGCCTTAGCAACAATAGTACTATAGTTTGGACTCAGCACCTGTTCACTCAGGGGGTTGTTAAGGACAATTAATCACATGAGTCACAGTGGTGATCATGCATTACGAACTGCCTTGCGCAGTCAACCCGCAGTCATTGGAATTGATAGGATCATGTCGATAACTTACGTGCTTCATTTCACACTGTGTACGTGCTGGTTATGCGTACACGATTTCGAGCTCTATTATGCTAATATCAAACTTGTATGCTCACCTTTACACTATGCATATTGACTTTTACTTTAACGTATGTGGCAGGTGCTTAAGATGTTTAAATGCTTGGATTGCTGTGAAATCGAGGCTAGGAAAGAGTCTAGAAACAAAGACAATTTATTTTTATTTATTTAAATCTGAGTTGTCGGAACATGCTTTTGTTTGAAGAATATCTATGTCTGTAATAACTTTATTATCTTATGGGTCATGGTATGGGACATGATATTTTAAGCTATTCGGTAATTTAGTCGTTATGGAATTTCTTTGAACAATCTGTTTCGCTCAGTGCCGCACCCCGATGATTCCGCCATCGGTTGGGGTGTGACAGAATTTGAGGGTGTAACACTGGGAGTGGGCGATATGTCCAACCGTTTGGAAAGGGCAACACCATCGTGGTGTCCACGAGGGTCCTACCCTTATATTACAAGTGGTCACGTCTCAAGATTTATGGATTTGGCATGCGTACTTTGGCATGGTCGGTGCGAACAATGACATCGTTGTTTTACAATCTTTGGGTCTTTTCGAAGATGTCATAGATGGTGTTGCACCAAATACTTCATTCTATGCAAACGACGTGGAGTATATGCATGGGTACAATCTTGTCGACGGTATTTATCCGGAATGGGCGACGTTGGTGAAAAGTCTTTCATGTCCAGATGACGAGTAAAGATTATATTACAAGAAGAAACAAATATTCGGCAAGAAAAGATGTCGAGCGGGCTTTTGGTGTATTAAAAAAGAGATGGTCTATCATTGCCCAGCCATCGAGGATACTTGAAAAGAGTAAAATGAGAAACGTCATGTATACGTGCATCATCTTGCATAACATGATATTGGAGGACTTGGGCAGAGCGTTTTGTGGAGAAAGTTATGATGAAGATAACCAACCGACGAACCCACTACTCACATATGCTCAAAAAGAAGTTATCCGAGCGAGGATACGTGACAGGGACACACACCATAACCTTTGAGCTGATCTGACCGAGCACCTATGGAGCTGTGTTTTCACAAGTAGATGTTCTTGTGTTTGGAGTTGTGTTTTCGTCTAAATCGGATGTGTTTTCGAGTCCTATTCGAGACGGTTTAGACACTACCTCGTCCCACTATCCAGTGAACGAAATACATGTCGTTTAGGTCCATTTTAGCATGAAAATCAAGTTTAAAAAGGGTTTTAAAGGGGTTTCACCTAGATCTAACACTTGGTGAGTGTGAAATCTGTAGATTTCTAACTTTGGAAGCCGAAGCTAGGCCCAATACACTCTGTTAAGTGTAGATCCGTGATGAAATAAGAAGATTTGCTGAAAAAGATGAAGATTTGTCATGAAAAAGACTGAGTTTTAGATGAAAAGGATGAAGTTTAAGTTAAAAGAGGAAGTTTAGTTGAAAATATGAGTTTTGATGAAATCGAAGTGAATCTTGTGGAAAACGTTGTGTAATCGTGTAAAAATGATAGATCTTACTTGAAAATAGTTGGACAGTAATTTGGCAATGTTTCGGTAAGAATGGCAGCAAGTTAGAATGAGAGGAGAGTGGCTTGCTATTTATAGAGGAGGAATGGAAGTCTGGTTCGAAACTGGATCCCTTGTGCGAAGGCCCTGCCTTCGTACAAAGCCAGTGGCTTCGTACGAAGTCGGGTGTCTTCGTACGAGGGGACCAAGATGGTGGGAAAAACTTCTGTTTCGTGTATAGGATGCTCGTTGGGTACGTTTTGTTGTGTTAGTTGGTACGAGTATTTTAAGTATTTTAGCAAGATATTAAGTATCGCGCTACGTTGCTTTTTAGAGTCTAGATTCATATAGAATATAGTATGTATATATATATATAGCTAATATATATGTAACCGCGTTTCGAGTTTGCGTTGCGTTTATGCGAGAGCGAGGAGTTTAAATACTCACTTGATGTAGTAGTGTAAGTGTTATAAGCGTAAGCGTTGTTACGTGCGATATAGCGATGTGGTGATAAAGTATGCGATGTAGCGTAGTAAGCGATATAGTTTACATTATGATCCGAATCTCGGTGCTAGGCATGACGAGAGTAACGAGTGTGAAAGGTCGGGTTGTTACATTAAAGCCCTCCATATGACGTGGCGCCTAGGTGGATATGACGTGGCGTAATAAAGCCCCTAGGGACTTTAAACCGCACCCACTAGCCTTAGTCAAACAAAGCTTTGGTTATTACGTGGGTGAGGTTAGTTTTCAGTTTCGTTTTGAAATCATTGATCATTAAATAAAGAGAGAATTGTTTTTTTAAACAACAAATCGTCGCTCCAAGTTTTAATCCTTCTAGTGGCAACCACTTAGTGAAAAACTCCTTACCAACTAGGTTATACCATATTAGATAAAGTGTGAATAGTTGGTGTTGATTTTTTCTATATTGATTTCTCTCAACAATCTTATATACTACATAAATGAAAGTTTTTTGGGCTGATGTGGCACTTAATGAGGGCATCAAAATTTGGTTTTTGGCTCCAAAACCATGGGTTCATTTTTTTTGACAATGAAGCCACGAATGGAGCTCTTTTACCCATTTTTTTTACCCGCGTATATAAGCATCTAAAAAACCTACATTTGAAGAAACCCTAAATCGGCCGCACAAGTTGTTCCTCTCCTAATCATGGCGATTCTCCATCTTCACTTTGTCATCCCTTCATCATCTTCAATTTATGATTTCTGTGTTGAACGCACACTCAATGGCGGCCAGAAACACACTCCTCAAGTACCACCGTGACACCAGTTCTTCAATCTGGCCAGAACGTGACACCAGTTCTTCAATCTTTATCCGCTCAAAACCTAGCATAATCGTTCTTCAGTATTTTCCTATTCCAAACACATTGAAACCCTAATGTGTTCCACAATCTTCCACCTCTCAACTTGTAAAAAGGTATGTTTTAAATATTCTACTCATTGACGTTCTATTTGTGAGTGCTAATTAATCCTTGTCTGTCACTATTGTTCGTCTATTTCCACCAATGTTGTTCTTTTTTTTCCTTATTTTTGTTGATGCATATTTGTGTGGATGCAGCTCAGTTCGATTCGGCTCGCTTACGAAGTAAAGACCGAAGTCAAGATATCCTCCTATCTTGACTCGGTACAACGTTTACTTTGTAATTGTTGTAAAACAGCTGCAAGTATGCAGACTGTTAATAGATAGTATTTTGTTTCATGCTGTTTGTAAGTGATCTGTAAGTCACTGTCTGTTTGCAGCCTTCCCACGAAGAACCCACTTCTTCGTGGGAGTCACATGTTACACGAAAGATAGGAGTCTCCTCTTTCACATAGTGTACAAGATAGGTTATGTTGCTTTTGCTAGAGATAAAGGCGAATATATTACTAGAGAAGGAATGGTATCCAATGGGGTAGTGAGTTTTGATAAGATCAACTTTGTACAACAACTTGATCACAATCTTCTTAGTGTTTCTCAAATCTGTGATAAGAAGTTTTACGTGCACTTTGAGGAAAATGGATGTTATGTGCTGAAGCCCGGTTTCAAGATTCCCAAAGACTGGATTCTCTTATCTACACTAAGGATTAATGATTTGTGTGTTCTTGATATGAGCCAAGCAATTACAACGTCTGCACAAGTAACCTGTTTTGTTTCTAAAGCCACAGGAAATGAATCAATCTTTTGGCACAGGCGGATGGGACACATTCACTTAAGGAAAATGAATCATTTGGTGAAGAAAGAGTTGGTAAATGGTGTTCCCGTTAAAAATTTTCATCTTCAAGACGTCTGTGTTTCATGCCAAAAGGGAAAGCAAAGCAAGAAATCACACCCGAAAAAGAAGATCAACACGGTGGCAGTGCCGCTTGAAAGCTTGCACATGGATTTGTTCGGTCATGTCAAGCATAAAAGCATTATCAATGACTCATATTGCCTCGTTGTGAAAGATTCTGTGTTGAACGCACACTCAATGGCGGCCAGAAACACACTCCTCAAGTACCACCGTGACACCAGTTCTTCAATCTGGCCAGAACGTGACACCAGTTCTTCAATCTTTATCCGCTCAAAACCTAGCATAATCGTTCTTCAGTATTTTCCTATTCCAAACATATTGAAACCCTAATGTGTTCCACAATCTTCCACCTCTCGACTTGTAAAAAGGTATGTTTTAAATATTCTACTCATTGACGTTCTATTTGTGAGTGCTAATTAATCCTTGTCTGTCACTATTGTTCGTCTATTTCCACCAATGTTGTTCTTTTTTTTCCTTATTTTTGTTGATGCATATTTGTGTGGATGCAGCTCAGTTCGATTCGGCTCGCTTACGAAGTAAAGACCGAAGTCAAGATATCCTCCTATCTTGACTCGGTACAACGTTTACTTTGTAATTGTTGTAAAACAGCTGCAAGTATGCAGACTGTTAATAGATAGTATTTTGTTTCATGCTGTTTGTAAGTGATCTGTAAGTCACTGTCTGTTTGCAGCCTTCCCACGAAGAACCCACTTCTTCGTGGGACTCACATGTTACACGAAAGATAGGAGTCTCCTCTTTCACATGGTGTACAAGATAGGTTATGTTGCTTTTGCTGGAGATAAAGGCGAATATATTACTAGAGAAGGAATGGTATCCAATGGGGTAGTGAGTTTTGATAAGATCAACTTTGTACAACAACTTGATCACAATCTTCTTAGTGTTTCTCAAATCTGTGATAAGAAGTTTTACGTGCACTTTGAGGAAAATGGATGTTATGTGCTGAAGCCCGGTTTCAAGATTCCCAAAGACTGGATTCTCTTATCTGCACTAAGGATTAATGATTTGTGTGTTCTTGATATGAGCCAAGCAATTACAACGTCTGCACAAGTAACCTGTTTTGCTTCTAAAGCCACAGGAAATGAATCAATCTTTTGGCACAGGCGGATGGGACACATTCACTTAAGGAAAATGAATCATTTGGTGAAGAAAGAGTTAGTAAATGGTGTTCCCGTTAAAAATTTTCATCTTCAAGACGTCTGTGTTTCATGCCAAAAGGGAAAGCAAAGCAAGAAATCACACCCGAAAAAGAAGATCAACACGGTGGCAGTGCCGCTTGAACGCTTGCACATGGATTTGTTCGGGTCCTGTCAAGCATAAAAGCATTATCAATGACTCATATTGCCTCGTTGTGAAAGATGATTATTCAAGATTTTATTGGGTGGCGTTTATGGCACACAAGAGTGAGACTTTCGAAATTATCAAAAACTTGATCACTACAATTGAGAATGTGTATAATTTGAAAGTGAGACGCATACACAACGACAATGGAACTAAATTTAAGAATCAAGCTATGGAGGAGTTCTGTAGATCCAAAGGTATTCTTCATGAATTTAGTGATAGATACACTCCTCAACAAAATGGCGTCGCTGAGCGTAAGAACCGAACTTTGATCGAAACTGCAAGGACTATGTTGGTAGAGTCACGGTTGCCCATTCCCTTCCGGAGTGAAGCTGTGGCCTCTGCATGCTACACGATGAACCGAGTTCTTACAGTAAAAAGACACAACAAGACCTCCTTTGAGCTACTGCACAAACGGAAGCCAGACTTTCAATTTCTTGAATCGTTTGGGGCTCCTTGCACCATGATCGATCTGGATGGAAAGTTTGGGGCAAAAGCTATTGAGGGATACTTTCTTGGGTATGCCACCCCGAATTTAAGAGTTTGGAATCTCGATACAAAAAGGATCGAGGAATGGTCTGAAGTCATAGTACAAAGGCATACGTTGCCAGTCAGATGTCCGGGTCAGCCATGGATGTTTGAGTACGATGACTATTTCAATTCGATCAATATTGAAGAAGATGTAGTGGATGCTTCGACACAGATGTTTTTCGAGAGTGACAACGCAACAGAGTCACCGTTGGTTCGTCCAATTATTGTCAACAATCAAGTATCATCTTCGGTTAACAATAATGCTCTTGATAATGAGGATTTTCCCGATGCTGCTGAACTTAACGAATCTTCAGAGGATAATGAATTTCACGATGCAGACCAAGAAGTTCTTGCAACAGTTGTGCATCGTACTTCTGAGGCTACACCCAGTGGACTGCCCCGTAGCAGCTGAAGCCACTGCATCATCCTCTTCACCTATTCAGGGTCTTGATTTGGTTGTTGATCTCAACTTCAACAATATGGGTATAAATATTCCAGTTCTGGCTAATCCAGAAACGATAATCCATAATACCCATCCTCAGCAAAACATCATTGGTAATGTTCAAAGTGACGTGAAGACGTGGAATCAGTTGAGAAACAACAATGCTGGCTTGTATGCAGCGATTAGAGAATCGGGTTTGCAGAATGATTGGTCCTTCGCCTGTTATGTCTCACAAGAAGAACCAAGGTCTTGGAAAGAAGCCTTAAAGGATAATTCTTGGGTGGAAGCTATGCAAGAGGAACTGCAACAATTCTAGAAGCTAGGTGTCTGGAAACTGATTGAAAAACCCGAGAATTACAGGAAAATTGGCACCCGTTGGGTATTCAAGTGCAAAAAGGATGACCGTGGAGTAGTTGTCCGAAACAAGGCAAGGTTAGTTGTTTAAGGTTTTCGTCAGGTAGAAGGGATAGATTATAACGAAGTTTATGCACCAGTTGCACGTCTTAAAGCCATTCAAATCTTTCTATCCTATGCTTCCTTCAAAGGATTCAAGGTTTATCAAATGGACGTGAAAAGTGTGTTCCTTCATGGTGTGGTTGAAGAAGAGGTGTATGTTGAACAACCTTCGGGTTTTGAAGATCCTATTCATCCAGATCGGGTTTGGTTACTCAACAAGGCTCTCTACGGGTTACATTAAGCACCGAGGGCATGATATGCAACATTATCCAACTACCTACTGGAGAATGGTTTTCGCCGAGGTCTTATCGATTGCACTCTTTTCATCAAAGAAAAGGATGGAGATCTTCTGTGGTTCAGGTATACGTAGACGATATTATTTTTGGTTCAACTAACGATGTTTTGTGTAAGGACTTCGAGCGTGTTATGAAGGAGAAATTCGAGATAAGCACCATGGGGGAAATGAACTTCTTCTTGGGACTACAAGTTCAACAAACAGAGTCTGAGATATTCATCCATTAGACTAAATATGTCGCTGACATCTTGAGCCAATTCCATATGTCCGAAGCGACGCCCATTGGTGCCCCACTTTTGCAGAATCACAGGATTACTCCGGACTTGAAGGGTGAAAGCGTTTACTCTTTACTTTACCGTGCAATGATCGGATCTCTTATGTATCTCACAGCCTCGAGGCCTGACATAATGTATCCTACGTGCCCAACTTTTCAATTTTCATTCCCGGATAGTCCCTGTGCCTAACATCAGTTAGTTTTCTCAGTTAAGATGGTGTGAAATAACTAAAATACCCTTTCCTAGGGCTGTAAACGAACCAAACGTTCAGCGAACAGTTCGTGAACCGTTCGGCGGGAAGTTCGTTTATGTTCGTTCGTTTAATAAACGAACGAACATGAACAAGAAATTCCTTCGATTAGTTAAATGAACGAACATGAACAAATGTCTCGTTCGTTCAATTGTGTTCGTGAACGTTCGGTAAGGTGTTCGTGAACATTCGTTCATTTGCGTTCGTTTATGTTCGTATGTTCGTGTTTTAATTAAATATTTTTATACTTTCATATATTTTATCTGTACTTTTTATACTATTAAACTTTTATTTATATCATTACCCTAACAATTAAACTAGGAAACCCTTTTTCACCTTGTTTATGCACCATTTCCCTTTCTTTTCTCATTATTTATATCGACGAATATGATCTACCATTCAAGTTCTAGTGCTACTCCCTGGCCATCCACCTTTATCCTTCATTGCGTTCGCCAAATTTATTTGTGTTCGCTTGTGTTCGTGAACACGCTCATTTCCTTAATGAACGAACACGAACATAAAATCTCGTTCGGTAAGTGTTCATGAACCGTTCGTGAACACATTTATTTCCTTAACGAACGAACACGAACAAGGCCTCGTTCGTGTTCGTTCGGTTCGTTTACAGCCCTACCCTTTCCTTAAAAAGGGCAAACCGCAGGGACTATCCGGGCATTTAAAAAACCACAAGATTTCAGCTCTTATTCATAACCTTTGAATTAGGCAAGAAATGAAAAATGTTTGGAAACAAAATAGGTTTTGGTTGTGGGTATGTTTTAATATTAAAAAACTGCGATGCAGGTGAGGACTGCGAGGATATTCAATACATATGGTCCTAGGATGTGCATTAACGATGGTCTCGTTCCCAGTAACTTTGTTGCTCAGGTAAGCTCTCAGCTCTCGGTTTAGTTTATCACTCATAACGTTTATCTTATGGTTTTGATATATAAATGATGTCTACATGCTCTTAGGAAAGAGCGGCTCACTGTTTACGGCGACGGCAAGCAAACAAGAAGTTTCCAATACGTTTCTGACTTGGTTAGTATTCCACTACAATTCAATTCTTAGTCATTATCCCTAATCTGAAAACCACCACCATTTATCATCAAATATGAAAACCACAACCGTCGATTTCTTATTAAACAGGAAAACTAAGATAGATTAACTTAAAGAGAGATATTACTTTGGTTTGGAGTTGCATATTCTGGGAGCGGGCTGGCCTGATCTGAACTCATTGAGGATGAAGGTGGCGCATAGAGATAGGAGCCACGGTGGTGGGGTGGGTTTGAATTAGAGTTGTGTTGTGGTTTGAGCTATGGCGGTGATGGCGATGTGGCAGGGGGAGACACAGTGGAGATAGTAATTCCGTGTGTCGGAATCAATAATGGTGGCCGGTGATGGTTGGTGTTTGTGGCGGCGATATGGTTGTGCTGGAAATTGGAATGGTCAAGAGAGAGAGTGGGTGACTTAAAAAAGATAATTTTAATATATTTTAGTTCTTATTTTTAGGTTTTTTTAATGTTTAATATTACTATTTTTAATGATAAGGGCAATTTAGACATTTCACAGCCACTTAACTGAGAAAATAAACTTCCATCCAGTTTAGGGACTATCCGAGTAACTAAAAGTTGGTGACTATATGTGTTATTTTACCGAATCACAGGGAACATCCGGACATTTTACTCGTTTACTTATTAATTATGCCTCCTCCTTACGCCTTGCTTCGTCTCAAAACTCGTTTCCGTTCTTTTAAACCTTGCTTTTAACTTGCCATTTAATGATTCTACAACCGGACTTACACTATTCTCCAAGACTTTGGTTTAATACAACAATATAAATAATTCCTAAAAAAGTGAAGGAAGTATAATTAACTTAGCACTTACCTGACTTTTTTTAACATCATTTTTTTATGTTTAAATATTACATGTGAGGAGTAAGCACCATACCACTTAACCTCTTGATATGACTTAACCTCTTGATATGAGTAAGCTTAGTTAATCATTTATTCATAACTCCACTAATTTATAAGAGTGTTTCTTTCTTCACGAAGTTACATTTTTAGTTAAAGTCACATGGTTATTATTTACAGTTTCAAAATTATGCTAACAAGCAAATTAGTTGGATTCTACTTCTACTCATACAACTCTAGCATCAGAAGGAAAATTATACTAAAAATTAATCAATTTGCTTAATAACTCTAAATCACCTTCTAATGTGGATAAACACAAAATGAATTAACTCTTTTAATTTGGTATTGGAGGAGACATTCATATTTTTGGGTAATTAACTTATTTTTATAGATCACACACTTGCAACCTTAATGGTTGGCTTTAATGATTTAAAAACGCTATCCGGTTTCTGCATAATATTTTTCTTAACAGAGACCATCAAAGATCGAACTTATAATATTATCCATTTTTCAAAAATGCAGTTTAATACAACAAAAATAAATAAGAAAGTGAAGAATTGTATACCAAAGCAGTTATTCACGTGTTCATTACTTTACCAAACTATTTTTTTTTTCACCTATCTACAGTCAAATAATGCTAACTAGACAAATTATTTGCTAAAAACATTAAAATAATTGTCTAGTTACTACATATTACCTTCCAATGTGGATGAACTCCGTATTAGCTAAGGTATTTGATTAAAACATATAAAAAGATGAAAAGGAGAATACCTGCTTTCTTCCCTTAGAAAATCTAGTTCTTTCTTTTGGCAGAGAAGAAACTGAAAGATGGATATTTTGGTTATGAGATGTGAAGAAGATATTTTTAAAGAGTATTGAAGATAAGGTTATGATCTGTGAGATCAACTTTAAGCCACAAGTCTTTCTATATCATTGAGGGGCCTGATTGTAAATTTGAATTGACCATAAAACGAAAAGTCTTTGCCTGTTTTATTATCTTTTGTACGGTTGAACTGACCATAAAACGATAAGTCTTTGTCTGTTCTTATTATCTTTTGTACGGAGTTTGAATTTGATATTAGAACGTGGGGTATGGTAGGGCTTGGGTTGGGCATTTGGTGACACGTGTAAAGGGAGCCAGTCCACTGCCAGGTTACGTGTCGTCGGGGTATGGCGGGGCGTGGGTTGGGCTTGGGTTGGGTGCACCGCGTGGCATAAATGTTTAAAAAAAAATACAAAAAATTTATAAAAAATCACACAACATTTATAAAAAAACCTACAACTTCATTAAAATTTTAAAAATTACATAATCCTAAAAATTACATAAAAGTTCGATCTTGTCGAACGCCTTCTTTTCCACGCTTCGAAACTCTATGTTTGCCACCGCCACCCGGTCCTCGTGGCTTAACTCGCCACCGGGAACCGCTTCGTAGTAAGCCTTGAAACGCTCGAGCTTGGGCCGTAGGTCGCGCCATTTATGTTGGCACGCGTTGAGGTTGTGGCGGTCGTTACCGACGTTATGTCGGTAGGCCGCGAATGCTTCCGCCCAATATTTTGTTTGGCCCGGTGGCCGCCCCTTCATAGCGTCGACGACGCTAGTTACGAGTGCCATTTCTTCTTGACGGGTCCAGGATGCCATAGTGGTGTTGGGTTCGTGGGATGGGGGGACCAGCGGGGTAGCGGGTTCAAGACAGTGGGTGTATTGGGTGGGGTTTTGGTTCGTGGGATGGGGGGCCCGGTGGGTTGGGGTTCCAATATATAGGACTTTGGGGACCCGGGTGGCGGTTATAGAAGATGGGGGGACCAGTTTGAATTTCAAAATTTTAAACACCCGCCTGCCCACGTGGCGGGTGACCCAATGAGAACATGCCAGCTCGCTTCGCCATACCGTCCCACGCCCGGCTTGAAAGCCAAGCCCCAAGGGGCCACGCCCAAACCCAAGCCCACCCGGGGTGGTCACTTGGGCGTTTTACCCCAACCCACGCCCAAACCCCCGCCCCATACCCCACGGCCTTAAATATAAGCACATGACACTGCACAAAAGACCAAGGGGGTGTTTCGCCTAGTTTTTTTTTTTTTTTTTTTTTGGCTTATGCTTATATTTTAAAGTAACTTTACTTATTTTCTTTCATTTGATAAGCTATTTTTAAATGTTTGGATTAGTTTATATTCTACAAGTTGATAATTAATAATTAATCTTTAGTTGTTTGTTAAATTATTTTTTATTATGGGAAGGGGTATAATATCATTGTGTGTAGTGAGTAAAAAAACCATCTTATTCAAATAAGCTTATTCAAATAAGCTAAAAACCATGTTCCTATAAGCTTCTTGGAATTAGCTTATATAACCTAATAAGCATAAGCTTAAAAAGCTAAACCAAACACCCATTAGTGCTTATTTTGTAAAAATAAGTTAAAAAAGCTATAAGCTTAGATAAAAAAGCTAGGCCAAACATCCCCCAAAAAGTGGTGGTGATTTAGGCCAACAAGTGTTAAGGGTTGTTTGGTAGCCTCTTAATGACCATTCAGATGCTACATCTTAATGGTTTAAAACCTCTGAATGAATAAGAGGTAACCTCAAGTCTGAATGGTTAAGAGGTAATCTCTGAATGGTAAATCATCACATGTCACATTCTTCTACCTTCTCATTGGTAAAATTCTTAATGGTTCCATTAAGAGGTAGCCTCTTAATGACCGTTCAGAGGCTACCAAACAGCCCCTTAATCTAGACCCGCATCTTGTAAAAGCAAAACTCCAAAAGATGTAGGTTTAGGCGAACCACATCTTTCGGCCAAAAAACCACATCTTTTGTCTTTTATTTTTGGCAACCAAAATGTTTAAAAATACGGGTATGGAACTACTTCTTTTAGCATTTTAAACCAAAAAATAATTATATTTTTTGGTTTCATTTTAGGAAATTTCATTAAAATTTCCCAACGTACACAAATATATAAACCTAAAAATGAAAATAATATTCTTTTGGTTTAAAATGCTAAAAGAAGTATAAAATAACCAAAGTATATAATATTATAAATGTTTCAAAGTAGCACAAAATTACAAAAGTTTCAATGTAACACAAGTACATATGTGTCTAAAGATGAAAGTGATAAACAATAACTTCCCGAGCCAATGTCTTCATATACTTACAACCTGATAGAAGCCGAGTCAAGATGGCTAGTCTCCCAAAAATTTAGACAACGAACAAGACAATAACTTTTAACTATTTTCTACTTATCCTTTCAAGATGCAACAATTACAATTTAAAGAAACAATTAAAATAAAATGAATGAAAATGTGCTCTTCCAGATAATGAGGGGAACACGGATTAAAAGTGAAAAATAACCTACCCATAACCTTATATGTCATGCATGCATTAAGTAAACTAACAATGAAACAAGTTGTAACAATGAAAAAAGTTGTGGGTTGACCCCTTTAATCCACAAACCTTGCAGGCATAAGTCGGGTCCTTGTGGGTCGGATCACATCCACAGGTTGGTACGTATCACAACCCAAACTAGCGTCTTTAATTCATACTTACAACCGAAATCGTAGAAATTGTCTAACAAAACATAACGTTACATTAATAAAATAAAGCTTAAAAATATATGCAAGTGTATATATGAACAAAATACAATCTTTATATTAAAATACATGCATGTACCTAAAACATGAAAATCATAATCCACAACCTACAAATTCGACAATGCTACAATCAACCAATGTACCTACCCAATCATAATCCACAAA
This sequence comes from Helianthus tuberosus, assembly GCA_030545235.1. NCBI lineage: Eukaryota > Viridiplantae > Streptophyta > Magnoliopsida > Asterales > Asteraceae > Helianthus > Helianthus tuberosus. The sequence goes on from CM060440.1 coordinate 44,966,686, forward strand.
CCATACAAAAAGTATTTATTAAACCATGCAAAAATCATTCATATATTGTGAAATATATACATGTCTCAAAGTGCATGAGTTATAAATGTATTATCTGTTCGGTTGACCCATATATATATAATTACACTACATACACATAATATATTATAATACAGGGCAAGGATAAATCGAAAACCCACTCCAGTTGACTAAACCCTGAAAACCCATTAATAACCATTGATTAGAAGAGATGGATGGTTGTGATGTGTTTGGGTATTATCTCTCTTACTTTTTATTAAATTAATCATTAAATAGTACATGTAAGGGTAAAATGGGAATGGAGAGTTACAAAAATATTCTTGGGAAGATGCAACTGCATCTAACTTGACTTCTGACTTCCTTTTGATGTAACACATAATTCAAAATACATATTAAAAAAAAATAGTTATGACAAATCCTCCCTAGCTTCTCGTGCATCTTTTTCTTATTAAAAAACACTACAATCTGTATATCACCCTAATATCCATTCATGAGATGATGATTTTTTTTAATTCATATGTAACATTTTACAAAAAAAAAATACAAAAAATAACGTTACATTTTCTGTATAAATTCAAAAAATGTAAACACCCAGTAAACAAGAAAAATGTTTGTTTTTTTTGTTACCATTTAAAGGATATCCACATACATAAAAGTGTAACACGTTTTTCTTTTCTTTCTCCTCCGACACAAAGTGTTATATTACATCACATTGTTACAAAAGTCGTCTTCCTACTACAAGATGTTACATGTTGGTACGTACACTACAATTTTTACATGATCAATTTTACGTCACATATGTAACACTTTTTTTTTGTAACACAAAAAATGTAACACTTTGTTTCTGTAACATACACTTTATTTTTACAATAATCTGGAAAAAAAATTGACAACACACTTTATTTTTACAATAATCTAAAAACGTGTAACAATTCACTTTATTTTTTTGTAACGGGCATTATTTCTATAACACAAAAAAATGTAACATGCATTTTTGCTTTGATTGATTGTTACATTTCTAACACACAAAAAAAATGTAACAACACACTTTGTTTCTGTAACAGTCACTTTATTTTTACAATAATCTGGAACAAAATGTAAAAACACACTTTATTTTTACAACAATCTAAAATAGTGTAACAATGCTCTTTATTTTCAGTAACATACATTATTTATGTAACACGAAAAAATGTAACATGCATTATTTATTTGATTGTTACATTTCGTAACTAAAACACAAAGAATTGTTATGAGAATTGTTACTTCATTAACAATAATCCAACATAAGTAATGTAACTTGCAATGTTACAAAATGTATATAAAAAATCTAACTTCATTAACAAGAATCCAATAACAACAGATTTTTTTAGATTCAATCATCATAACAGTAAACAAAGAAAAGTAACATTATAATCCAATACATAAGAACTTAAAATCAAATTGTTTCCATTTTTCAGATCTGAAAACAAATTTTACACAAAAATTGATAAAATCGGTAATAAAAAACAACATATACATAAAATAAAAAATTAAAAACATTCATCTTCTTGAACAAAAAAAATAAAAAAAAAGTTGTAGATCTACAAAACACAAAAAAAAAAGATCTACAAAACACAAAAAATTGCAAATCTAAAAAAAAAACTGAAAACAAACATACTTAGATCTGGTAGATCTGGTAGCATCTTTTAGGAGCATCTTCAACCGGAGCATCTGGAACATCTTCAACCGTTATCTGAAGCATCATCTTTTGGATCTGGATCATCTTTTGATTCGACGCATCTTTTTTGGTTCGGGGCATCTTTTTGGTTCGGAGCATGTGGATGATGATCTTTTGATGTTCATATGTAGCCATGGAACCAAGCCACCATGTGATCCAAGTGTCAACCACAACCACCGTCACCTCCACCACTCGAACCGGCTTGAACTTCGCCATTTGAACCGAAACAACTGACCACCTCGACACCTTTTTGTTGATATTTTGTTGATACAATCATGGTATTTGATTAAATGCTATTAGATCTAAAGAAGAAATTGAGGTGAAAAAGCATGAGTTTTGGTTTAGGAATAAGAGAGAGAGAGAGAGAAAGGAAATGAATAAAGAGAACACGTCTCTTGAACATGGAGAAAAAAAGGAGTGGATGAGTTCAAATATTAAATGCAAAAGTGATGTTCAATCAAAAAGTGTGTCAGGCATTTAAAAAGTAAAGCAAAGTGAGCCACCTTCTCACTTACACATTCAGCCAACATTGAGGAAAAAGACGAAATTGCCCTTCTATCTTCTTATACTAACATGTGATGTGGCTCATTCTTGGCCACATATAAGGGTTTCCTGGGTTTAGTTAACTGGAGTGGGTTTTCTCCTTATAATTAGCCTTATAATACATACACATATATACATATATTTATACTACATACTCATATATAAGCAGGTTTTTAGTTGACCCGTTAGATACAAATGAACATTAAAAGGTAAATTTGTGTAACCTTTACGGAGTTCATGTCCGACCCTCAAACACCAAACACCATCTTAATTTAATGCTCCATTACGTCTACGACCATAATTTCAATTTCCTCATTTGAAGTCTTCTCTTTTGTATTCCATAACTGAAAACAAACAAAAATTAAAGTATCTAAATGTATACAAATAAATAAATAAACAGTTAATATTTTAAATATATGCAAACCACTAACTGTGTTAATAAATTCATATTGAATTGTCTCAACAAACTCGTGCATATGTGTAATCACCATAAAATTGCATTCCTATCCGCCTGGTTGTTGGTTGCACTGCATTTAATTCACAAACATTTATAAAAAAAAAAAAAAACATACATTAGTGGCTTGGGATTGGATCAATTGGCCCAAGAAAAAAGGGGGTTGGGTATTAGCAGATTAAAAGAAGTCAATGAGGCGCTACTTTATAAGTGAGGTTGGAGATATAGAGTCGAAAATCATAATCTGTGGAGGAAAGTGGTGGAAGCTTGTCATAGTAAAAATAACCATAGAGGTTTTCTACCATTAAACGGCAATTCTGCGGGTTGCTGGAATAACATTGTGAAACTGATTTCCAAAATGAAACTTAACGGGAAAGATATAAATCAGGTGATTCTGGGTAAAGTGGGGAACGGGGTTGATTGTCACACCCCGACCCGTAGCGGAAAGGTACGCGGCATAATGATTGCCCATAGCTTATGACAACTAATTATTGTTTCAATATTTAAAGCATAACCATTTAAAAAGTCACATAACATATAATAGTCAAAATTGTTCATACATTGTTCAAAACAAACATGTCAAGATTTCAAATTAATTTCCAAAGGCCCATGCTACGTGTCCACATCACTTGATCATCAACTTTGAAAACCTTCACCATGTTAGAAAAATATATTTTTGGGTCAACAAATATGTTGGTGAATAATTTCCTCCGTTTTATAGAAAACAGTTTTATATTTATTTCTTTAAAAAAAACTTTTAACATGCACCTCAAGATTAGTGTGTAAAAGGTCTCATATCATCAACATAGTCAACGTATCCATAAATCTAAATGTACCACACCAGAATACACAATCAAATAACAACACAAACAACCAAAGTAAATAGACTCCTGATAATAGCGTGCATTAGGCTTAAGCCCCGAGGAGCGAGTCTAATACCGTTGGCGATACTAGGCTACAACCCATGGCTGTGGGGAACCTAGTCAGCCGTGGATCCACTAGACACAATAGCATGCAATAGACTTGACATCAGATATCATATAGAATAATAGAATACACATAAGACGTTCACATAATCACACTTGATCATAGCATGTTAAGTAAATCGAAAAGTGTAACATGATGCACCCCAAAATTTGAAAAGTTAAAAAGGGGAAAGTGGAAGAGATTACTCACAGGTTGCAAAGAAACGTTCCACGAGAATTAACGTACGAACTGGAATATGTGGAATTCTAAGATAATAACCGTATTGTATATAACAGACATAGTAAACGAAAGGATAACCTTATGATTTTAGGAAATTGGGTTCTCCTATTTGGGGACTTGGAAATATATAAAAAATCATATTCGTTCAACAAAGTAATAACCAAAGCAATAGTTATATATGTTTTAGAATTTTATTAAAATGGCAAAATTATAAAATTACCATTTTAATGGTTTTCAAATATTTGACAAAGCCAATAATTAAATAAGTTCATGAACACATCTAATTATCATATAAAATAGATTTAATGATTTACTAATTGTCACAAATTTTAATTTAAAAACAATAATTTTATAATGGGAATGATTTGTATAACAATTTCACCCATTATTTAATTGCATAATAGTTATAAAAAATTATAGAAATAATCTATAAAAATTCTATAACAATTATACACACTCTAAAAATCAGTAGGAATATTTATAAATTTTATGTGTGACAATCTTGTATTTTAAATAATTAAAACATATATATATATATATATATAGGGAGGGGCTCATGCGAGAACCACCCTTATTGTGAGAACCGCGAGAACCAATGTGAACACAACCTAAAATAGCTAAAAAAACCTAAAAAAAAACTAAAAAAATCTAACCCCCACCCCCCCCCCCCCAAAAAAAAAACCTAAACCCCCCCCCCCCCAAAAAAAACCTAACCCCCCCCCCCCCCCCCAAGCTAAAAACAAACCTAAAAAAAACCTAACCCCACCCCCCTCCCCCACCCCCCCAAAAACCTAACCCCCCCCCCCCCCCCCCAAGCTAAAATGGTAAAAACTAAACCCCCAAAAAACCTAAAAAAATCTAAAAAAAATCTAAAAAAATCAAAAAAAAATCTAAATTTTTTTTTTTTGATTTTTTTAATATTTTTTAGGTTAAAATCGCTACTTTTCGAATCCAAAAAAAATAAAATGGTAAAAACTAAACCCCCAAAAAACCTAAAAAAATCTAAAAAAAATCTAAAAAAATCAAAAAAAAAATCTAAAATTTTTTTTTTGATTTTTTTTAATATTTTTTAGGTTAAAATCGCTACTTTTCGAAGCAAAAAAAAAAAAAAAAATTTTTTTTTTTGGATTCGAAAAGTAGCGATTTTAACCTAAAAAATATTAAAAAAATCAAAAAAAAAAATTTTGTGTGATTTTTAGCTGTTTTTAGGCATTTTTGGTGTGTTCACATTGGTTCTCGCGGTTCTCGCAATAAGAGGTGGTTCTCGCATGATCTTCTCCATATATATATATATATATATATATATAGGATAAGGATCCGTTAGAAACCACCATTTATTACGAGAACCGCGAGAACCAGTGTGAACACATGGCAAAATTGTAATGATGTGATATTTATTATAAAACACGCACCCCCTGTTTCATAACTCTGTTCACTATCCACAGTTTTACTTATTTGGGTTTCATTCATGTTTCATTCATTGGTTCAGAATATTGTATACGTTTACGACGGTGGCCGACGGCATTCAAGTAACTCACCGGAGTTCACGGCGGCGGCATCCGGTCACGGTGTTTCCAGCGGCATTCACAACGACAACCCACCATTTACACCTTCTACATGGCATCATCTGATTCATTATGTGTCGATTCTCACACATATGATGTTCCTCCTCATACATTCTCTGATAATCCTCCTCATACATCTGATGCTGAAATTGTTGGTGACATTGTTGGTTCATCTGCTGATAATACAGTTGACAATCACAATACACCTACAAATACAGAACATCAATATTTGCGGTTCATTCGATTCATGACTAAAGGTATTATGTTGACTGTAAATAATGTATATACTTTGTAAATTATATTATATTAAATGATATGAACATGTGCATTATATTTACTCGAAATGATGTTGTATTAAATTATATGCACATGTGCATTACGTTGATTGTAAATGATATTGTATTAAATTATATGCACATGTGTATTATGTTGAAAATTAGACTATGTCGTTGATGTATGGATTCTGAACAATTGCCTTATGTATGATTATCCAATTATGTACAGAATGGCAGCAAACAAAGGATCTTGGGTGGCGGACAATTACAACAAAAAAGGGGAGGTGACTGTATGGGATTGGCAATGGAAGAACAAGCCGACAACCGGGGAGGCATGTGTGGAGTTTATGTAGCTTTTGGCGCTGCTGAGATACATGGAAAACTTGTAATTATACTATATTGTATCATAAAACACGCGCGTCCTTCACTGCGTTCTGTAAGTGTTCCCCTGTTCTAGGGTTTCATCAATTCACGTCGTTCCCAATCCACAATCGGCATCAGCAGCATCGATACATTGACACGACGGCGTGAACCCGCTGTTCACAACGGCGTACAGGAGTGTACGGTAGTCTCACGGCAGGAAAAAACGGTCGCTCCCACCTATTTCACGGTGAAGGCATTCGGCATACTGATTATGGCGACGTATGGCGTCTTCTGATTCATCCCGTGTTGAACCTAACGCATCTGATGATCCTCATCCAACAATTTCTGAATATCATCCTCATACATCTGATACTGATTTTGGTGGTCCATCTGTTATGTCTGCTGTCAAACCAAGTGAAAGTCGCAAACTTGTGTCTACAACAGTTGAAAGTCGACACACCCTTCATGGCTTTCAAATACAAACTCTTGATTCCATGTCAACATCAGACAATGTCATATTATCCTCTGGGAATGCTAATATATCTGAACACTCGTTGTCATTTGACACTACTTCGACTGGTACAGCACCTACAAATACAGAACATCAGCAATTACAGAATGGTTCATTCGGTTTGAGACTAAAGGTATTCCATGTCCATTTTATGTAAATTGTGATTTGTTCAATGATATACACGTTTGCAACATGTTCACATTTATATTATGTGGTAAATAATGATTACTCAAAAATATATGCACATGTGCATTGTGTTAACTGCATCATATTATAAATTCTGTTACATAACAAATTTATGCACATGTGCATTATGATGAAAAATAACTTATGACATTATATATTATCTGACAATGCACATGTGCATTTTGATTACAATTTTACTATTCATTTGTTCATCATGTTGACCATTATTTATTTATTTATTTATTATTTTCTCAGAAACAATTACGGCTGTTGTACATTCTATGCCCAATGGCACCCCATATTGGATACCTAAAGTTGATGTTAAATCCATAATCATCACAAATAACATGTTAACCATCAGTACATAATTATGCACATGTGCATCACATTACCAACACACCATACACATCACCAAAAAAATTGTTAAACATTCATACATCGTGCGTATACACACCATATATCATATACCATATTAATCACAATCTTATATGTTTTTCTTTTTCTTTATACAGGAACAACTACGACTTTTACACCTAATGGCACACCATATTGGATACCCGATGTTGATGCATAATACATCCCTATTATAAACAATACGTTTAACAGTTGGGAGGACGTTGATTCCAATGATGCTGATGAGGATGTTGATGATGATGCTAAAGACCCTGCATATATATATGAACCTAAGCAACCTTGTAGACATTCATCCAGGCGTGTAGACATTCATCTAGGCGTCATAAAACATTCAACGATTCTTGATTATCCTATATATAATGACAAATAGTTTCTAAGCATTATTCTTTTTGTTTACAATCATTTTGCACTGTCTGTATACGTATTCATAGGTTATCATTGTGATCATGATACTTTGATATCAATTACTTATTATACATAAGCGTATGTAATTTCATTATTGACCACCTACCATATATTACCAACATAGTTACTGTTTTGAAAAATGCACATGTGCATACATGTATACTGTTTCACTCCACATGGTGATTGTTTCAAACAATGCACATGTGCATACATGTTTAATGTTTCACTACATACTGTTATTATTTCGACCAATGCACATGTGCATACATTGTGCATACATGAATGTCTTAACTACATGTAATCCGTTTTCCTTTACATATACATCATCATATGCAATGTGGTACCCCATACGTAATAGGGTACCACATACGTAATATGATATGCTATATCAAACATTGTACATATGCAATACCAACATTTCCTATACCAAACAACATAATACATAAAAAATTAACAAACATACCACAAACCTGAACAATCAAATAGACTTTTAACCCATCAACTACCATATAAGACATCGTATACGTCAAACTTATTATATCAACCGTTATCATACAAGCTACCCACATATTACAATCAAAAGACATCAATACAACAAAAAAAATTGTCTTTATGAATTGCATATCCACAAACTACCTACATAACATTTGCATTAGTTCACAACCTCATACCTTCTGATCTTCTTTCCATTTCATAACCATCTTCCAACACTCTTCATGTTTCAACGCCTCTTTGTCTATCATTTTTCCCTGGTATTTTTCATCCGTCAACCTATTAATCAAATACATCCTTGTTGTCAATCCATGAGCAGTTTCGAATAATTTTTTCCTGCATACATTACATATATATTACATCAATTATTTCATGTATGCACATGTGAAGTAAACATATTACATACACTATGTACAATGTTTATGTTTTAAGGTAATAATGCACGTGTGCCTATGCCGTAATACATTCATATTAACTTAATCTGACAAAATATGCATATGTGCATAACTATGCACATGTGCATTAACATGACTAACATTAACAACAGGTTTGTTTCAATAAAAAAACTTAACCCTTACCAAATCAAATTTGGTAATACCACATATCAGATTTAACATTAATTAGTAACAAAACTATTATGACAAACAATGCACATGTACATAAGTTTTTTTTTAAATGTAAATGTTATTCACAAAAGCCAACCTCCAAAACAGAGGCGGCCGAACCAACCACTACAGCAAAACGAAAAACAACAACTTAACACAATAACCTAAAGACCAAAAACTAGCAGCTACCTTATATTGAAACTACACCATTTTTCCTAACTCATGGACCTATTTTTGGACCGATTCTTATACCATAAAAACCGACGGACTTAATATTACGGATAATATCTCCGGGGTTAACTTGAGTCTCCGAAAACCTTTTATTGTTACTGGCAAACCATATACACCAACTTGTCACAAACATAATGCCATGTAAAACTTCTTTCACTTCTCTATCCATATGCAAAACTCAGAGGCAATTACGATATCTTTAGCCGAAAACAGAATAAAAGGACTCACCTTGCACCACTGACTGATATGATACCAGACAGTCGACGCTACCCTACACGAACAAATAAGGTGTTCAGCTGTTTCATCGCCATCTTCACACAGACAACATTTCACGTCTCCGCCCCAACAGTTCCGATCCCGTAGTGCAGTCAGCGTGGGAGTACGATCTAAAACCGCCCTCCAAACAAAAATATTGCATTTTTTGGTACCCATTTCGACCATTTCACAACACGCCTGCTGCTAAAATCAGAGCCGCTATACAGGAAGTTCTTGACAACCTTGACCGAAAAATCAGAGTCATTACCTCCCAACCATTCCCAACCATCTTTGCCATCGGACAAAGTGACATTACCGAGGAGCCCGATCAACTCGTGCCATTCCAGTAATTCTTCGGCCGAGCTTGGGCTTCTCGACCAATTCCAAACCCCCATAAAGTTTCTATTATCCTGATTGTACCGGTCCGCCACCAGGCATTGTTTCTCTTGTTCCATTCTAAATATATCTGGGAAACGGGGTTTGTGCATAATAGACCTTATTAACCTATTCTATCAAATTATGCACACGTGCATAATAATACGTATTTTCATCAATATTACTGACCTTGTTAAACTAATATGGCAAAATATCCATATGTGCATAACTATGCACATGTGCATTAACATGACTGACCGTATCTATAGGTTTGCTTCAATAAAAAAACCCTAACCCTTAACAAATCGAATTTTGTATTACCATCGATCATATTTAACATTAATCAGTAACAAAACTACATAAAAAAAAAAAACACATAAATATCACATTACATATCGTGATATCACAACAGTCGCCCCTAATCCCTCAAAAATTATATACATCACACCATTTTCACTAATGCATATATGAAACGAAGATTTAAGCCTCATATTCGAATATAAAAGATCTGAATCGAAGATTAAGCCTCATTTTAACATATAAATGTGTAAAACAAAGTGTATAAACTTACAAATTCACGGAATGGTGTAATGACGCTGGATATTCCGACAATAACTAGGTTATGGCGAGTTCATTGGACGTTTGTTCTTCAAATTCTCCCTAATTATGCCACAATCTTCAATGATTCTATTCTTATTGCCCTAATTTCGCATATATAACGAATATATGATCGATGAATCTTTTATTTGTGCCCTAATTTCGAATATACTACGAATAAAGGACGAATGGTAAAATCGATATGACATATGACGAATTTTGGAGAATCTGGAGTGATGGATGTGAACTGAGATGACGAATTTTGAAGTCCATGGGTGTCGTGGGTGTTTAGGAGGAGGCTCTCAATGTCAGGTGTTTAGGAGGAGACTCTTAATTTCAATTTTGTTATGTATTTACAGTATTGCCCCCTGTTCACATTGGTTCTCACGGTTCTCGCAATAAAGATGGTTCTCGCATGAACTAGAGATGTACAAATCGGTTAATTTGAGAAACCGGTTTCGGTTTTTTAACCGAACCGGTTTTTTTGGATCAATTGAAAACCGGTTTTTTGTTTAACCGTAACCGGTTTTAACCAGTTTCAGCAACCGAAAATTAATAACTGGTACAACCGGTTATAACCGGTTTTATAACCGGTTTGTATAATAACCGGTTTCCGAACTGATTAAATTAACTGATTTTATAACCGGTTTACTATAACCGGTTAAAAAAAACCGGTAAAAAAACCGGTCTGCAGGAAATGTCACAGGATGCTGTTTTTGATGCTGTTTTGCTGTTTTTTAGCCTGTTTTTTTTTTAAAAAACAGCAGTTTTTTAAAAAAAACATAAAATACAAATTGTAAAAAGTCAAAACATAATATCATTAAGTCTACGAACAAACGGAAACATAACATAAGGAAATAAGAACGGTACGAACGCTAAAGCGTAACAACGAAAATACATAAACTTCATACATAAACTTCAAATATTAATCCGCACGAAGGTCCACACTAGTATATATATGTTTTTAGTGGGACGAGAATAGTAATATATCTTGAACCGCGTCTAATCTTCTTCGGCCGAACCCGAACTCGAACTATTGCGGAGTAATTCATCTAGTTCGGCTTCTTCTTAGGTCATTGGGGTTGTCATTTCGTTTCGAACCTCGTCTTCGTACACTTCGGCTTCGTAATCTAATTCACCCTCGAGTGAGCGTATGTGTTGACATCTCTCCGCCGCATCCAAGTAGTCTTTCAAGCAAATCGACATCTCAACCGCCTTTGGTGTTAGTCGAGTCCTCCGTATCGAAATCACCCTACCACTTATAGAAAAAGCACTTTCCGAAGCTACCGTGGAAGCTTGGACCGTTAGTAAATCTCGGGCCATTGTGGCTAAGATCGGAAATTGTTCTTCCTAACTTTTCCACCAACCCAACAAATCAAAATTTTTAAAGTCATGTGAAGTCATTGTTCGTAGAAAGTTCGACCCACCATATCGACCGAGTTCGCTACTACTAGTGTTACCACGTTGCATTTGACTCGATTCATCATACAAATAGTTGTAAACATACAAATCGTCATCTTCCATATTTGATGAACTTTCGCCGAAAGCGGCATTTCTCATTGACTCGTGAATGTGTGACGAGATATGCCCATATTTTGTTACATAAACATCAAACATTTTTGAAAGTTGTTCATTAAAACGTGTTTTTGCGGCTTCGCCAAAGTTTGGTTCTTCTACGGTGTTTAAATTCAACTCGTTTGAAATTTTTTCAATCAAAGAACCGGCTCCAAAAATATTAAAGCAAGGGTTTAAAGCGGCGGCACAAGTGAAAACCGCGGGTAGTTCTTTAAAATATTTTCTTAGTTTTTCCTTCATCGTATCTACCATATCACAATATGGTCTACCTCTCCCCGACAACTCGTTTAATTTTCTACACATTTTAAACAAATTGTGAAGTACCAATGAACTAGTTGGATAGTAAACCCCCGATAAAGTCTTTGTTGATGTTTTGAAAACTTGAAGCACTTGTGTAACCGTTTCAATAAGCCCCCAATTCGATTGGAGGTAAGACGAAACCTTTCCACGACTCGCCAAAAGGCTATGAAATTCTATTAAACTTTCTTTTTGCAAAATAGCTTTTTCAAACATGGTGCAAGTCGAGTTCCATCGATGAGCGACGTCCCAATTGGGTCCGTAGCATACTCGACCCGCTTCCTTACACATTTTAATATATTTTGAATGCCTTTGCGTATGACTATATATATGACGTAACATTTGTTTGAAAGATTCTTTTTGTCGTTCAATAACCTTTAAACCGTCTTGAACGGCCAAATTTATGATGTGTGCCACACATCGACTATGGAAAAAAATACCCTCACAAATCGGAGTGTACTTTAACCTTAAATGCGTGACCGAAAGCGTGTTGTTTGAGGCGTTATCAAAAGCTATCGAAAAAATCTTTGTTTCCAATTTGTATGTTTTAATACATTTGTCGATAGCTTTATATATAGCTTCACCGGTGTGAGGGTAATCAAAAAGTTTAAACAAAATGGTGCGTTTCATCATTTGCCACGTCGCCGGTTCAATCCAATGGGCGGTGACACAAATATACAAGTCGGGTGAACCGTGCGGTGCGGACCAAACGTCGCTAGTCAAGTTAACACCGGTTTCTAATTTTTCAAAATAACAAATTAATTCAAGTTTAGCTTTTTTCCACATTTTTAAACAATCCCTCCTAAGAGTAGCGCGACTTACATGAGTGTATCGCGGTTGGAGAGTTCTTTGAACCATTTTGGTGTAGCGTTGGTTGTCGAAATGGTTGAACGGCAAACTTTCTTGGATTACAAACTTCGCCATTTCCTCCCTTGCCATATCGAAATTGTAGGCGAACAAAGTAGCGTCGCTTGCCATGGAAGCTTGACCACTAGCGGTTTGTTGTTTCAACGCCCTACAAAACGGTTTTTCGATGTGTTGTTTCAAGGTGGTGTTTGCCCCAACGGCGTAAAAACTATTACAATGATGACAACGCGCTTTTTTCGGTCCGCTCGCCATCTCGCACAAATCGAAATGGTTCCAAACTTCCGGGTTGCGCTTCGTTGCAAGAACACGAACAACCGTGTCGGTTGTAGACTCGCCAACATTGACCGAATCATGAGCACTAGAGCTTGCCATGTTTTTTTTCACAATTATCGAATAAGAAAAGTGAGCGTTTTTATGAGATTTAGGAGATTAGAGAATGGTGTGATTGAACCAAAACACCCAACACCCTTTTATAGTAATTGGAGATGAATTTTTGACAAAAAAAAACAAAAAAAAACGGCCACTTTGTAGTCCCAACGGTCATATGACCGTTTTCTGCACATCAGCGACATAAACCGGTTTTAACCGGTTTTTATAACCGGTTTTTATTGATCCGTTTTCGGTTAACCGGTTTTAACCGGTTTTTAACCAGTTTTTATAACCGGTTTTTACATATAACCAGTTTTAAAACCGGTTTTTTATATAATCGGTTTTAAAACCAATATCCAACTAACAACCTATAACCGTTTTATAACCGGTTCAACCGGTTAGTAACCGAACCGGTTACAAAAAAACCGGTTTTTCCAACAACCGGTTTCGGTTTTTTTTTCGGTTTCAGTTGCGTAATCAGTTTTTTTGTACACCTCTAGCATGAACCCTACCATATATATATATATATATATATATATATATATATATATATATATATAGGGAGGAGCTCATGCGAGAACCACCTTTATTGTGAGAACCGCGAGAACCAATGTGAACACAACCTAAAATAGCTAAAAAAACCTAACCCCCACCCCCCCCCCCCCCCAAAAAAAACCAAAACCCCCCCCACCCCCCCCCCAAGCTAAAAAAAACCTAACCCCCCCCCCCCCCCAAAACCTAAACTCCCCTCCCCCACCCCCCAAAAACCTAAACCCCCCCACCCCCAAGCTAAAATGCTAAAAACTAAACCCCCAAAAAACCTAAAAAAATCTAAAAAAATAAAAAAAAATCTAAATTTTTTTTTTGAATTTTTTAATATTTTTTATGTTAAAATCGCTACTTTTCGAGGCAAAAAAATTTTTTAAAAAAAAATATTTTTTTTGGCTTCGAAAAGTAGCGATTTTTTTTATAAAAATATTAAAAAATTCAAAAAAAAAATTTTGTGTGATTTTTAGCTATTTTTAGGCATTTTTGGTTGTGTTCACATTGGTTCTCGCGGTTCTCGCAATAAGAGGTGGTTCTCGCATGATCTTCTCCCTATATATATATATCCATTTTATATTTATATGAATTCCCCAAAAATTAAGGAAAATTATATAAAAAAATCCCTAATGTTTATATAATCTGAAATACCCAATAAATTATTTATTGAATTTATTTAAAAATTATCTTGTATTTTTATTCGATTTATCTAATGAGTAAAACATAAATAATTCACCAAAATTCCAATTCATATCTAAAAATTTCCAAAATTTACACACAATACACTAGTATGATATATAACAATTTTATACTTTCAATTTCATCAAAACAAAAGTCTAAATCAAAAAGCCCAAATTCTATGCATGAAGAACCCTAATTTCAACTAAAATTAAATTCGGATAAATTAGCCTTCACTGAAATTGATAGAGGGCTTTTGTAGAGAATGAAAAATTAAGCATGTTGGCTTTGGAATCACCTGAAAAGGTTGAGAATTGATGGAGATATCGTAGTTGAGAGTTCTGAGCCCTAGAATCCTCTTGCTTCAAATCCGTGTGTTTGAACGATTGTTAATTGGATTGGAAGGTGAAAAACGAAGTAAAATGCTCCCAGGTTTCTATTGGTATCAAGATTATGCACTATGGCTATCGAATTAGACAAAAAATACGATTTGGGTTCATAAGCTTTGAATAAGATTTTAATGGTGATAAATGTGATCTTTAATTAATCATTTAAGGTGTTTAATGAAGCGATTGATGCTTTGGATTCCGTTTCTCCACTCTTATGTGACGTTTAGAACCTGTTTGGATGTCAAACGACATCACACATTGGCTAGGGAGCTGGATCAAGTTCGTTTTGTTCATGGGGCGCGTCCTTATGAAAAAGGAAGGTGACAGATTCGCGATCTGGAACTGCTAATAATGTAAAGGAGCTAGTTTCTGAATCACCGAAGGCTGTGGTGCAGTGGTTTAGCTGTAGTTTGTTGTGTGGGGTGTACCTGGGTTCAAATCCCACTTTTCTTTTGTTTTATTAAACATTGCAACTAATGGTTAAGTTTTAGACATCTCGAGTTATGTCACAAGCATATGGGTAGCTCAGTTGGTTTCTTTGCAGATCTTCATACGAAGGGTACCGGTTTCGAGTCCTTTTATGTGTTTTCCTTTTATTTTTTCCTCTAAAAACTCTTTTGGCTATTAACAGTTTCAGCCCCCGCAGTTTATTAAAGTTACTAACATAGAACTAACTAACCTAGTTAACTATCATTATTTAATTATTTACTAACTTACCTAGTTAGTTAACTTGTTTTTAATATAGGTTCTATTAATTACAAAGCAACCCCTTCACTTAACTTTGAGGTTTTGACAGTTTCAACCCTTTTAAGTTTCAAACTTGATTTAACCACTATTTTAACGTAATTAATCATTCCCTTTATCGTTATTAACCGATCTAACTAGATTTCGTCCATATATCACCATTTTTTCCCGGTTTTAATCCTTCGGGTAACGTGATGATCGATTAAATAATATTATAATTATAATTAATTAAAGTTCCTAATTAAAGTTCCTTATTTTTTATCGGAAGAGGATTTGTTTTTTTTTTCAATTTGGGTCGGATTTCGAAGACCCGTTTTTTACGGATGTTATATTGATATCCGTTTTTGGTTAGACAACTGGGTGGGTGATATTGCTTTCGTGGAAAGATGGCCGCATCTATTTGTTTTGGAGTCTTTTAAATCTTGTAAGGTTTCGAAGAATATGGGTCCGGGTCAAGGAAATGGTGACTATTCGTGGAATTGGGTTAGACAACCGAGACTGATACTGAGAGTAAGGAATGGCAGGATTGTCAAGAAGTAATAAACATGGTGAGATTGTCAAATGAAAAGACGCATGGTTATGGAACGTGGACAGACCGGATGGGTTCTCGGTGAATTCTGTGAAAAAGACTATAATTTCGGATAGGGGAAGTAGTCACCTCCCTAATTTTGAGTGGAGTAAATGAGTTCCAATAAAATGTAACATGACGGCTTGGAGAGGTAACCTGGATATACTTGCTACCAAAGTCAATTTGAGAAGAAGGAACGTGGATATTTCATCGGTTATGTGACCCTTCTGTGACGAGTATGAGGAAACGGTGGATCATTTGTTTACAGCATGTTTGGTGGCTATTCGGGTGTGAGCGGCTATGAGTGCTTGGTGCAACATTCCACCGATCTTTGCTTTTGAATTCAAAGATTTAATGGATATTGAAAATTCAAATCAGGGTGGAAAAAAATGGAGAAGATTACACGTGATTATTATTTCGTGTTGATGTATTTGGAAAAACAAGAACGAGTTGGTTTTCAATCAGATCAGGAGAAGTCCGCAAGATATTTTGATAGAGATTAAATCGAGAGGTTTTGGATGCTTTAAAAATAGATCATCATGTATATATATTGTAAGACCCTATTCACGATTTGACCCAAAACGACGCAGCGGAAAATGAACCGTAAAATTTCTTTCTTTTAACTACTCTAACATACTTAAATACCGTTTAGGTCAACCCTTCTAACATAAATGCATCATTCATCATTTATTTAATGTAACTATGTTAACAAATGATTACAAACAACGTGACCGCTTTCCCGTACAATCCATGATCTTCAACTTGATCCTCGTTCACTTGTCCATCATGAATATCTGACTAACCTGCGGTCACCATATATAACCAACACGTTAGTACATGGTAACATCATATGTAATTTAATGCATATACTTAAAAGGCTATATCACATTCTAACTACGTAAGGTATCCCATTATAACATCCTCTCAATTGTATTTACTCGAGTCCGACATCAATTCCTCGAGAGTCCGGCGTTCCCATACCTGCACTCCATTTATTTCATTCTCAATAGTAACATGGTTAGGAGTACGTAATCTCAAACATACTGAAACCCAAACCTTCACATATACATATACCAGTGATCTACAATCATTAGATTACAACACGTGTATACACTTTCATATATCTAAGTACATTCATACGTATCCCGTTCATATGTACGTACATACAAGTTCACACTACTTACACACGCTACAGTTCCATATCTACATACATACATACATACAAGTCACATTCACTTATTGTAAGTTGAGCCTTATCTAAAAACATATCAACACAATCAATGCAATTACAAACAAACATAACCGACTAACTTCCAACAAACATGATGAACATTCCAATAACATGATGAACATTTCAGTAACATGATGAACATTCCAGTAACATGATGAACATTCCAGTAACATGATGAACATTCAGCAACATAATGAACATTCCATTAACACGATGAACATTCAGCAACATAATGAACATTCCACTAACACGATGAACATTCAGCAACATAATGAACATTCCATTAACAAGATGAACATTCAGCAACATAATGAACATTCCATTGAGACGATGAACATTCAGCAACATAATGAACATTCCATTAACACGATGAACATTCAGCAACATAATGAACATTCCATTGACACGATGAACATTCAGCAACATAATGAACATTCCATTAACACGATGAACATTCAGCAACATAATGAACCTTCCATTAACACGATGAGACTATCATCTTAATTTACATTAAGGATAGACGAAGTTCATATGAACTTACCTTGGTACTTACCTTTACCCGTAAATTCTTACATGGTTCCCTATATACAACATACCAAACTTCACTTATAAATAAGAAGTGATTCCGGAAATCACTTACCTTAAGTGTCCGTATTCGCATCCGTTTACTCGCCTCCTTTTGACCCGTTAGCCTTCCATGCTTCCATCCAGCTTGACATGATCCCTATACTTTCATGTCATCGCATTCACATTCTTGTTAGCATACATGATTGTACATATTAACCATCATATCAACTTCATGTTTCACATTTGACTTTCATTAGTCAATTCTAACAAGCATAAGGCATATTTCCACAAGTCAATCTTTTCAAACTCATATAATTCATCACGTCATCACATATAACACATATGGATATAACACGCATCATATGACTATCTATAACAATACAATTGTGACAAAAAGTCTAACATTGCTACTTATGCACATCTGACTTTCAGAAAGTCAACGATTTATCATATGAACTTTCGACCTAAACTCATACATCCATGTCATTATAGTAGACTATACTAATTACACTATATACATTTCATACTCACGATGCAATAAGCATACAACAACATGATCATCTAGTTATATGCACACACCAAAACATATTCAATTCCGTTCATTCTAGTAACATAATTCTACAACTAACACCATGACCTATGCTTAACAACCCAACATCATTCTAACTTCATCATGTTCTAATGATCTCATATGCTTCACATTTAGTGTACTTTTACTTATCAATTTTGATTAAGCAATTATTCAAACATGTAGTAAACATCATACCACTCCAACATAGAGTACAATATTCCAATGCATACTTTTACCAAATAACATGGCCAGCCAAATCCTACTTGAATTCCATCTAAAAATAGATTTCTCATGTTTATTTATCATCAAATACATCATATCCCCATATTATACGATTTCATCCATTACTTGCATACCATTTCATCTATTAATCTCACCTAGGCATTTCATCAAACACTTGGTGTGCATACTACAGTTTATGCATAATGTACAAGTGTTTTATGCATAACCTACTAGTAAACTTCACTACTCATTCAATCGACTAATTCACATAATTCATTCATCCTACAACATATTAGTCTATCAATATTTTAGTACATAATCATTCATTCATTAAAATTACTAAACTTATTCAACTACAAGATCATCATGCAACTTGAACAAGTGGGTTTCTCCTCAAATCTCCAATATATTCAGATTCAAGCATAAGACATCTTCTATATGGTGAATCTAACTTATATACAAGTTCAATTTCATAAGATTTCACGGATTGACTAAAACCCACTTCATCAACTATCATTAAAACACATAATTTGACTTACCTTATGTTCAATGTACATAGATTAAAGAGGAACTAGGTCCATGCATTCGATTCTTGCTCCATAACACCTTCAATTGCTGGATTTCATGTGCTAGGTTGAAAGAGAAGGGTTTCTCCCTCTCCTGCCCTTCTCGTGACACACACCCACACCACATTCACTGAGTTTTAATTCCTCATGTATTTATTTATCAAATTTACATATTCAGCCCTTAAGGTTATCTTTGTTGTCATGTTTGCATAAATGTTTCATTCTTTATAAACGTATATCATATTTATTAGACTTAAATAATTACATTAACTCTTAAACACCAAAATAATCTATTATAAATTTTGGAGTGTTACATATATTAGTTTGAAGGAATGGTGTAAATATCCTATGTATATGTTGTAATTTTGCCCTTTGCTCGTTTGGATCGGGGGTGCTGTTTTGTATTGGTCTTTTACCCCTTTGGGTCGGAGGTGTGTTTTAATGAATTTCTATTTTCCAAAAAAAAATGTCAATGTCTAATTAAATTCTCTCTCAAAACAGCTAGAAATAAGATTTGAAATGCCGTAACTTTCCTTGCTATTTTCCTTTTCTTAGAATCAACAATACATGCGCTTACGATGCTCGGTTCAAATATTAGAATACATGTGCTTACGATACTCGGTTCAAATATTAGAAGCGTCCAATACTGCTTTTATGTTTTAGTTATATGTAATTTTGGTGTGGATTTTTCAGGTGGTTGGCTAGTTTCTTACTAACTATTTGAACATGTTGTAGATGTAAAATTTGGTGGGGAATAAAAGTATTGTTTGCCGTTCAAAAAAAAAAAGAAGCGTCCAGTGATCATTAAAAAAATAAAAATTATGGAACAATTAAATATGTATATGTATATGTGTATATATATATATATATATATATATATATATATATATATATATATATATATATATTAACCACGAGATGCAAGAAAATATCATTTGTCTCTATGATACTTGTATGCTTCTTTGATGTGGTCTATCACACCATTTCAATCTCTTAGGAAATTTGAACTAATGCTGTCTCGATCAAGGAATGCACATTCAGAATTGGGAGATAGAAAAATACCCTTATATATATATATATAAACTACTAGAAAATCTAAAACTTCTTACACCAGTTTTTGTAGGAAATACGTCATAAAACTGGCTTTCCTACGCATTTATGACAAAAACCTGATGTAGGAAAACACCTCGTTGGAAACCCATTTCCAACGCATTTCTTAAGCAACTTCCTACACATTTCCTACAAAACTACTACGTCGCAAATTGCTACGAATCTCCTACAATATATTTAATTATTATCTTTTAGAATTTATTTTTTTAACTACACATTTCTGACAAAAAAAAAATGTAACACCCCAAAAATATTAGATTATATACATATACACATATATTTGGTTATAACCTTATAAATGATAACTAGGAACGTCTAACCTAGTTAATGGCATGTAGAAAATGATGAAATCATGAGATATGGCCTTTTTGTAACAAATTAAACATGAGGGACTAAACATGGCCAAGTGGGTAAACTTATTTATTAAAAAACTGAAAATCAAAACACAACACACACTCATATGTTTGTGCGTGTGAGAGTCTAGAGCAAAAGAAAAACCCCAAACCCTTTAAGAGTCAAATTGATCAGATTGGAGGGTGAATTAGGTGAATTGGGACTGTTAATCGTGCATGAATCAAGAATATTGATCACCCATACTTGTCTAACACAAGGTAAGTTACAATTTCGATCTTGGTGAAGTTTGATTTTTTTTGGGTGAAACTTGGTTAGTTGAAGTTCTTGAATGATTCTTTGATCTTGTGACCCAAGAAAGGTATAACCTAAGTGTAGGATTATAATCCTAACTGAAAATTTGTAGATGATTTCGTAAAAGTCTTGTGTGAAATCATTAAGCTTTGAATGTAGAGGTGGCTTTGATTCTAGTAGGAAAAACCCCAAGTGATTGTGTAGATAATGAATGTAGTTACATGAGTTTATTGAAATTTACTTGTTAATATGTATTATGATGAGTAAATTGAACTTGATAAATTAGGGATTTTGGTTAGCCAAGATTCAATTGACCTAAAATGGCTAGCTGATGTGTGTAAAATGCAACATATAAATTACATCAAATGAGGCATAAAACTAACCCTTTTTAGTACTAATGTTGGAAAAGTGTGCTTTTGTCTTCCTTTTGTATTTTCAGGACCAAATGCGCTTAAATGAACAAAAGGAACAAATATGCAGCAAAAACTAACATAAATACAAGAAAAAGGAAGAAACGTGGCATGCCCGACCCCTCGACATCATCTTCCCAAGCAAAAACAAAGAAAAAGAAGGCTGACCACAGCCCCGTGCCCAGCGGACACGGGGGCGTGGCCAGATGCCTGCAGAAAAGACAAAGCTATAGAAGCTTCTATTCCCAGCACGGGGGCGTGCCCAGCTCAACACCGACCGCGGTCAACGCTAAGATTCATAGAATTAAGCAAATCTTGATAGTACAGATACACTTCTGCACACGGGGCCGTGCCCAGCGAACACGGGGCCTTGTGGAGCCTAATACAGACAATTGCAATTAATGAAGAAAGAGAAAGAGGGTGGGCATGGGGCCGTGTCCGGGCTTCTGTGCAGGCTATAAATAGGGGTGCTTGGTTCACTTCAAAGGCATCCCTTGGCAAACCACCTCTCTCCCACTTCACCACCACTCCACCACCACTACAACACCCACATCCACCACCATCATCCATTATCCACCTTAGAGTGTGTGTAGTAGTCTCGGGATCCAAGATTGATAGTAAGAGTTCTTGATAATCAAAGGCCATGTTTGCCTAAGTGTCTTACATCACTTGGTGAAGACAAGCATTTAGTGTAATACTTTTGATTTTTAATCTTTTCGCACTTTTTATTTGGTTTTGTATTAATGACTTTAATAACTAGTTTCTTATGTTTAAGGTGAAACTTCCTTATCATTTGTCCGTGGTGTCTTGGCGTTATTTTACTGTCTATATAAAATAAAAGATTTTCACCATTCATATCTCTACGGTCTATATAGAGATATGTTGGCTACCTGGTCGGGGGTTAAGTGGATGGTTTGGTAAGGTTCTTGCCTTGTTCAGTGTATAGATCCTGCAAAGACCTGGGTTAAGCTTACTAGGACCTCCTTCAATACCCACTGGTATTGGATAGCGGGGGTGCGAATGCCTTGATCCCCTCATATGTAAACTACTATTAATACATTAATCCGGCTACTTGGGATTGTATCCCTGCTGACTCAAACCACTTAGCCGAGGGTAACGTCATCTTCAAAAGAGGGGCCTACTACTATAACTAATATAATCTCTTAAAAAGTACAAAAGTGCAGAAATCATCAAAGGTTACATTGAAGGCGAGTCAGATCCAAGTGATTCATCTTGTCTATCTGTTTTATTTTATTTTTATTTTCAGCATTTTAGTTTTTATTTTTCATGTTGAAACCTTTTCTAAAAATTTTGATTTGATTAGACGTTAAGGATAAACCGGTATTAAAAGCTCTTGTGTCCTTGGACGACCTCGGTATCTTACCAACGCTATACTACACTCACGATGGGTGCACTTGCCCATATGTGTGTTTAGTGTTAGTAGAATATCGTGTTATATAAATTTAAAACTTGACTAATGTTTTAAAAAGGGCTTAAAATATCAATAAAAATATATAATGCTATACAAGCATCAAGTTTTTGGCGCCGTTTCCGGGGACACAAGGATTTTAAGAAAGCTCAAAATCGACGGCCTAATCAGTTTTTCAAAAACCTTTTTAAAATCGCGCGCACATTTTTTCATTTTTAGGTAATTTTTGCATTACAGTAGGCTGAACACGGGGTCGTGCTCGCTGAACATGCCCCCGTGCTGCACATTTTTTTCAAAACTCTCAGATACAAAGTCCGAATACGGGGTCGTGTTCGCTGAACATGCCCCCATGCTGCACAAAACCAGTCACATTTTTTAAAACGCTCAGATACAGAACCTGACCACGGGGCCGTGCTCACTGAACACGGGGCCGTGCTCAGCCTCTGTTTCCGTTTTCATTTTTGTTTTCTAGTCCCGAGACTCTATTGTGATCTGCTGAGTGATTCTTATGCATCAATACTCAGGAGGTTACAACTACCACTATGAGGAGGATGATTATAGGGAAGACTATTGTACCATTTGTGGTAATCGTCATTCGGTACAATATTGTGACCTCTTTGAACCATCCCCTTCATACAACTACTATGAGGAGCCCAGGTACGAGCCATCCACTTCATACACAACCTATAAAGATCCAAGGTATGAACCTTCTCCCTCATACTTATATTTTGATGAACCAAGGTATGAGCCTCCATACTCATTCTTTGAGGAACCAAGATATGAGCCTCCACCTTCATATACTTACTATGAGGAACCATGGCATGAACAACCCACCTCATATGAGTATTATGAAGAACCAAGTTACGACCCTTATCCATCATATACTTACAATGAGTAACAATGGTGTGAACCATCTACCTCATATTAGTATCATGAGGAGCCAAGGATCGAACTTCCGAATTCAAGATTTGAGTATCCTTATTCTATCTCCCCCATAACCGAAAAGATATTAGTACACCAAAAAACTATCGAGCGCTATATAAAAGAAGCCCGCGCAAGGGAAGAGGAATCCCGCGCAAGGGAAGAGGTAACATGTAATAAAGAAGAGATAGTTGAAGAGGTAAAAATGGAAGAACAAGTAAGTGAAAAGCCGACACATGAGTTAAACAACGAAAAAGGTGAGTCCGATAACGTTAAAATTCAAGAAGTGTCTAATTTTCAAGAAATTAATCTCTTGTCATATTCTTTCGAAAATCATTGTTTAGTACCCACTCATGCTAAGTTTTTAAAAGAGTTAAACACTAACACTAAAATTCACGAAACGGTAAGCATTAAGTTAACAAATGATCAAACTACGCTAATAAAAGACGATCCATTTGAAATTAACATTACACCGGTTCCATGTTTTTTTTTTCAAAATTCCTTTATTAGTAATATCACAATCGATAAAGATCTTTGTGTTAATATAATGCCAAACTACATTTTCAAAAAATTAAGTATTGGTGATTTTTCTCCACTCCAAATACCCATTTTTCTATCTAATCGGAAAACAATAAAATCAATGGGGATAGTTGAAGATGTGTTAGTCCAAACCAATCAAATGGTAATCCCAACTGACTTCGTCATCCTTGATGACGCTCCACTAGTGTTGGGACGACCTTTTGTAAAGACCCACAAAGCTTTGAAAAATCGAAAGCACAACAATCTACCTATTCAATTAGGGGCATTAAAAAAAGTGTCGATCTTGAACGTTCAAAGAAATATCCATTCGGCAATGATGACCCCCTAATTGAAGATGAAGATAAACCACCCGATACAAGAGAAGAAATCGACCACTTTGTTGAAGAAGAGGTCGCCATTGAACAAACCTTTTTGGTTCTTGATCAAAATGAGCAACCAAATAAGGAGTTTCCTAAAGACCCACCACTTGAGCTCAAAGAACTTCCAAAAGGTTTAGAATATTCTTTTCTCGACAAAGATGGTAAGTTACCTGTAATTATTTCGTCAAAATTAACTAGTGTAGAAAAAGAAAAATTAATTACACTTTTGAAAAAACACAAAAAACGCGATCGCTTGGAAGCTTGTAGATATTAAAGGAATAAGCCATTCCACGTGTACGCACAAAATTTTAATGAATAATGACTATAAATAGGTAATACAACCACAACATAGAGTAAACCAAATGTCCAAGAAGTGGTTAAAAATGAAGTTATCAAATTACTTGACGCCGAACTCATTTACCCAATCTCCGATAGTCCTTGGGTAAGTCCCGTTCAAGTAGTTCCTAAGAAAAGAGGTATGACGGTGATCACTAACGAGAAAAATAAATTAATACCAACAAGAACCGTCATAGGATGGAGAGTATGTATAAATTATCGTCGATTAAATGAGGCAACAAGGAAAGATCACTTTCCTTTACCTTTTATTGATCAAATGTTAGAAAGATTATCCAGTCACAAATTTTATTGTTTCTTAGGTGGTTTTTCAGATTACTTTCAAATACCGATAGCACCCGAAGACTAAGAAAAGATAACATTCACATGTCCCTACGGAACTTTTGCTTATCGACGCATGCCTTTTGGTCTATGTAATGCCCCCGCAACCTTTCAACGTTGCATGATGGCCATCTTCCATGATATGATAGAAAAGACTATGGAAGTCTTTATGGACGACTTTTCTATTTTTGGAGATTCATGTGACCAATGCCTCGATAACCATGAACGAATGCTATCCCGATGTGAGAAGACCAACCTCACCCTTAATTGGGAAAAATTCCGTTTCATGGTAACGGAGGGAATAGAACTCGGTCACAAAATCTCAAGGGAATGAATGGAGGTTGATCGAGCTAAAATAGACACTATTTCTGGATTACCACCCCCATCCTCCGTTAGAGCCATCAGAAGTTTCCTTGGGCATGCCGGATTTTATAGACGATTTATCAAAGACTTTTCAAAAATCTCAAGACCTCTAACAAAATTACTTGAAAAAGATGCTTCTTTCATGTTTGACAAGGATTGCAACCAAGCATTTCTCACACTAAAAGAAATGTTAGTCAATGCACCAATCATGATAGCACCTGATTGGAAATTACCTTTCGAAATCATGTGTGAGGCAAGTGACTTTGCAGTTGGAGCCGTCCTCGGACAAAGAAAAGATAAGCATTTTCACCCAATATATTAAGCTAGTAAAACACTTAACGATGCACAAGAAAATTACACAACACCTGAAAAAGAATTGCTAGCTGTAGTATTTGCTTTTGATAAATTTCGTTCTTATCTTGTTCTTTCTAAAACGATAGTTTATACAGACCATGCAGCCATTCGTTATCTCTTTAAGAAACAGGATGCTAAACCACATTTAATTAGATGGATTCTACTCCTCCAAAAATTTGACATTGAAATAAAAGACAAAAGAGGAGCAGAAAACACCGCCGCAGATCATCTTTCCCGCTTGGAAGATCCAGCTTTGGAGGCAACTAGGGATGAGCTAATCAATGAAAAATTTCCAACGGAGTCCCTAGAAATGGTGGAATACCGAGAAGAGCCATGGTACGCCGACTATGCTAACTACTTAGCTAACGAAATAGTTGCAAAAGGATGGCCACAACATCAAAGAAAAAAATTCTTTGCCGATGTAAAGCATTATTTTTGGGAAGATCCTTATCTTTTCAAAATGTGTGCCGACCAACTTATACGTAGATGCGTACATGGTAGTGAAGCAAGAAGAATTCTCTGCCATTGTCATGAAGGTCCATACAGAGGACATCATGGTGCCGCTAGTACCACACGGATGGTATTTGATTTAGGATTTTATTGGCCAACATTACAAAGACGCCCAAAGTCTTACCAAGACGTGTGACGCTTGCCAACGATCAGGTAATATTTCTTCCAAAAACGAAATACCACAAAATGGCATTCTTGTTTGTGAAATTTTTGATGTGTGGGGACTCGACTTTATGGGACCTTTCCCACCATAAAAAGGAAATAGATATATACTTGTGGCAGTGGATTACTTGTCTAAATGGGTCGAGGCCGAAGCCCTTCCAACAAATGATGGAAGAGTTGTGGTAAGATTCCTGAAACGATTATTTTCTCATTTAGGAACTCCAAAAGCATTAATAAGTGATAGAGGTACCCATTTTTGTAACCACAACTTGAAAATTTTTTTATCAAGGTATGGGGTCTATCACCGGGTCTCAATAACATATCTGTTAGGATCTGAGTTTCTTTTGATTGTGTTTGTTTAATTAGAAAGATGATGAAGCATAGATGTATTGCAGCGGAATTAGATGAAATAAACTTTCATCACACAATCAATGGAAGAATAAGTTCCAGCAAACATGTTTGACATATAATCGAATGATTGTATTTATTACAAAGATCAATTACAATGCATTCATGCCCTAATCTCCCCCTCAGCCTGAGCTCACTTGATTGTTCGTACAAAATGACTTGTGTGAAAGAGCTAATAGAACAATACAAGATACTGTTCTATTTATAGTACATAACAACCACTGAGCATCTTTGGCTGACGTCACCATGAAAGTGACATCTAACCTCCTAACAAACTACAACTACTGCTACATGCAACCACTGATTACAAACTAATGATTACAATAAACAAAGTGTAAACAAAAACACCGATTCTTCATTCCACTGTTATAGCTCCAGCAGTGCTTTGGTCTTCAGCAGTACTTGAGACATATCAGTAGTTTGAGCATCAGCGCTATAGTTTTCAACAGTCTTTATGGTCAGCAACAGTTGTGAAGAGCAGTACTTGAGTCCACCAGATTTTAGGAGCCACTATCAAGGGGAAAGATTATGTACAAACAACTGCTTATTATGGATCCACTGATCTAAACCAGTTTTGGCTTTATCAACTGTTCCTTTGTAGGGTTCAATCCCAACAATCTCCCCCTGTGTAGCTTGTTGATGTGCAACTTGTTGCACCTGAACCTGAGGAGCTGGGGCCTGGACATACTGTATCTGAGGAACAATCGTTTGGACATAGTGCACAGGAACAGGTGTTACATGGTGTGCATAATGAGCAGTGTTTACATGGGCAGCAGGGGTATATTGGGAATACTGCACAGTGGTTTGGTTATTTTGTGGTCTAGAACTAGGATGTGTGATGATTGGTCCATTGTTTTGACTCCTACACTCTTTAGCAAAATGACCTAACCTATTACACTTGTAGCATTTGATCTTTGACTTATCCAACCCTACTTTCAAGTTCCCAAGTAACCCTGGAAATTTTCTCCCTATTCTCTTGTAAAACTTGCTGGTTCAAACACTCAGCAGTGCAAGTTGGTGCAAAATATCCATTTCTTCCAGATCAGTTGAATCAAAATGTTGGAGATCATTGAGTTCGAAGGACAGATTGTCAGAATGCTGGTTTTCTCCATTAGCTGTGAAAGCATAGTTGGATGAGTAAGAATAAGAGTTGTTAAAAGCTCCACCAGCTGTTATGTCAATGTAATGATCATAACTCTGATCCTTACTACCACCAGATTCTTCCTGACCCAAAAGAGTTGTGTTGCCAAATGAATAGTCATATGCAACCTTTCCAGTCTGTTTTAGATTCTTTTTCTGGTTCAACCCCTTTCATAGGTCAGGAGTCTACCATGAAGCTGGGTTAGGGTCAGATCTTTGAACCCAACATAATTCTTGGTTACAAAAGCAATTCTGTCTCATTTTTCAGGAAGTGACCTAAGAAACCTACTATTTTGTGTTGAATTAGCAAATTCAACCTTAACAAGTTTCAGTTCACTTATGAGATAGCTAAAACATTCAAACTGTTGTGTTAATGATTCACCCTTAGTGTGACAAAAGGTTTCATACTGTTGGTTCAAAATTTCCCTGTTATTTTCAATTACTTCTTCATTCCCACCAAATTGTTCCTTAAGTGCATATTTCTTGGCACTATTACAATGTAACAGCCCAGCATAAATTTCATTTGGGAGTGCAGATGCACGATGCTAAATGCCTTGGCATCCAGTTCAATTTTCTGAAAGTCTTGGTTAGAATAGTTTTCAATTTTCTTAGGTACAAGAACTTTTAGATCCTCAGCACTCGGCACCATTGGAACATGTGGTCCAAAGACAACCGACTTCCAACATCCGGTATTTTGTTGAGCTAAGATGTGACTCATCCTTTGCTCCCAGATGTTGTATTCAGATCTAACCAACATAGGTGGTTTGAAGAGTGAACCAGTGTTGTTAGTGTTATCCTGTGATTGTGAAGCCATTCTGGTTGTTTTACAGGTACTGAATAATCAACTTTGTACGTGATTACACCTTACTCTGTTTTTCAACACAAACCGAAAAATCGAGAGTATCAACGAAATTGAGCTGAACTTTTACGTCAAAATGATTGTTAAATCAAATTTGACTATCCTAGCTCTGATACCAATTGTTAGGATCTGAGTTTCTTTTGATTGTGTTTGTTTAATTAGAAAGAAGATGAAGCAGAGATGTATTGCAGTAGAATTAGATGAAATAAACTTTCAACACACAATCAATGGAAGAATAAGTTTCAGCAAACATGTTTGACATATAATCGAATGATTGTATTTATTACAAAGATCAATTACATTGCATGCATGCACTAATCTCCCCCTCAGCCTGAGCTCACTTGATTGTTCGTACAAAATGACTTATGTGAAAGAGCTAATAGAACAGTACAGGATACTGTTCTATTTATAGTACAGAACAACCACTGAGCATCTTTGGCTGACGTCACCATGAAAGTGACATCTAACCTCCTAACAAACTACAACTACTGCTACATGCAACCACTGATTACAAAATACTGATTACAATAAACAAAGTGTAAACAAAAACACTGATTCTTCATTCCACTATTATAGCTCCAGCAGTGCTTTGGTCTTCAGCAGTACTTGAGACATATCAGTAGTTTGAGCATCAGCACTTTAGTCTTCATCAGTCTTTATGGTTAGCAACAGTTGTGAAGAGCAGTACTTGAGTCCATCAGATGTTAGGAGCCACTGTCAAGGAGAAAGATTACGTACAAACAACTGCTTATTATGGATCCACTGATCTGAACCAGTTTTGGCTTTGTCAAATGTTCCTTTGTAGGGTTCAATCCCAACAATATCACCCTCAAACAAACGGACAAGCCGAAGTAACTAATCGAGGTTTAAAAAGAATACTTGAAAAAACCGTAGGGTTAAATAAAAAGGAATGGGCCGATAAATTAGATGACGCATTATAGGCTTTTCAAACTGCATATAAAACAACAATAGGTACCACCCCATATAAGCTTGTGTATGGAAAAAGTTGTCATTTGCCGGTAGAGATAGCACATAAACCCTACTGGGCAATTAAAAACGTAAACCTAGACATAGAAATTGCGGGTAAAAATCGATTTTGTCAATTAAATGAATTAGACGAATTAAGGAATCACGCATACTCTAACTCTGAAATTTATAAGGATAGAATGAAAAATCTGCATGATAAACACATTAAACCAAATGAATTTCGGGTGGGAGATCAAGTTCTATTGTTTAATTTACGACTTTGATTATTTCCCGGTAAATTAAAGTCTAGGTGGTCGGGACCTTTTTCTATCACCCACATTTTTCCACACGTTGCAATTGAAATTAAATCTCGGAAAGGAATCCCATTCAAAGTCAATGGCCAACGGCTAAAGATTTATCAAGGATTTATTGAGGATGAAGAGGAGATCTCGCTACAAGCGGCCGGCGAATAAACAAAGGTTTAAGCGTCAACATCATATCTTGTAAAGTAGCGAACGTCGGAAAAGCTTCTAAATCGGTAAGATTTATAAAAACCAAGTTTTGGGAAACAGGTCACTCACACATGCACTATAAAATTACCCGCCCACGGGGCCGTGTTCGCGTAACTGACAGGGATAAAACCCATTTTCTTTTCATTTGTTCACTTCAACACGACCCGTTTCCCTGAAAACTCTCCGGTTCCACCGGAAATTTCTGCAGATTTTCACATTCTTCCAACATCCAACAACGTCAAGGTATGATTCTATAATCATAGTTAGTTAGATGAATCACTTGCATGTAGTTTAACATCAAAAATTTGGGGAAAAATCTAGGGTTCTTCAACTTGAACCGAATCAAACCTCAAATTTTTGCTTAGATCTGTTAGTAGTAGTATAGTTGCATGTTATAGGAAGTAAATCAACTTGAATTGTTTGTAGATTTGCCCGATTTCAAACAAAAACCTCAAACCCTTGTTTTTGAACCGAAAAAGATGAAATTTAAGGGGTAAACGGTTTATTTTGGAAAAACGACACTTGGGGTTTCATTTTCGGGGAAAACCGCCCCTACTCAAACAAAAATTTTCAAGTTTTCGAGACCGGGTCGAAAAATTGGATTTTTGGGAAACAGACGCCTGAGCACGGGGGCGTGTCCAGCTAATTTCCTGCGAACATGGGGCGTCGCCAGTGGCCACGGGGCCGTGTTCAGTTGGCTGTTTTCAGTTTTCTTCAAAACTTTATTGTTTCGTGCTAATTGTTTGGTGTTTTCTTTCAGATTGCCAAGAAATTCACAAGGTTCAACCAGAATGAGTGGGCTGCTCAAGCCCGGTTTGAAATTCTTAAGACAAGGCCCGAGGAAAACCCACGACAAGTCTACCTAGACACCTTAGAGGCAGTAGGACAGATTGACCGCTTCAACACTCTAGTCACTTGTCCACTGAGGGCAGCTCTTTGCACTAGACTCCACTCGGTTCACGAGTACAACATGGAGTTCTATAGCACGTTTGCCTTCAAGGGAAAATCAGAGCCGTTTGATAATCTGGGGTGGAATTTCGTTGTGCGGGGAATGTGCTTTCAATATCGACTACACAATTTGGGGCAATCATTGGGTTATATGCTGAAGAGGATGCTGGAGATGAGGAAAACACGGGTGGTCTCCGTGAACTCCCACAAGACCAACGTCAAACAGCATGGGCTCAAATTGGGGAAGGAGCCTATAACCCAAGCTAGACCAAGAGCACACAGTTGCGGGACCCTCTATACCGCTACATTCATAGGGTCCTCAGCAACTCCCTCTGCCAAAGGCATGACAGTACTTGTGTTGTAGGCTTACGTGATCTGACGGTCCTCTACTACATTCATAACCGTGTGCCCCTCGTATTCCACACCTGCTCCTCCGCAACATGCACCTGAACCAGCAAGCCAATCCCCCGACCCCTATCTTCTTTGAAAGGTGGATCTACCGCCTCTTCAAGAATGTTATGCAAAGGATGCCGAGGTCCTTCAAGAAGGGCCCATGGTAGGGTAAGGTGGATCTCGTCATATGCTGCTCAATGGGGATTATGAATGAAGCGGGTGACGGAACGATTCGATTTCAAACGGTTCAGGGACATGTGTGGAACCCTCAGGAGGCTCTCGTCCTTTACGCCCCACAAATCCGTCCTCCTCCCCAGTTCCAGTATCAGCATCATGGTGATCCGGGCCAGTCATCCTCCCAAGGAGGTGGTTTTCCTAATTTCCAAAGTTTACATGATCTCTTGCAGGAAAAACCTCATGTGCACCCGCAACACCTACAATATGGCAAGCAACACGTACACCCAGGTCCGACCAATGAAGAGGAACATCTCTGATATTCAAGATGACATCGGCAACATCCGGGAGTACATGGCGGGCCAAGGAGGAGATGACGAGGATGAAGATATGGATTGAGATGGAGGCGTTGGAGGTGATGTGACACGGTTGAAGGTCTTAACAGGCTAACCCCTTTTCTCTTAAAAATAATTATCTGGCCTGCGTGCCAATGTTGAACAATTTACTTTCCGTAAATTTTTTACTTTCCTGCATTTTCCTTTTTAGTTTGTGTTGTGGATGGTAAAACTTATGGTAAGGTAGGATGTTTGTTATTTGTGTGGTGTGGTATTTTTAAGTAAAACAGGTACCTAGGACGCTTGGAAGCACTAAGTATTAGTGCTACATGAGCCCGGAAACCAGAACCGAAAGCCAAAACCTGTTTTCAAGGATTGCAGATTGTCAACACTCGGCCATGCCCAGCCGGCACGCCCCCCGTGTCCATCGCCCAGAACCTGCTGTTTGTTTAAAATCTGCCTGACACGGGGTCGTGTTCACCTGGCACGCCCCCGTGTCCACCTTCTGTAAGTTTTCGTTACTGTCACTCTGCATACGGGGCCGTGTCCAGATGCCCGGTAACATCAAAACCTTGTTTTAAACAACTTTTTACACATTCAATCAACATAAAAACTTATTTTTGGGACACATTGAGTACAATATGTAATTTAAGTGTGGGGGGATGCTAAAACTTGAATTTTGCAAGTCCTAATAATAAGCCTTACACAAAACTCTATTGGAACCGCTAATCAACCCAATTTTTTTTTCAAAAACCTTTTCGTTTTTTTACTTGTCACGGTTTAATTTGGGAATAACAAGTTCTAAAAAGTTTATATTTTTACAAATTTACAACCGATAGCGTCGTGATAAAAAGAACCAACATAAGAAAATTATGAAACGGCGTAACAAATCTAGTTAAAATTTGATTATATATACTTGATCATATTATAAACCCATTCCCACAAAAAGTGAGTTTTGAGCCTTTATTGAGCATACAAGCATACATCTTTAAACTAAATGATCATTTTTCATTTCTTGTGTGAATAGCCGCCTGGTTTCTTACGACTCTAGAACTTGCCATGACGATACATTCCCGGTCCTTACCAACTTAAACCCAAGTAAGTACATGATGGAGGCATTAGGACTAACCCATTTTCTTTTCAACACCATTATTTTTCATTTTTTTTATCACCTACCCAAAAATCCCCCTAGTAAACCCCTTTGAGCCTAAACCTTTTCATTTCTAAACCCACAAAACAAACACCCTTTACCCACCAAAACCTTTTTCTTTTAAACCCCTTATTTTAGTAAAAAGCTTGGTTTTCTTGTGACGCTCCTTATCAAATATATATATATATATATATATATATATAATTAAGTCTAACAATAAACAAACAAGTTCCTCAAAGAAACTTTGTTTGAAAATGCTTAGTTTGAATAAAAGTCACAAAAACAAAAAAGTTTTATGACGACCGATGCTTTTTACGCTTTTAGCCCTTTTTACTATCCACTAACCGAAAACCACCTACCTTTAACCCAAGCCTAACCCTTTCCAAAGTCCTCTTGATATTTACAAAGGTTTATAGTTAAAAACGAGGAGGATTGATTGCTTGGCAAGCATATGGTAGAAATAAGTTCCTTGCCGGTCTCGAGTGTTTCACAAAAATACATCTTTGGCCGAGTGTTGAGTGATCTCCCGTGAGGTATGTGAACTTGTATATAGATGGAATTTTAAAGAGGCATGTTATGCCCAAATAAGTAATTTCACTTATGAAACGTTCTAAAAAAATCATAACGAATAGGATTGTAAATATCATAAAAATAAAACCCAATAAAGATATTGGATTCCCGACACTCAAGACAAGCCCAAAACTTCTCTTCTACCCATTCCATTTGGATGTGTAAGCCACATAATAAAGAGTTTTGCTTGAGGACAAGCAAAGATTCAAGTGTTGGGGTATTTGATGTGTGTAAAATGCAACATATAAATTACATCAAATGAGGCATAAAACTAACCCTTTTTAGTACTAATGTTGGAAAAAATGTGCTTTTGTCTTCCTTTTGTATTTTCAGGACCAAATGAGCTTAAATGAACAAAAGGAACAAATATGCAGCAAAAACTAATATAAATACAAGAAAAGTAATAAACGTGGCATGCCCGACCCCTCGACAGCATCTTCCCAAGTCAAAAACAAAGAAACAGAAGGCTGACCATGGCCCCGTGCCCAGCGGACACGGGGGCGTGGCCAGATGCCTACAGAAAAGACAAAGCTATAGAAGCTTCTATTCCCAGCACGGGGGCATGCCCAGCTCAACACGGTCCGTGGTAAACGCTAAGATTCGCAGAATCTAGCAAATCTTGATAATACAGATACGCTTCTGCACACGGGGCCGTGCCCAGCGAACACGGGGGCGTGTGGAGCCTAATACAGACAATTGCAATTAATGAAAAAAGAGAAAGAGGGTGGACACGGGGCCGTGCCCAATGGACACGGGGCCGTGTCCGGGCTTCTGTGCAGGCTATAAATATGGGTGCTTGTTTCACTTCAAAGGCATCCCTTGGCAAACCACCTCTCTCCCACTTCACCACAACTCCACCACCACTACAACACCCACATCCACCACCATCATCCATCATCCACCTTAGAGTGTGTGTAGTAGTCTCGGGATCCAAGATTGATAGTAAGAGTTCTTGACAATCAAAGGCCATGTTTGCCTAAGTCTCTTACATCACTTGGTGAATACAAGCATTTAATGTAATACTTTTGATTTTTAATCTTTTCGCACTTTTTATTTGGTTTTATATTAATGACTTTAATAACTAGTTTCTTATGTTGAAGGTGAAACTTCCTTATCATTTGTCCGTGGTGTCTTGGCGTTATTTTACTGTCTATATAAAATAAAATATTTTCACCATTCATATCTCTACGGTCTATATAGAGATATGTTGGCTACCTGGTCGGGGGTTAAGGGAATGGTTTGGTAAGGTTCTTGGCTTGTTCAGTGTATAGATCCTGCAAGGATCTGGGTCAAGCTTACTAGGACCTCCTTCAATACCCACTGGTATTGGATGGCGGGGGTGCGAATGGCTTGATCCCCTCATATGTAAACTACTATTAATACATTAATCCGGCTACTTGGGATTGTATCCCTACTGACTCAAACCACTTAGCCGAGGTTAACGTCGCCTTCAAAAGAGGCGCCTACCACATTACGCATTAATAACTTAATTAATTATCTTTCAATATTCTGACCCTTATGGATTGTATCCTTGCTGACTCAAACCACTGGGTTGAGGGTAACGTCACCTTCAAAAGAGGGGCCCACTACTATAACTAAGATAATCTCTTAAAAAGTGCAAAAGTGCGGAAATCATCAAAGGTGACATTGAAGGCGAGTCGGATCCAAGTGATTCATCTTGTCTATCTGTTTTATTTTATTTTTATTTTCATCATTTTAGTTTTTATTTTTCATGTTTAAAACCTTTTTCTAAAATTTTTTATTTGATTAGACGTTGAGGATAAACCGGTATTAAAAGCTCTTGTGTCCTTGGACGACCTCGGTATCTTACCAACGCTATACTACGCTCACGATGGGTGCACTTGCCCATATATGTGTTTAGTGTTAGTAGAATATTGTGTTTTATAAATTAAAAACTTGACTAATGTGTTGAAAAGGGCTTAAAATATCAATAAAAATATATAACGCTACACACGCATCACTAGCCAACATGTATGCACACTAGGTGCTTAATGAAATGCCTAAACAAATTGCCAACCTTAATTAATGAAAAAATGTTGAAGATAACATGGGTGGTATGTTTGGCAATTTACATGCTTTAGATGTGGCCGAAAAGTTATAATGACACTTGGCTTGTATACTTTAGGCAACTCAAACGAAGCGTCGGGAAGTCAAGTCGGTGCGGACACACGTTTAAAGGGAAAGCTTCAAGGTATGTGGCTCATTGCTTCGTAAAATTTTGATTATGTTTTTGTAATGATATATGTATGACAATGAAGGGTTATTAAAAAGACTCGACTCATTTAAAAGTGATGGATTTCACCTAAGTGAACCGAATAAACAATACTGGATAATGATATGTTTGGGTTGTTTGAAAGTGATGGTTTTCACATAAACAACCAAATGGGTCAAAATAGAGGATACATAATAAGCTTGGTTCGTTCTAAGTGACGGATTTCATACGAACGACCAAGCGGGTCATAAATGAAGTATTAACGCATATCAGAAATGGTGCGTGAATAATGACTTCGTATAAACCCGGATAGTGGGTAGGATTTCGAATATATGCGTAAACCAAGAAACAGGAACGCGGATTAAAAGTCAAAGGACTCAGATCATGAGTTATGACTAAGAGTTAAACAATTTTGTATATGCAAATTGTGCTAATAACGTTCAACTACTTGTAATTGAACGGGTCGAATGAATAAAACACATACCTTAAAGTATAAATCCACAAAAGATTTATCTCTCTACCTATGTGAAACAAGCTCAATTTCCCACATGTTTATGGTTCCAACACACAAACTTAATGCACAAGATCTCTCATTCATCTTGGCTTAATTAATAAATAATCATTATATTAACTCATAAGATAATATTATTTATAAAATTTCCAACAAGATCTCCTTCCCACACCTTAAAGTACACTTGAAATCCTTAGATGGAGCTTGAAGATGAGAGGTGAAAGTGATGGTTATGAGGCCGAAAGTTTGAAGGAGTTGGGAAGGTCTTTGTGTTTTGAATTTTTGGCAAAGTGATATGTGAAGATATGGTTGGTGAATGTACTCCTTATATCTCCATGCAAGTTCTTTCTCCACAAATTAAAACCTATATAAATTAGCAAGTTTTCTATGCATAAGGACTTGTACATTATGCTTTGCAGATTATTCAAAAAAAAAAAAACTTAACTTTTTAGTTTTAACCCAAAGGTTTGTATCTTTTGCAATTTTAACCCTACATAATTTGTTTTTTTAACTTTAACCCAAAACTTTTCATTATTTGCAATTTAACTTCACAACTTTTGTCACTTATACTTTTCATCTTTCGCAAATTTCCGTTTTACGTATAGTTCTAAATTTTTCGAGTTAATACGACGCAACGTGCATGTGTGGTTCAACTTTTTTGCCTCTATTTTTCCATGTTTGATAGGTTCATCGCAACACGCATATCCTAGGTCAAGTCAATGTTGGTGGTCGATGACGGTTGTGTGACATTAGTACTATTTGACACCGTTTTACGCCCCGCTGCAACGCGGGGTGTGCTTTGTGGGTTTTTCAAAGAAAAAATGGTTATGCATATGGTTGTCGTAACGTTGGCTTTAGGGGTTTTCCAACAAAAAAAATGATTTTTTTTTTTACTTTTCACCCAAAAGTATTTCATAAATTACTTTTAACCCAAAACTATTTGTTTTTTACTTTTAACCCAAAATTTTTTATCTTTTGCAATCTATCTTCATAACTTTTTTTACTTTCAACTTTGTTCCTTTATAGTTTTCATTTTCCGCAAATTTTGCGCTTTATGCTTGGTTCTAAATTTTGTGACATAACACATCACAGCGTGCGTCTTTGGCTTAACGTTTTACGTTTCGTTCTAAATTTTGCGAGTTAACACGACGCAACGTGCGTGTGTGGGTGAACGTTTTTACATCGTCTATTTTTTCCCCATTTGACACGTTTAACAACATGCGTGTGTGGGTGAACGTTTTACATCATCTATTTTTTCCCGTTTGACAGGGTTAACATAATGTGCGGGTCCTAGACCGACTTA
This sequence comes from Helianthus tuberosus, assembly GCA_030545235.1. Classification (NCBI taxonomy): domain Eukaryota; kingdom Viridiplantae; phylum Streptophyta; class Magnoliopsida; order Asterales; family Asteraceae; genus Helianthus; species Helianthus tuberosus. Next base: position 45,005,065 of record CM060440.1, read on the forward strand.
GTTATAACTAAAGAATCCCCGCCTCATTGCGGCGGGTCGTAATCCTAGTTATCCCTAATAATCATCATGCACTTAAAAATATCTCCAGACAACATGGGGTATATGGGGCCCCCATGTTGACCGTCCACATGCTAGGGGGTTGGTTGCAGGGGCGGATCTATGTATATAGTTACGGGTTCACGCGAACCCATCGAGTTTCGAAATTTTAATAGAAACATATATAACAAATTTGGAGTGAACCCATAAATATAACAAGAGGTGAACCCATAAACAAAAATGGAGAACAGCTGCAGTGGAAAAGGCTTACGTTTCTAGACAAGAGGGCACGGGTTCAACTCCTGTTTGTAGCACTTTCTGTACACTTTTCTTTATTTTGAATAGAAAAATTAATCTAGGTTTCCACTTAAAATTTTAACAGTTTGTTTTTATGGTTCACGGCTATTCTCGTTTCTTTTTATCCTGGACGGTAGGCTATTGGACTATAGTGAGTTATTCAAACTGTATCAATTATTCAAGCTTTCTGTGTGTCTTTGTTTTAATTTTGTGTGTGACTTTGGATAAACTGTTTACTAGTTTTGTGTGTGTTTGTTTTACAATTTATTGTTAAAGGCAATGTTAGGGTGTGTGTTTGTTCAACAATTTATTTATTTATTTTATACATTTGTAGCCACAAGAGGAATGAACAAGTGGTGTTGTAATGTTGGTTTTGAATTACTCACAACCGTAGCCATAGGATTGAAGATGTATATATCATTCGAATATATATTTATAACATAATGCATATTGCATAACATCTGTGTGTTAATTTTTACAGTTTGTGAAGAGTGAAGTGGAATTTATAAGTGACATCTCATTTTGCATCGAGGACACGGGAAATCATGAACTCATAACTTCGTTGTTGTGTTTTTTCTCATCTAAAAGTGAAGATTTGAGGTATGCATTTCCATAAAAAAATTAAGACTTTATTAAAAAAAAGGCAGCAACATTAGTTATACCAATATTATATATAACTGAGTTATTTTTAAGTGCCCTATAGTAGCTAAATCAACGTCGCTCAACTTCGGTTCGACCATGAAATGATGGGTCCGACCCAACTGACCTGAAAACTCCAACATTTGGTTGTGAGAAATATGACTACCAAAAAAAGGTGAACCCATCGTAAAAAATTCCTGGATCCGCCACTGGTTGGTTGGTTTTGAATGATAAGTGTTTAGTTAGGAATTGTGTGGTTTAGTACTTTAGTTGGAAGGTATTTTGTGATTAAAGGTTTTTAAGTGTTTTAGGGTGTTTAATGATTTTTGGTAGTGTTACATAGTTAAACAATGTGTATTAGTTTGTTAAACATGACTAGATAGTGTTCGGATGATTTATCAAGTGCTAGTTTCACTTATGGAACAATAAATGGTAACTTGTTGGGTAATTAATGTCTATATATCCTTATGATGTATTTAGTGTCTCTGATGTTGTTTATGATGTTTAACATCATTTATGGATCTTATATTTATCAAACAATGCTGAATTTTGTTACTAGTTTGCTGAAATTGTTATTTTAACGGCTTGAATCAGACAATTTAAGTGTTTGTATATTTTCTGGAAAGTCTTATCATGTATACTTGTTTTCCCACTTGGGGCTTGGTATAACCTTGATGTTGGACCTAATTATAAGTCATATACTTGTAGTTTAGGTGAGTACCGGAACCGTCCTGACACAACTAGTCTAGCCGGGCAATTTTTAGAACTCATGGACTGCAATAGGTATTTTCAACAAACCACATAGACGAAAAAGTTAACTCTTTATTTATTTATTTATTTTGTAGTTTTAATAATAGTGGCATTATGGTCATTTCAAATAAAGTAACATAATAACTGGATAACACTAGTGTGAGTGGACTGTTATACTTAAGAAAGTAAACCACGGGGACCGTTTTTGCAATTTTTAAAATAATGGACTAAAATAGTAATTTTCGACAAATCACAAGCACGAAAAACGTAATTAACTCTAATCGAAAAGATTAAAAGTTTTTTTTATTTTATAAGTTAAGTAAAAGTAAATCGATTGTTTTTTTTTTATTTTATAAGTTAAGTAAAAGTAAATATAAGTTAAGTAACTTAGGTATGGTACATCGCTTATTTTTACTTTCACCCTTCATTCACTACTGAAAATTTTAAATAGAAGAATTACGTTAAATTTTGATATTGGGCTGTGAGTTCATTTATAAATAGGCCCATATTTTCCACTTATGACTTACCAATAATAATATTTTTTTAACGTTAAATTTCTTTTAGAGTAAATTTCTGTTTTGCTATATGTGGTTTGGTCATTTTAATGGTTTTGTTTCAAACCTTTAAAAATAGCCAGTTTACAACTCCTTGATGTTTCAGTTTTATCGTCTGTTTGCTCCACGGTCTTAACTCCATCCATATTGTATGTTAACTGAAAGGTATTTTAGTAATTTTAAGTATAAAATAAGGGTACTTTAGTAATTTATATATAAATGTAAATTATTAATATCTATACAGATAATAAATGAAATTGTTTCCCTTTTCCACCAAAACCCTAATGCCCTTCCAAATCAGCCCTTCGTTCCCTCAATCGTACTAATCTATTTCAGATCTTAATCTTGCTTCATACTCGGTTCATCACTATCTTTCATACGCAACTTCGATTTAAGTTTCTTGATTCCAGAATGCTTCGTGTGCTTTCCAATTTTCACATATTTTTCAATTATTGCGTATATATATTATAAATTGAGATGATGATGATGATGATAATAAGTTGATTACTGCGTATAAAAATCTGCACACCAATTTGAGTTGAGTACTTGTAAGTTATTTAGAAGAAAAAGGCTTAAAAGAAGTCAATTTTGGTGTGTAGAAATTTATATAATTTCACAGGTCTAAACCACTACTTAAATGTTCGCTCACCGGCAACAAAACAACTGGCTTGAAGTCTCTTTCAACAAAGTAAGAACCTGTGATTTCTTCCGGTGGTACCGCCGAATTCCGATATTTGTGATTTGCCTCCATTAGCACGATTCCGAGGGGGGGCGTTGAAGCACCAACGTCAGTTGCAGTGGCCAAAGAAGATGAACCAGCGACAATATCAGACCACCCAGGTCTTTAGGAGAGATCGATTTTCATATCTAATTGTTTGGGGGAGAAATCCCCTTTTCAGATCTGGTTGTTTTGGGGAGAACTCAAATTTCATACCGGCGAAGGGGAAGAGGTGGTGATGGGGTGGTCGGCAGGCGGTGGTGATCGGTTGGGTGGTGGAGGTTGGTGAGGTGGTGGTGGTGACTGGTTGTAGAGAAAGTATAGAGAGAGGGGGGGAGGGGTGAACGAGGGAGAGATGAGTTTTTCATTATATATATATATATATATATATATATATATATCTAGGGGGCCGCTAGAATGAGAACCACCTCGAGTTATGAGAACCGCGAGAACTACTTGATCCGGGGCGAGGTGGACCAAATTTTTTTAAAAAAAAACGTAGATGCATGTATTAGAAACACATTCGTAAAAAAAAAAAATTAAAAAAAAAACGCCGTTGGGGTAGTTTTTTACACCACAAAAGTGTGGTTTACGAGTTCCGTACATGTATTAGAAACACATTCGTAAAAAAAAAAAATTAAAAAAAAAAACGCCGTTGGGGTAGTTTTTTACACCACAAAAGTGTGGTTTACGAGTTCCGTAATTTACGGAACTCGTAAACCACACTTTTGTGGTGTAAAAAACTACCCCAACGGCGTTTTTTTTTTTAATTTTTTTTTTTTACGAATGTGTTTCTAATACATGCATCTACGTTTTTTTTAAAAAAAATTTGGTCCACCTCGCCCCGTACGGTGTGGTTCTCGCGGTTCTCATAACTCGAGGCGGTTCTCATTCTAGCGGTCCCCTATATATCTATATTAATAAATGGATTTTAGAAATCAATTAAATACATATATATAGAATTACCATAATACCCTTACATTTAACAAACATTTTAGATAGAGTTAGAGGCGGGGAGTGAAACCAAGATAAGTTAAGTAGATCAGGGAGTAAACTGGCTATTTTTAAAGGTTTGGAGCAAAACCATTAAAGTGACCAAACCACAGAGAGCAAAATGGAAGTTTACCCTTTCTTTTAAATTCTGTGGTCTATGAGATCTGAACCCAACACTTTTCCCTCCCAAAGTGTTTAAAGGCTTCGCCTTCGCCAATGGACCATCACCCCAATGGTTTTACCAATAATAATATAAGGTTATGTTTCTTTTATCTTCTTTTTGTTGTCATGGCAGAAACCACTGTCCCCTTCTCATTGTCAACGAGCAAAATCCTACAATTCAAGCTATTTACTCTCCCCTTCTCATCTTAGCTAATCTCAAGAGGAAAAAAATTAAGGGGTGTGGTTGGGATTTTCACCTACGTATTACACTAATTTTTCTTATTTTAAGGGGGGGGCGGCCGCCACCCCAAGCCAAGGAGTAGGTCCACCCTATACACAAATCAAGATGCCTACAATCTTTTTTTTTTACGTATTGACAAGTTTTTACCAGAATCAACCAAAACTATTTGTAAACAAATATTGATCAATCACAATAAAATTCACAAACTGGAAGTCATCATCAATCAATTATTGTGTTTCATTAAACTCAAAAGATTCAATGCTTTATAACTCGATTGACTCTACAGACTCCCTCAGCTGATCACGTAAACAATTCAATTCGTACAAGAGAAAATGTGAAGTGTGTGATAAATAGATCACTAACAAGTGTGATCTATTTATACTAAGTACGAAAGCTTTGTTCAGTAATTGGCTGACATCACCCTGATAGTGACATCTAACATTCCTAACAGAAAAGATTCCACAGATGTTACAAACATTTGTGCAAATCCTAACATCTGATCTAGGCTAATTCTAAACACTGATCACATAAGTACTGTTACATTGAGAAACCACTGTCTAAGCTATCCTCTCTTGCAGTTATCCAAACATTTGTTTGGCCAAATAGATTATTGGTCTTCAACAGTCTTTAGCTTCAACTGATGTTGTATCCTCTTGAACAGTGGTTCCAAGTCTTGATCAGATGTTTGTCAAGCTCTTGAAAAAAAAATGTTCTGAATAGGTGTTCAAGATTCACTATCTTTAGGGAAAGACTGGTTCAATCTTTGCTTATTACTTAATCGGTGGATCATGCTTTGGCTTTTGGATATCATCTTCCTTTATACATCCAACACTTACCGACATCATCTCTACAACCACTTAATAGCTCAACAAAACAAAAGAATGCGTATGCTGCATCTTTTACCTGCACAAGTTTTATATTTAGAAATAAATATATATTCACATATGAAGATAGGCGAAAGAATGTTGAAACATGTATGGAATCTTTGCATCAGGACCAATGTACTTGTGCAATTTGGTATAGTAATTATAAACAATATATACAACTATGGTAGTGATTTCTATAAATTAACACCAACAAATATTCTTACTCACCAAAACATAGGTTTTGAAGAGTTGCATGCTTGCACAAAAGGGGATGAGTGTTTATAACAACTAATAGGTGTAGTGCACGGTCATTTAGATCAACTTCTTACAACATATTTGTTTAGATACATTCATAAACGTTTAACACACTAAAGAAAAAAACAATTAATCATTTGCATCAAAGCACCAATGGATAAAATGAAAAATAAATTTTAAAAGTACCTTAAATCGAAAAATTTACTTAAGGAAATATATACATACAATGATATACATGTTAAATCTAACTGATGTTCAAACACAGAAACCCTCTTAATTTATCTAAACTAAATGAATGAATACTAATAATATATGGTTCAAATAGTTGTCATTCATCCAAACTATCTTCTTCATATAACTTATTGCCAGGTTTAATTTCCAAATTAGATCCAGTTTAAAAGAATCCAAGGAAATGTGTATATATTTTGACAAAAAGATTCGAAAGGGATTGATAAGAATCGGAAATTGAAAGCTTTGATTACTCAAGGAATGGTTACAAATAGCTAAATTCGAGATAGGCTTGATCTCCAATTTTTAGAAAAGAACCCTAATTTTATATAATAAAACAACAAAAGTTATAAATAGGCATATAAGAGATAATAATTGTTCCTAAGCTTCAACTACTTGTTTACCCACTACACCCTTTTTCCATAACTGCTTTGACCAACTCTGAACTCTGGTCGTATCAGAGATACAATATCCTATATACTCTGACTATCGCTGTTTTGGTAAAAAATCTGATGAGGATAATGCAACCAAACTCTTTGTTACGGGGAATGATGCTTTAAATGTAGAACAATGATAAGGATCACTTCAATACAAATTGCGCAAACGACACAAGGATTTATACGGGGAAAAAACCCTTGATCAAGAGTTGATCTCCGGCACAAAAAACCCCGGGTGATGGAAACTACCGATCACCAAGCTCAAATAGATCAATAAATGTTTACAACTTCGGATAGTAACGAGCTAGGTACAAGGATCACTATGGTGAAATGTGTAAAAGTGAGTGAAAACTGTTAAGTGTTTGTCGAGAGCTTCAAGAGTGCGATTGTACGAGAGTGTGTGTAGCTGAAAATGACTAAGTGTTCTAATTACTAGCTCGTCACCCCTTTAAAAATAGAAGTTAACTATAATAACAAACTATCCGACTTTTGTGCCAAGCTCCCACGTTCTCCACAACGTCCATTTCCAGTCAAACGTGTGCGAAATACCCGTGGAATATTCCATAGTAACGTTGCCAAGACCAAGTCAAGCTTGTTACTCCTGCAAAATAATACGAAACATAAACAAACAATCGTTAGTATGAGGATCCTTAAGGTGATCCATGATCCTGATCCTGAAGCTCTTCTGAGGATCACTATCTGTCACAGAAGTAATGATCATTAATTAGGATAACAAGTAAGGATCACTAATTGTTAGAAAATCCTCCCCTAACAATTGCCCCCAAAATATAAGGAGTGATATGTAAAATGAGTGAATTATATTTTCTTGATCTTATCCGCAACGAACTATCGTAAATATAGCCGTTGTTGTAGAACTATCCGTTGCAACTATGACGTCACAGAAGTGACAACCCTACATAATCATGATTATAAATAGGAGATAGAGATATGATCGATTGCATTTAAATTTCAGAGATAATCCCTTTATAACTGCATCCGAAGATAAACATGTATTCTCTCTTCATCTTCTTCCTTCTTTTGCTCTGTTCTCCGTCTCTTTCCATCATTCTATCAAAGATGTTGCTCCGGAACTCCCCAGCTAAGGATCACCCGAAAAAAAGCCCACCGAAAAGCCAGGGGATCATCGAAGATTCCATAAAAGAACGCTGCTGTTTCAACGATGCACAGATTGATAGGATCCGCCACTGCTTCCCGGCAAACACCAAGTTTAGACCTTTTGATCCCAATGCCCTGAGTGATCATATTTCCGACAACTGGGTTGCTTTTCCTGTCACTCCGTTCACCATAGGCTATACATATCCTTTCCCAGCCTTCACCCAATCTTTCTTTTCCCTAACCGGCATCTCTTATATCCAAGCCATGCCGATGATATGGAGGGTTTTGTATACCCTTGAAAGGATCATCGAGCAGGAAGGGATAGACCTAGGAATGTCAGAGCTGGGAGAGCTGTATGATCTTACTACCTTTGGTTCTCATCGCTATTTGTTTAAACGTAAACCTGGTGAGGAACACCCGATCTTCAAAGCTACCAAGAATGATGCTAACTGGAAGCGGCGTTTCTTTTTCGTCAAGAGAAATTCTATTGATGACGGAAAGGATCTACCCGAGAAATGGGCTACCCATGGTAGGGTGGAGGATCCTGATAAGGATCACCAGAGAACTTTCTTTTGATATATGGATCACTTATATACTTTTGCTTTCTTGTTATGCAGCTATCACCGTTTCACACCTCAGACTGTCTCCTGCTGCCAAAGAGAGACTCATCGCTTTCAAGAAACTTGATCCTGAAACAAGATCTTTCAAGACAACCACCCAGGATTCTCAGGAAGTATCCTCAGGCTCTGTCACGATGTCAAGTAAGTATCTTTGTTTAAAAATTTAAATAAATAGTGAAATATAAGTGAAGTAAAGATACTTATCTTGTCTTGGTTGCGTAGGTGCTGGAAAATCCACCAAGTCTGCTTCAAAGTTCAATGTCGCCGATCTCACCACCGTCAGATCCTCCAAAAGAAAGGCTCCTACCAGCCCGACAGCTTCAGTCCCCAAGGCACCCCTCAAAGGAAAGGGAATCAAGAAGAGAAAGGCCTCTGAAGCTGAGGATCTGCAGGGTCTGCCTCTGATCCGCCACCAATTCCTTGAGTACTTCAACGATGTAAGGATCACTGTCTCTGCTAATATATCCTGCTGACATATCCTGCTGATATATCCTGCCGATATATCCTGCTGATTTGAGGATCACTTGGTCCTGACCTTATCTTTTATCCCCTTTGCAGAAATTCACTGAGATTGAGGACTATGTTGGTCACGTTGAGGATCAGGATAGGAAGATTGCCGATCTTCAGCAGGTTGCATTGCTAAAGGACCTCAAAATTGCTGATCTTCAGAAGGAGCTCCAGGATGCCAAGACTAAGACGGCTAAACTTCTGATCGACCTTGACTATGAAAAGCATGATCTCATAGAAGGTGCAAAGGTCTCTGCTGCCATCACAATGTATCAGACAAAGCTAAAGATGGCCCAGGAAGCTCAAGATCCTAACTTCGACAGAAGCAGCTGGGACGTTGAGGACTGGAAAGCAAGGTTGGCTGATCTTGAAGATGATGAAGAGGCTGAGGAGGTTTTGCCGATCGAGGCTGGAGGCAAGGGTGAAGGTGGTGAAGCAAGTGGAGCCGGAGGTGGTGATGCAGGGAAGGTTTAGGCTGCATGATTGGGCGATGATGGAAACTTCTAGACATAGCCGGAGCCCAATTTTTTAGTTTGATGGTCGTTTTGTTGAACAATTTGATGGTTTGTACTGGACAATAGTTTTTAGGATTAAGGATCATGTATGATCCTTTGGACAATAGGCAGGATTGCAAATGGTGGATGGATCCTCTGTTTGGGGGATGAAGCCATTGTGATCCTGCCGCCTTTATATTCCTGCACTACTTTTGAACCTATTATCATGGACACCCTTTACCTACCCCAGCGGACGGGCCACGTATTGCTGGTAGATGCTCGGGGTAGGTAATTTTGACAACCTTTTAAGGGTTAATCTTTTGTTAATAAATAAAACCTTAATCTTTTGTCGCTTATCTTGTATTGTTATCCCTTTTGTCTCTTTAATTCTCAATTGTTTTGATGTACATTTATTGAATAAGCAGTTTTGAATAAGCCAGATTAAAAATATTTAGGACATGATCCATGATCAAATATCCTATAGTTAAAGAATCCCAAAAAGTAATATATTTTAAGGATCACAAGTTTAGTTGTCAAATTTTAACGGTTATTCAAATAAACAATGAATAGAATTAAAAATAGTTAAGGATCATACCTGAGGATCCAAGTTAGGATCCTATCCATAATAAGGATAACTATAAGATAAACCTTAGAGAGAAGTAAGGATCAAGGATCCCTAGTTGTTTATCTTCAAGGACCTGAAATAGAGCATAACTTGGGACTAAGCCAATATAAGATAAGAGTTAGCAACTGGGGACAGGCCCAAGGATAACTGGGGACAGGCCCAAGGATAACTGGGGACAGGCCCAAGGATAACTGGGGACAGGCCCAAGGATAACTGGGGACAAGCCCAAGGATAACTGGGGACAAGCCCAAGGATCGTATGTAAACTGGAGTATGGCCCTAACTGGCGACTATCCAAACTTAGTGACATGAAAATGCCAAAACCTTAGCTAACATGAAAACGTTAGAAACCATAGGAACGGATGTATGGTACGTCTACCATTATACGTAGGATCCTAGGTATAGCCAGTACAATGGAATTATCAGCCCCTAAAGCGAGTAGTGGTCCCACTGCCTTGAACTATACCAGGATCATCATGCGCTACAGGCGGAACTGGGGTCAAGCCCAAATAACTGGGGTTAAACCCAAGGAATGGATTGCTTCTGCAGATAACCAATATTTTGCTAAGGATACCTGAACTTTCAAAACTTAAAATCACGTGAGAGATGGATAAAGGACACATGATCCTTATCCTTACATGAGAAAATAAAGAAATGAAATAGTTCAAGATTAGGATATTACCAAAGTAAGGATCACCGATACTTTAAGGATCCTTCTAGGATACCCCTAACGTAAGGATCATCTGTGCCATGAGGATCCTGCTCACATGAAATATTTCTTCAAGTGGACAGCATTCCAAGCTCTTGGTAGCAAATCACCTTCCATGGTTAGCAATCTATATGCCCCCTTTCCTGCTTCAGCTTCAATCAAATAAGGGCCTTCCCATTTTGGAGCCAATTTTCCATCAGCAGGATTGGTGGTATTCTAAAATGCTTTCCTTAATACCATATCTCCAACTTGAAACTTCCTGATCCTGACATTTTTGTTGTAAGCACCAGCCATTCTTTGTTGATAACTGGCCATCCTTATCCTAGCCAGATCCCTGATTTCTTCAATAGTATCCAGGTCTTGAGCCAAATTCTCATCATTTTCCTCAGGATCACGGGTACTTGTTCTAGCAGTTGGAACCACCATTTCTGTTGGGATCACTGATTCTGCCCCAAATACCAAAGAGAATGGCGTTTGACCAGTAGCATTCTTAGGGGTTGTCCTATCAGCCCAAAGCACATAAGGTAGTTCTTCTGCCCATTTCCCTTTCTTGGATCCAAGCTTCTTCTTCAAATTGTTGATGATGATCTTGTTGGATGATTCTGCTTGACCATTAGCTTGTGGGTGGACTGGTGTTGATGTTATCATCTTAATCCCCCAGCTGTCACAAAAGTTAGTGGTTCTGCCCCCAATGAATTGGGAACCATTATCACATATAATTTCAGAAGGAATTCCAAATCTAGTTATAATATTTCTTTTAATGAAGGATATAACTTCCTTTTCTCTGACTTGGGCAAAAGCTTCAGCCTCTATCCACTTGGAGAAGTAATCAGTCATAACAAGCATGAATACTTTTCCACCAGGTGCCTTAGGGAGCTTACCAACTATATCCATACCCCATCTCATAAATGGCCAGGAGGAGGATATAGGGTGTAAAAATTCAGCCGGCTGATGAAGGATATTGCTGTGCCTCTGACAAGGATCACATCTCTTAGCATACTCCACAGCATTTCTCTTCATGGTCGGCCAGTAGTATCCTGTCCTCAGGATCCTTGAGAATAATGCCCTGCCCCCAGTGTGGTTTCCGCAATCTCCTTCATGGAAGTCTTTTAAAACTTCTTGGATTTCAGGATCCTCAATGCATCTTAAGTATGGTCCTGCAAGAGATCGCTTATACAACATATTATTTAAAATTGTGAATTGAGATACCTTAATTTTGAAAGCCCTAGGGTTTTCTCCTGTAGGAATCTCTCCATGTTGTAAGTATCTCATGATTGGTGAGATCCATGATCCTGATCCTGAATGGGATTGAGTATCCTCACTAGGGATAATTGCAGAGTTCTTTCCTATTTCCATAGCCACATGATCCTCGATAGCCGGGGTCAGGATATGGATAATAGGGATCTTGATATCCTCCGGGATCTTCAAAGATGATCCTAAGTTAGCCAATGCATCAGCTTCTGTATTTTCTTCCCTTGGTACCTGTGTCAAACTGAAGGAAACAAAAGCGAGTGCCAATTCTTTGACTATCTCTAAATATTTGGTTAGCTTTTCACCTTTAACAGCATAGGATCCATTAAAGTGGTTTGTAATTAACAATGAATCTACATGTACCTCAAGATACCTGATCCCCATATGCTTAGCAATTTGCAAACCAGCAATTAAGGCTTCATATTCAGCCTCATTGTTAGTGGTTTGGAACTCACAAGCTATAGAGTGGGGTATTATGTCCCCCTGTGGCGATTTTAGTAGTATTCCAAGCCCTGTGCCTTTGACATTAGAGGATCCATCAGTATAGAGTATCCAAGGATCCTTGGTCTCCTCTAGCTGCTGGACTTCTAACTCAGCTTCTTTTTGTAAATCAGTACTGAAATCAGCCACAAAGTCAGCTAATGCTTGGGATTTGATGGCTGTCCTAGGCTCATATCTTATATCATAGGCACTAAGCTTCACTGCCCACTTAGCCATCCTTCCTGACATCTCTGGTTTCCTGAGGACATTCTTAATTGGAAAATTAGTTTTAACAACAATAACATGAGTTTCAAAATAATGTCTCAACTTAATAGATGCCATAATTAATGCAAGAATAAGCTTTTCAAGGTGTGAATACCTGGATTCGGCATCAAGTAAACTTTTACTTACATAATAGACAGGATGCTGTGTACCTTCATGATCCTTAACAAGGACCGCACTTACTGCTTTTGAGGATACTGCAAGATACAAGGATAGCACATCGCCTTTTTCTGGTTTCATCAAGGCCGGGGCTGAGGATAGGTAATCTTTGAGGGCTCTTAAGGCATTTTCATGCTTCTCAGTCCACTCAAATTTCTTGTTCTTCCTTAGGATATCATAGAATTCTTTACACTTCTCTGAGGATTTGGATATAAATCTGTTCAAAGCTGCTATCCTGCCAGTTAGCCTTTGAACATCCTTAGCATTGGCCGGAGATTTGATGTTCACTATTGCTTTGATTTGTTCTGGACTGGCTTCAATGCCTCTCTTGGTCACCATGTATCCTAAGAATTTGCCTACTTTAACACCAAAGTGACATTTTGAAGGATTAAGTTTCATATTATATTTATCAAGGATATTGAATGCTTCCTCCAAGTCTCTTAGGTGATCCTCAGCCTTTATTGATTTTACCACCATATCGTCTATGTAAACCTCCATAGTTTGTCCAATCTGATCCTTGAACATCATATTCACTAGCCTTTGATAAGTTGCACCTGCATTTCTTAGTCCGAACGACATAGCAATATAGCAGTATATACCAGTTGGAGTCATGAAGGCTGTATCCTCTTGATCGGATGGTTCCATTTGGATTTGTTGAAATCCAGATGAAGCATCCATAAAAGTTAACAGTTCATGACCCGCAGTTGCATCCACCATGGAGTCAATGTGGGGTAATGGGAAAGGATCCATGGGACATGCCTTATTTAAATTTGTGAAATCGACACATACCCTCTGTTTTGGTCAAAAAATCTGATGAGGATATTGCAACCAAACTCTTTGTTTAGGGGAATGATGCTTTAAATATGTAACAGCAATGAGGATCACTTCAATGTATAATGCACAAACAACACAAGGATTTATACGGGGAAAAAGCCCTTGATCAAGAGTTGATCTCCGGCACAAAAAACCCCGGGTGATGGAAACTACCGATCACCAAGCTAAAATAAATGATTAAATGTTTACAACTTCGGATAGTAACGAGCTAGGTACAAGGATCACTACGGTGAAATGTGTAAAAAGTGTTTGAAATTGCTAAGTGTTTGAACGAGAGCTTGTATGAGCGCTTGTACGAGTGTGTGTAACTGAAAAATGGCTAAGTGTGTTCTACTAGCTCGTTACTCCCTTTTTAAAATAGAAATAACCACCTAAACTAACTATCCGACTTTCGTGCCAAGCCTCCACGTTCTCCATAACGTCTACTTTCGGTCAGGCACGTGCAGAATAGTTCAGGAATATTCTCCAGGAATGTCGCTTAGACTTGGTCAAGCTCAATATACCTGCGAGATAGTATAAAACATAAGTAAACAATCGTCAGTACGAGGATCCTTGAAGTGATCCATGATCCTGATCCTAAAGCCCTTCTGAGGATCACCACCTGTCACAGAAGTAAGGATCACTAGTTAGGATAACGAATAAGGATCACTAATTGTTAGAAAATCCTCCCCTAACAATTGCCCCCAAAATATAAGGAGTGAAATTGTAAAATTAGCGAGTTATGTTTTCTTGATCTTATCCGTAACAAACTAACGGATATATAGCCGTTAAAATAGAACTAGCCGTTGCGATGATGATGTCACGGAAGTGACAATCCTGCAGAATCATAATTATAAATAGAGATATAGATAGGATCATTATGCATTCAAATTTGAAAGAGACTCCCTTTAAATTCTCAGTCGACGAACAACCAGGTAACTCTTTCTCTTCTTTCTTCCTTCTTACTCTGTTTCTCTATCTTTATCTCCGTTACTTCGAAATGTTGCTCCGAGTTCACCGGGCAAGGATCACCCAAAGAACAGTCCTCCGAAAAGCCAGGGGATCATTGAAGATTCCATTAAAGAACGCTGCTGCTTCAATGATGCTCAGATAGATAGGATTCGCCACTGCTTTCCGGCGAACACCGAATTCAGGCCTTTTGACCCCAATGCCTTGAGCGATCATATCTCCGATAAGTGGGTTGCTTTCCCCGTCACTCCTTTCACCATAGGCTATTCATATCCTTTTCCAGCCTTCACCCAATCTTTCTTTTCCCTAACCGGCATCTCTTATATCCAAGCCATGCCGATGATTTGGAGGGTTTTGCACACCCTTGAAAGGATCATCGATGAGGAGGGAATAGATCTAGGAATGGCAGAGCTGGGAGAGCTATATGATCTTACCACCTTTGGCTCTCACCGTTATTTGTTCAAACGTAAACCTGGTGAAGAACACCCGATCTTTAAAGCCACCAAGAATGATACTAATTGGAAGCGGCGCTTCTTTTTTATCAAGAGAGATTCCATTCAGGATGGAAAGGATCTTCCTACAAAATGGGCTACCCATGGTAGGATGGAGGATCCTGAGAAGGATCACCAGGAACTTTCTTTTGATGTAAGGATAACTGATATTTTTGCTTTCTTGTTTTGCAGCTATCACCGTTTCACACCTCAAACTGTCCCCTGCTGCTAAGGAAAGGCTCCTCGCTTTCAAAAGACTTGATCCTGAAACAAGAACTTTCAAGACAACAACCCAAGATTCACAGGAGGTATCCTCAGGCTCTGTCACAATGTCAAGTAAGTATCCTTGTTTAAAATTAAATATATAGTGAAATATGAACTAGGAAAAGATACTTATCTTGTTTTAATTGTGTAGGTGCTGGAAAATCTGCCAAGCCTGTATCTCAATTCAACACGGCTGACCTTGATGTCGTACGATCCAGGAAGAAGAGATCCACCACCAGTCCTAGCATTTCCATTCCAAGGGCACCCACAAAAGGAAAGGGTGCTAAGAAGAGGAAAACTTCTGATGCTGAGGATCTTCAGGGTCTACCACTGATCCGCCACCAGTTCCTTGAATACTTCAATGATGTAAGGATCCTCTATTCTGCCTATGTATCCTACTCGTATGAGGATCACTTGGTCTTGAACTGCTTTTATCCTTTTCTTTTGCAGAAATTTGCTGAGATTGAGGATTATGTGGGCCACGTTGAGGATCAAGACAAAAAGATTGCCGACCTCCAACAGGTTGATGTGCTCAAGGATCTTGCACTTGCTGATGCTCGGAAGGAACTCCTTGATGAAAAAACTAAGACAGCCAAACTTCTGATCGACCTTGACTATGAAAAGCATGACCTTATCGAAAATGCCAAGGTCTCTGCCGCCATTACGATGTACCAGACAAAATTGAAGATGGCCCAGGAAGCTCAAGATCCTAGCTTTGATAAAAACAGCTGGGATGTTGAGGGTTGGAAGGCAAGGTTGGCTGATCTTGAGGATGATGAAGAGGAGGCTACTGAGGTTTTGGCGATTGAAGCAAGTGGCAGTGGGAAGGATCAGGTGAAGGATACCGCAGCTGGAGGAGAAGAGGATGCAGCAAAGGTGTAGGCTGCACAATTGGGCGATGATGGATATATGTGTCAAGGCCGGAGCCCAATTTTTTAGTTTGGTGGTAGTTTTTTGTGGTTGTGACGTTTAAGAAAATTTCATGGTTTGTACTTTAAACAATAGGTTTTAGGATTAAGGATCATGTATGATCCTTTGGACAATAGGCAGGATTGCAATTGGTGGAAGGATCCTCTGTTTGGGGGATGAAGCCATTGTGATCCTGCCGCTTTTATATTCCTGCACTACTTTTGAACTCATTATCATGGACACCCTTTACCTACCCCAGCGGACGGGCCACGTTTTGCTGGTAGAAGCTCGGGTAGGTAATTTTGACAACCTTTAAAGGGTTAGCTTTATGTTAATAAATAAAAACTTAACCTTTTGTCGCTTATCTTGTGTTGTTATCCTTTTTAATATGTTATTTTCCAACTGTTATAATGTTCAATTTGTTTATACTTATCAAGCCTTGAAAAATTAGAAAAGATATCCAAAAAGTTTAGGATATGAACAAGGATCACATATCCCATAACCGATAAGTTTTAAAAAATGACATGATTTAAAATTTACAAGTTCAGTTGTCAAGTATAAGGGTTATTTAAAAGAATAATGAATAAAATCAAAAGAGTTAAGGATCATACCTGAGAATCCAAGTTAGAATCCTAACCATAATAAGGATAACTATAAGATAAACCTTAGAGTGAAATAAGGATCAAGGATCCTTAGCTGCCTATCTTCAAGGACCTGAAATAGAGCATAACTTGGGACTAAGCCAATATAAGAAAAGAGTTAGCAACTGGGGACAAGCCCAAGGATAACTGGGGATAAGCCCAAGGATAACTGGGGACAAGCCCAAGGATCGTATGTAAACTGGAGTATGGCCCTAACTGGCGACTATCCAAACTTAGTGACATGAAAATGCCAAAACCTTAGCTAACGTGAAAATGTTAGAAACCTTAGCTAACGTGAAAACGTTAGAAACCTTATGAACGGATGTATGGTACGTCTACCATTATACGTAGGATCCTAAGCATAGCCAGAACAATGGAATTATCAGCCCCTAGAACGAGTACTGGTCCCAAAGCCTTGAACTACACCAGGATCATCGTGCGCTACAGGCGGAATCTGGGGACAAGCCCAAATAACTGGGGTTAAACCCAAAGACGGATTGCTTCTGTGGATAACCAACGTTGTGCTAAAGATACCTGAACTTTCAAAACTTGAACTCTCGTGAGAAATGGATAAAGGATACGTGATCCTTATCCTAATATGAGAAAATAAAGAAATGAATTAGTTCAAGATTAGGATATTACCTGAATAAGGATCACCGATACTTTGAGGATCCTTTAAGGATATACCTATCGTGAGGATCACCTATACCGTAAGGATCCTGCTTACATGAAATATTTCTTCAAGTGGACAGCATTCCAAGCTCTTGGTAGCAAATCACCTTCCATTGTTAGCAATCTATATGCCCCCTTTCCTGCTTCAGCTTCAATCAAATAAGGGCCTTCCCATTTTGGAGCCAATTTTCCATCAGCAGGACTGGTGGTATTCTGAAATGCTTTCCTTAACACCATATCTCCAACTTGAAACCTCCTGATCCTGACATTTTTGTTGTAAGCACCAGCCATTCTTTGTTGATAACTGGCCATCCTTATCCTAGCCATATCCCTGATTTCTTCAATAGTATCCAGGTCTTGAGCCAAGTTTTCATCATTTTCCTCAGGATCACGGGTACTTGTTCTAGCAGTAGGAACCACCATTTCTGTTGGGATCACTGATTCTGCTCCAAACACCAAAGAGAATGGTGTTTGACCAGTAGCATTCTTGGGGGTTGTCCTATCAGCCCAAAGCACATAGGGTAGTTCTTCTGCCCATTTCCCTTTCTTGGATCCAAGCTTTTTCTTCAAATTGTTGATGATGATCTTGTTGGATGATTCCGCTTGGCCATTAGCTTGTGGGTGGACTGGTGTTGAAGTTATCATCTTAATCCCCCAGCTGTCACAAAAGTTAGTGGTTCTGCCCCCAATAAATTGGGAACCATTATCACATATAATCTCAGAAGGGATACCAAATCTAGTTATAATATTTCTTTTAATGAAGGATATAACTTCCTTTTCTCTAACTTGGGCAAAAGCTTCAGCCTCTATCCACTTGGAGAAGTAATCAGTCATAACTAGCATGAATACTTTTCCACCAGGTGCCTTAGGGAGCTTGCCAACTATATCCATACCCCATCTCATAAATGGCCAAGAGGAGGATATAGGATGCAATAATTCGGCTGGTTGATGAAGGATATTGCTGTGTCTCTGGCAAGGATCACATCTTCTGGCATACTCCACAGCATCTTTCTTCATGGTTGGCCAGTAGTATCCTGTCCTCAGGATCCTTGAGAATAAAGCCCTGCCCCCAGTGTGGTTTCCACAATCTCCTTCATGGAAGTCTTTTAAAACTTCCTGAACTTCAGGATCCTCAATGCATCTCAAGTATGGTCCTGCAAGAGATCGTCTATACAACATATTATTCATAATTGTGAATTGAGATACCTTAGATTTGAAAGCCCTAGGGTTTTCTCCTGTAGGAATCTCTCCATGTTGTAAGTATCTCATAATTGGTGAGATCCATGATTTTGATCCTGAATAGGATTGAGTATCCTCACTAGGAATAACTACAGGATCATTTCCTATCTCCATAGTCTGGTGATCCTCGATAGCCGGGGTCAGGATATGGATAATAGGAATCTTGATATCCTCTGGGATCTTCAAAGATGATCCTAAGTTAGCCAATGCATCAGCTTCTGTATTTTCTTCCCTTGGTACCTGTGACAAACTAAAGGAAACAAAAGAGAGTGCCAAACTTTTGACTACCTCCAAATATTTGGTTAGCTTTTCACCTTTAACAGCATAGGATCCATTAAAGTGGTTTGTAATCAACAAAGAATCTACATGTACCTCAAGATACCTGATTCCCATATGCTTAGCGATTTGCAAACCAGCAATTAAGGCTTCATATTCAGCCTCATTGTTAGTGGTTTGGAACTCACAAGCTATAGAATGGGGTATTATGTCCCCCTGTGGCGATTTTAGTAGTATTCCAAGCCCTGTGCCTTTGACATTTGACGATCCATCAGTATAAAGTATCCAAGGATCCTTGGTCTCTTCTAGCTGCTGGACTTCTAGCTCAGCTTCTTCTTGTAAATCACTACTGAAATCAGCCACAAAGTCAGCTAATGCTTGGGATTTGATGGCTGTCCTAGGCTCATATCTTATATCATATGCACTCAATTTCACTGCCCACTTAGCCATCCTTCCTGACATCTCTGGTTTCCTGAGAACATTCTTAATCAGAAAATTAGTTTTAACAATGATAACATGAGTTTCAAAATAATGTCTTAACTTAGTAGATGCCATTATTAATGCAAGAATAAGTTTTTCAAGGTGTGAATACCTGGATTCGGCATCAAGTAAACTTTTACTTACATAATAGACGGGATGTTGTGTACCTTCATGATCCTTAACAAGGACCGCACTTACTGCTTTTGAGGATACTGCAAGATACAAGGATAACACATCGCCTTTTTCTGGCTTCATCAAGGATGGGGCTGAGGATAAGTAATCTTTGAGGGCTCTCAAAGCATTCTCGTGCTTCTCGGTCCACTCAAATTTCTTGTTCTTCCTTAGGATATCATAGAATTCTTTGCACTTCTCCGAGGATTTGGATATAAATCTGTTCAAAGCTGCTATCCTGCCTGTTAGCCTTTGAACATCCTTGGCATTGGCTGGGGATTTGATGTTCACTATTGCTTTGATTTGTTCCGGGCTAGCTTCAATGCCTCTCTTAGTCACCATGTATCCTAAGAATTTACCTGCTTTAACACCAAAATGACATTTTGAAGGATTAAGCTTCATATTATATTTGTCAAGGATATCAAATGCTTCCTCCAAATCCTTTAGGTGATCCTCAGCTCTTATGGATTTTACCACCATATCATCTATGTAAACCTCCATATTTTGTCCGATCTGATCCTTGAACATCATATTCACCAGCCTTTGGTACGTTGCACCTGCATTTCTCAATCCGAACGGCATAGCAATATAGCAATATATACCAGTTGGAGTCATGAAGGCTGTATCCTCTTGGTCGGATGGTTCCATTTGGATTTGTTGAAATCCGGATGAAGCATCCATAAAAGTTAACAGTTCATGACCCGCAGTTGCATCCACCATGGAGTCAATGTGGGGTAAAGGGAAAGGATCCTTGGGACATGCCTTATTTAAATCGGTAAAATCGACACATACCCTCCACTTTCCGTTTTTCTTTTGAACAACAACCACATTGGCCAACCATCTTGGATACTTGACCTCTCTAATCATACCTGCCCGGAGCAATTTTTCTACCTCTTCCTGGATAATGGCATTCCTTTCTGGTGCAAACTTCCTTCTTCTTTGATGGATTGGTTTGAAGGATCTATCGATGCCGAGTTTATGGGTGATAACATCTTTAGATATACCAGTCATATCTTCGTGTTTCCATGCAAAGGTAGTCTTTCTCCTTTTGAGGAAGGATACGAGGTCTTCTTTCATTTCGCCAAGGATCCCTGACCCGATATAGATTTTGGATTCAGGATTATCGGGATCCATGAGGATTTCTACCACATCCTGCTCTCTGGCCTCCAAGACATTCCTTGGAGGATACCTTGATTGCTATTGCTCCCTTGACTTCGAGGCTGGTTTCATCGATGAAGTATAGCAATTCTTAGCCTCCTGCTGATCACTATCGATCTTTACTATTCCCCAAGGACTAGGGAGCTTCACACATTGATGGTAAGTAGACGGGACTGCTTTCATATCGTGTATCCAGGGCCTGCCAAGGATAACATTACAACAAGATAAACAGTCAATAACACAAAATTTTTGATAAGAGTTTAAGCCTTCAATATATATTGGGAGTTTAATGTCCCCCAGGGTGTTCTTAGTTTCGCCACTAAATCCCACGAGCACGGAAGATCTTGGTATGATCTCTGATTTAGGGATGCCCATCTTCTTCAGAACATCAAGCTGGATAATGTTCACTGAACTTCCTCCGTCTATAAGGATCCTGCGGACAAAATGGTTAGATATGAAAAGAGTAATAACTAAACCATCGTGATGAGGATCCTGGATATCAACACAATCCTTTTCATCAAAGGTTATGACTTTTCCTTCGGAGACACTTGATGTTCGAACTGGTCTTTCTCCATTATCCATTTTAGTTTCCTTTGCATGCCTTTTAGCTGCTGAGAAGGATGTGCCACAAATGTCGGATCCTCCAGAAATAAAGTTTATCACTTGTGCATCTGCTGGAGGAGCTGGAGCCTTCTCAGGGATCCTTTCAGGATCCTGAGTCCTTGACTTTTTTCTTCCCAACAACTCTTTTAGATGCCCTTTGCTCAACAAGTATCCAATTTCCTTCCTTAACGCAATGCATTCTTCTGTGAGGTGCCCAAAATCTTCATGATATGCACACCACTTTGATTTATCCTTAGTTGCAGCCGGCCTATCATTCTTTCTTGGCCATCTAGCTTTATCACCTAGGTTCTGCATGGCAAGGATTAGTTCATTGCTATCAACACTAAAGCAATATTCAGAAATTGGAGGATAATCCTCATCATCCTCTTCTTGGTCAATAGAATGAACGTTCTGATTGTCAGATCTGTTGTAGGATCTGAACTTGTTATTCCTGAATGAGGATCCTTGCTTATCTTGCTTTGAGGATCCTGTCAACCTGTCCTGGATCCTCTTATCATCCTCTAGCCGGATGAACCTGAGGGCCCGGGTTCTTACCTCATCTAGGTTCCTGCACGGTGTCATAACAAGATCATCATAAAATAAGGAATCCCTAAGTAATCCCATTTTGAAGGCCTCAACAGCCGTGGCTATATCTAAGTTGGGAATGTCTAAGGATTCTTTACTAAATTTGGTAATGTAATCCCTTAATGATTCATTATGACCCTGGGTTATCCTATATAAATCACTAGTTAATCGCTCAAATTTTCTACTACAAGAAAACTGATTATTAAACAAGTTAACTAGGTTAGCAAATGAGGTAATAGAATAGGGAGGAAGACTTAGCAGCCATTTGAGAGCTGATCCAGTAAGAGTGGATCCGAATCCTTTGCACAAGCATGCTTCCTTTAACCTTTCTGGGATTGGATTGATCTCCATCCTCTCCCTATATTGTGCTATGTGTTCTTCAGGATCCGTCGAACCATCATACAGTTTCATTGTAGGCACATGGAATCTCTTGGGTATCTCAGCATCACAGATTGGTGGTGCAAAACGAGATATCTTGTGGCTTCCATCTGCAATCTCGGGGATAGGTTTGACCACTCCCGGAACACTTGATATCATATCCTTTAGCTTTTGCAATTCTCTGGCCATGGCATGATTGATACCTGGATCCTGCATAAGACCATGGTTAGTAGTATGAGAATTATTAAAAGTGTTACCTCCCATTGGATTCAAGTTAGGAAGAATGGATGTTAATCCATATTGCTGAGACTCTGGAATGATTGAGGGACCAGTAGAGGCATTGGTCTGCATTGGAATAAAATCTCCTTGATGGACATCTGCACTTCCTATTTGCAAACTCCTCAAGGATCCTGGCATCTGGAAGGATCCCTGAAACTGGGACGATCCTGGAACAAAGGAGGATCCTTGAACCTGGGATGATCCTGGAAAGAAGGAGGATCCTTGAACCTGGGATGATCCTGGAACGAAGGAGGATCCTTGAACCTGGGATGATCCTGGAACGAAGGAGGATCCTTGAACCTGGGATGATCCTGGAACGAAGGAGGATCCTTGAACCTGGGATGATCCTGGAACGAAGGAGGATCCTTGAACCTGGGATGATCCTGGAACGAAGGAGGATCCTTGAACCTGGGATGATCCTGGAACAAAGGAAGATCCTTGAACCTGGGATGATCCTGGAACAAAGGAAGATCCTTGAACCTGGGATGATCCTGGAACAAAGGAAGATCCTTGATGCTGCTGCATTCCTGAATATCCTCCTGTACTCGTGAGGGATCCCATAAGCTGAGGATAGGATCCCGCTGGCTGGAAGTATGAACCTAATGCCTGGGTCACAGCTGTTGTTCCGTAGTACACTCCTTTTGGTCCACCCACATATTGAATGTCTGGAGCCACTGATGGCTGAGAAGTAATCACCGGAGTATCAAAATTCAAAGACCTGGGCATCAGTGGGGAACGATCCTCTGCCGTTTTCTTCTGTTTCTTAATTTCGTCAATTTCCCGGAGGATCCTTTCGTTGGTCTTATCCTGCTCTTGTGCACGATCCCTCATCTGCAAAATCAAGGCATAGAGATCAGTAGTAGTAGGATTAGTTGAAACAGAAGAAGTAGGTGGTTTTGAGAAAATGGGAGTCGGTTTCTTCGCAGCATTCTCAGTGTTCTTCTGGGATCCAGAAGGTGGTGGAGGCAAAGGAGGGACGCCTTGTGAAGAAGTGAATGAAGGCATCAAGTTTGAAGTATTCTTCGCCGAGGAAGCCATTTGCTTGGTTGTAGTGAACCGGAATGAGCACAGAAATGCGAATTCTTCTAAGGCAAAGCACCAATTGCCCCACGGTGGGCGCCAAACTGTTTTGGTCAAAAAATCTGATGAGGATATTGCAACCAAACTCTTTGTTTAGGGGAATGATGCTTTAAATATGTAACAGCAATGAGGATCACTTCAATGTAGAATGCACAAACAACACAAGGATTTATACGGGGAAAAAGCCCTTGATCAAGAGTTGATCTCCGGCACAAAAAACCCCGGGTGATGGAAACTACCGATCACCAAGCTAAAATAAATGATTAAATGTTTACAACTTCGGATAGTAACGAGCTAGGTACAAGGATCACTACGGTGAAATGTGTAAAAAGTGTTTGAAATTGCTAAGTGTTTGAACGAGAGCTTGTATGAGCGCTTGTACGAGTGTGTGTAACTGAAAAATGGCTAAGTGTGTTCTACTAGCTCGTTACTCCCTTTTTAAAATAGAAATAACCACCTAAACTAACTATCCGACTTTCGTGCCAAGCCTCCACGTTCTCCATAACGTCTACTTTCGGTCAGGCACGTGCAGAATAGTTCAGGAATATTCTCCAGGAATGTCGCTTAGACTTGGTCAAGCTCAATATACCTGCGAGATAGTATAAAACATAAGTAAACAATCGTCAGTACGAGGATCCTTGAAGTGATCCATGATCCTGATCCTAAAGCCCTTCTGAGGATCACCACCTGTCACAGAAGTAAGGATCACTAGTTAGGATAACGAATAAGGATCACTAATTGTTAGAAAATCCTCCCCTAACACCCTCCACTTTCCATTTTTCTTTTGAACAACTACCACATTGGCCAACCATCTTGGATACTTGACCTCTCTAATCATACCTGCCCGGAGCAATTTCTCTACCTCTTCCTGGATAATGGCATTTCTTTCCGGTGCAAACTTTCTTCTCCTTTGATGGATTGGTTTGAAGGACCTATCAATGCCAAGTTTGTGAGTGATTACATCTTTAGATATACCTGTCCATGTCTTCGTGTTTCCATGCAAAGGTAGTCTTTCTCCTTTTGAGGAAGGATACGAGGTCTTCTTTCATTTTGCCAAGGATCCCTGATCCGATATAGATTTTGGATTCAGGATCATGAGGATCCATGAGGATTTCTACCACATCCTGCTCTCTTGCCTCCAAGACATCCTTTGGAGGATACTTTGATTGCTATTGCTCCCTTGACTTCGAGGCTGGTTTCATCGATGAAGTATAGCAATTCTTAGCCTCCTGCTGATCACTATCAATCTTGATTATTCCCCAACGACTAGGGAGCTTCACACATTGATGGTACGTAGATGGGACTGCCTTCATATCGTGTATCCAGGGCCTGCCAAGGATAACATTACAACAAGATAAACAGTCAATAACATAAAATTTTTGATAAGAGTGTAGGCCTTCGATGTATATTGGGAGCTTAATGTCCCCCAGGGTATTCTTAGTTTCGCCACTAAATCCTACGAGCATGGAGGATCTTGGTACGATATCTGATTCAGGGATACCCATCTTCTTTAGAACATCAAGCTGGATAATGTTCACTGAGCTTCCTCCATCTATAAGGATCCTGCGGACAAAATGGTTAGAAATGAAAAGAGTAATAACTAAACCATCGTGATGAGGATCCTGGATATCAACACGATCATCCTCATCAAAGGTTATGACTTTTCCTTCGGAGACACTTGATGTTCGAACAGGTCTTTCTCCATTATCCATTTTAGTTTCCTTTGCATGCCTTTTAGCTGCTGAGAAGGATGTACCACAAATGTCTGATCCTCCAGAAATAAAGTTTATTACTTGTGCATCTGCTGGAGGGGCTGGAGCCTTCTCAGGGATCCTTTCAGGATCCTGTGTCCTTGACTTTTTTCTACCCAACAATTGTTTTAGATGCCCCTTGCTCAACAAGTATCCAATTTTCTTTCTTAGTGCAATGCATTCTTCTGTAAGATGCCCAAAATCTTCATGGTATGCACACCACTTTGATTTATCTTTGGTTGCAGCTGGTCTGTCATTTTTTCTGGGCCATCTGGCTTTATCACCTAGATTCTACATCGCAAGGATTAGTTCATTGTTATCAACAGAAAAACAATATTCAGAAATTGGAGGATAATCCTCATCATCCTCTTCCTGATCAACAGCATGCACGTTCTGGTTATCAGATCTGTTGTAGGAACTGAACTTGTTGTTC
Source organism: Helianthus tuberosus (assembly GCA_030545235.1). NCBI lineage: Eukaryota > Viridiplantae > Streptophyta > Magnoliopsida > Asterales > Asteraceae > Helianthus > Helianthus tuberosus. The sequence goes on from CM060440.1 coordinate 45,030,675, forward strand.
CTGAATGAGGATCCTTGCTTATCTTGCTTTGAGGATCCTGCTAACCTCTCCTGGATCCTTTTGTCATCCTCTAGCCGGATGAACCTAAGTGCCCGGGTTCTTACCTCATCTAGGTTTCTGCATGGTGTCATAACAAGATCATCATAGAACAATGAATCCTTAAGCAATCCCATTTTAAAGGCCTCAACAGCCGTGGCTATATCCAAGTTGGGAATGTCTAAGGATTCTTTACTGAATTTGGTAATGTAATCCCTTAATGATTCATTATGACCCTGGGTTATCCTATATAGATCACTAGTCAATCGTTCAAATTTTCTACTACAAGAAAACTGATTATTAAATAAGTTAACTAGATTAGCAAATGAGGTAATAGAGTAGGGGGGAAGACTTAGCAGCCATTTGAGAGCTGATCCAGTAAGAGTGGATCCGAATCCCTTGCACAGGCATGCTTCCTTTAACCTTTCTGGGATTGGATTGATCTCCATCCTCTCCCTGTATTGTGCTATGTGTTCTTCAGGATCCGTCGAACCATCATACAGTTTCATGGTTGGCACATGGAACCTCTTGGGTATCTCAGCATCACAGATTGGTGGTGCAAAACGAGATATCTTGTGGCTCCCATCTGCAATCTCTGGAATAGGTTTGACCACTCCTGGAACACTTGATATCATATCCTTCAACTTTTTCAATTCTCTGGCCATCGCATGATTGATACCTGGATCCTGCATAAGGCCATGGTTAGTAGTATAAGAATTATTAAAAGTGTTACCTCCCATTGGATTCAAATTAGGAAGAATGGATGTTAATCCATATTGTTGGGGCTCTGGAATGATCGAAGGACCAGTAGAAGCAATGGTCTGCATTGGAATAAAATCTCCCTGATGGATATCTGAACTTCCTGTTTGCAAACTCCTCAAGGATCCTGGCATCTGGAAGGATCCCTGAAACTGGGACGATCCTGGAACAAAGGAGGATCCTTGAACCTGGGATGATCCTGGAACAAAGGAGGATCCTTGAACCTGGGATGATCCTGGAACAATGGAGGATCCTTGAACCTGGGATGATCCTGGAACAAAGGAGGATCCTTGAACCTGGGATGATCCTGGAATAAAGGAGGATCCTTGAACCTGGAATGATCCTGGAACAAAAGAGGACCCTTGAATCTGCTGCGCTCCTGAGTATCCTCCTGAATTCATGAAGGACCCCATATGCTGAGGATAGGATCCTGTTGGCTGAAAATATGAACCTGATGCCTGGGTCACTGTTGTTGTTCCGTAGTGCACTCCTTTCGGTCCACCCACATATTGAATATCTGGAACCACTGACGGCTGAGAAGTAATCACCGGAGTATCAAAATTCAAAGATCTGGGCATCAGTGGGGAATGATCCTCTGCCGTTTTCTTTTGTTTCTTGAGATCTCCGATTTCTTTGAGAATCCTTTCATTGGTCTTATCCTGTTGCTGTATATGATCCTTCATCTGCAAAATCAAAGTAAACATGTCACTAGTAGTGGGAGTGTAAGAAGCAGAAGAAGTTGGAGGTTTGGAGAAAATGGGAGTTGGTTTCTTCTCGGCATTTTTCTGAGGTCCAGAAGGTGGTGGAGACAAAGGTGGAACGCCCTGAGATGAATTGACCGCAGACATTGCAGTAGAGGTATTCTTCAATGATGAAGCCATGTATTTGTATGCAATGAACCGGAATGATCACCAACAGAAAAATTTCTTAGGAATGAAGCACCAATTGCCCCACGGTGGGCGCCAAACTGTTTTGGTCAAAAACTCTGATGAGGATAATGCAACCAAACTCTTTGTTACGGGGAATGATGCTTTAAATGTAGAACAATGATAAGGATCACTTCAATACAAATTGCGCAAACGACACAAGGATTTATACGGGGAAGAAGCCCTTGATCAAGAGTTGATCTCCGGCACAAAAAACCCCGGGTGATGGAAACTACCGATCACCAAGCTCAAATAGATCAATAAATGTTTACAACTTCGGATAGTAACGAGCTAGGTACAAGGATCACTATGGTGAAATGTGTAAAAGTGAGTGAAAACTGTTAAGTGTTTGTCGAGAGCTTCAAGAGTGCGATTGTACGAGAGTGTGTGTAGCTGAAAATGACTAAGTGTTCTAATTACTAGCTCGTCAACCCTTTAAAAATAGAAGTTAACTATAATAACAAACTATCCGACTTTTGTGCCAAGCTCCCACGTTCTCCACAACGTCCATTTCCAGTCAAACGTGTGCGAAATACCCGTGGAATATTCCATAGTAACGTTGCCAAGACCAAGTCAAGCTTGTTACTCCTGCAAAATAATACGAAACATAAACAAACAATCGTTAGTATGAGGATCCTTAAGGTGATCCATGATCCTGATCCTGAAGCTCTTCTGAGGATCACTATCTGTCACAGAAGTAAGGATCATTAATTAGGATAACATGTAAGGATCACAAATTGTTAGAAAATCCTCCCCTAACAATCGCAACCACCACTGTCTCCATCTTAAAGAACGTTGCCACACAAACACCACAACAACCTTTTGTATTGATTGTTTTGCCAGGTAATAACTTTTTGATCTTTTCCCTGTACACAAACGCTTTGTCATCAAATATTTTCCCAGATTTCTACAAACCATTCAAAACTTTGACAAATTATATAAAACTGCTTGATCTGCCATTGAGATTTTTTGGCATACATGGTAACTACAAGTGAAAACAAACATTTAGAAGTTATATACATCATACCTAAATCCCTGCTTTAGAAATAGAAAACGAAAACTGCATCATTTTAGTCCCAGATGACATCATATCCAGTAAAAAAAAGCTTTGGTTCATTTGACCCATTCATAAGTAAGTGGGTCGACACTACCACCTCTATATTATTAGAAGGTTAGTGTAACTCACAGGTAGTGCAACTCTGTACCGCAGCCACAACTATGGCTAGAAGTTGAGTAGCCTGCAACACCTCCTACTTGCAGATGCAATATCATGAGCCACCAAACATTTTCAGGGTTCACAATGGAAATATGAATTGTAATCAAGATTTTTTTTTTTTTTGTAAAATTAAATGTTTATAGTTGATGAAATAGATTTACAGACTAAAGGTAGCAAAGTACAAAACGAAAATATATGCTGAGACTAAATTTGCAGAGTTTATGAAATAGATACGAAGTTGCAAACTTATATATTTAGAGGGTTGACAATGGAAGTATTAATTTAATCCTTTTGAAATAAGAAAACCCAAATTGACCAGATTATTAGTAAATGGGTCAAATTTTCCATTATTCTATCAACTCCTGCCATGTCATCAGCCACTATTCTATCACTCATAATATCCAATCAACTCCTGCCATGTCATCAGCCACTATTCTATCACTCATAAGCATTTTGTAGTGGCGGTGGTCATTACTAGTGATAGAATTCCATCACTCACAAATTTTTTTAATTTTTTATTTTAAATTAGAAATTAACAATAAAACACTAAAATTATAAATTTCATTAAAATTAAAACATACTAGTTCAATTTAACATACTAGAAATATTTTAGGCTACAATTTAAAAAAAAAAATACTAAAAAAACTCTACTCCTCGTACGACTCATGAAACTCCAAACCTAAAGAACCTACTAGTTCGATTAAATCGTATCTCAACCGAAATTTAGTTTCTTCATCACACAATTGTAGAGCGGATTTTCCACAAAATAATCGTTCATTAACATTTCGTTGGCACGTATACGATCACAGTCTACCATATTCTTCTTTGGGCGGGACGAACTAGTATCAAGTTCGTTATACACCGACACAAAATATTTTAGCGTCTCATTGTCGGAAGACGACTCGGTATCGCTATCGCTAGACATCGGAAACGTCGAATCCGTAGGGAACTCCATTTGAGAAAGATGTAGATTGTGTGAAATGTGTTATGTTTTGGTGTGTGTGAAATGGTTAAAAATGGGGATATATATATATGTTATGGGTCATTTTCTGAACATATATCCTGACTAATATTCCTGTTTTGATTGTTTATTTGTGATCAGGATACCGGGTCAGGATATTGGTAACATCCTGGTACGATATCCTGGTATTGACTGAATTAACCACGTGCAGATTAGAAGGTGCGGGTCTCTAACGGTCGAGTGGACCTCTTCTCCTTAAGACTCGGGCAAACCAGTTATATAAGAGACGTTGAACCCGGAAGAAGTGGACTACAACGTTCACTTGAAGAATATTCGAAGCATCCCTGTTTAATAGGATAATTAGTTGATTTCGTTTAACTATAAATAGATTGTTCAGATCAAATTAAGTCACTCACTTTCTTTCGCACACTTTACTCTCTAGCTTCTAGCAATCACAACACACAAACACTTGTACTCAAATTACATTGTAACACCTAGTTGATCCGTATCATATCCTGCACTGTATCCTGATATTTGAAGCAATAGAAGAACAAGGCAGCTGCGATTGTCAGCTCCCGAGGTTTTGTGCCGGCGATCTAGATTGATCAAGGGCTTTCCTCGTACATCTCGTGTCACCTTTTACATTTTTGCTCATTGTTTGATCATTGATACAACTCTATATCCTGAGCCGTATCCTGAAACTGTTTTTGCAAATAACTTGAATAACATATTTTCGACACACATTTCTAGCACACTACCTCACTTAACTAATTTTATCACTTAATTGCTTTGGTAATTTTTGACCAAAACAATTTGGAGCCCACCGTGGGGCAAGTGGTGCTATCTTTACTAAAACTTTTACGAAATCATTACTTGGTTTTCTATTCTCAAAACTTTTTGCCACACTATTTACAATGGCCTCGAGATCAAACATGAGCTCTTCCACCGTGTCTGCTACAACCTCTGCAACAGTTGGTTCCGTGCTTCCACCACCTCCTCCGAGAATGCAAGCCTCTTCACAAGGAACTGAAAGTCATGTGGCTCGGGATGTTATCCCTCCCCGCAATGTCCAGGGATCCGGTCCTATTTTAGCTTCTAACGAAGAGATTTTAAATTTGTTTGGTAGTGTACAGGAACAGATGAGGCAGCAGCAGGAGACAAACCAAATGCTGATAAGAGAAATACAACTCTTGAAATCCAGCTCGAGCAGGCCCGCTGAGGATATTGTCACTCCTTTACAACCCAGAACTTTGAACTTCAGTTCAGCTGTATATACTGAGGATAACAGGGGAAATATTATGCCTAGCCATTCCCAGAATCATACTCCTGAAATACCCTTCTCGCTCAGGATGTCAACTGTGAGGAGCTCAGGATATGCTTCGGGATATGGCCAGAATCCTCAGACTGGTAACGTGTCAAATAATAATAATATTCTTGCTACTAACAATAGTGGATCTTTGCAGGATGCAGGTATGGCATCAGCATTTACTAGGGAGCTCCAGAAATTGAAAGACATTATATCCAGTGTACCGGGGTTGGTCCAGCCAATTCCGGAAGTGTCCCAAGACAGCCACAGGATATCTCGGTTTGCACATCCTATTTGTGATGCTGAAATCCCAAAAAGATTTCAAACTCCCAATATGAAACTCTATGATGGAACTACGGATCCTGAAGAGCATATTGCCCAGTATAGGGAAAGGATGGAGATTAACCCTATCCCTCCGGAGCTCAAGGAAGCATGCCTATGCAAGGGTTTCAGTTCTACCTTAACATGATCGACCTTAAAATGGCTGTTAAACGTTCCTCCTCACTCGATTACTTCTTTCGCTCATTTAGTTAATTTATTTAATAGTCAATTTTCTTGTAGCCAGAGTTTTGAGAAATTAACCAGTGACCTTTACAGGATAACTCAAGGACCTCAGGAATCCTTGAGGGATTATGTGAACAAGTTTAGTCGGGAATCCTTGGATATCCCACATCTTGATGTTGCAACGGCCGTACAAGCGTTCAAGATGGGGTTGCAGAAAGATTCTCAATTTTATAAGGATCTTGTAATGAATCCCTGCAGAAATCTCGACGAAGCTCGTAACAGGGCTTTAAGATACATTCGGCTGGAGGATGATAAAAAGATGCAAGAGAGAATGAATTCGTCTACAACCTATGAGTCAACCAACAGGAAATCAGAACCCTCGTATAAACCGTACCGTTCTAAACCGTATGGCAGAAATGATGGCAAAAAAGTGAATGCTGTTGAAGACGAGGATCCTGAGGAGTATCCTGAGTTGTCTGAATATTGTTTTTCTGTTAACATACCTGAACTAATGTATGCTATGCAGGGTTTAGGAGACAAAGCGAGGTGGCCCCGAAAGAATCAACAAAAGGCTGATTGGAAGGACAAGTCCAAATGGTGTGCCTTCCATGAGGATTTCGGACATATTACTGAAGATTGTATCGCTTTGAGAAAGGAAATAAGCTATCTCTTGAGTAAGGGATATTTGAAGGACCTCTTGGGAAGGAAGAAGAATAAGGTCCAGGATCCTGAGAAGGATCCTGAGCGTGCAGCATCACCCCCTGCGGATGCAAAAATAATTAACTTTATTTCAGGAGGATCCGACATTTGTGGCACATCGTATTCTGCAGCAAAGAGACACGTGAAGGAAGCTAAGGCAGAGAGGGGAGATAAGCCAACGAGAGTGTCAACCCTCACGACTGATAAATTCATCACCTTCGACAATGATGACAGGGATACTGTCCAGGATCCCCATCATGATGCTTTAGTAATAACCTTATATGTTGCTAACCATTTTGTACGCAGGATATTGGTGGATAATGGCAGCTCAGTCAACATAATTCAGCTGGAAACATTGAAGAGGATGAATGTATCCCCAATGGATATCACTTCAAAGTCCACTGTGCTTGTTGGTTTCGGCGGAGAAGCTAGGAATACCGTGGGAGAAATAAAGTTGCCCGTGTATATTCAAGGGGTTAACTCAGCGCTTTTGTGTCATGGACTCTCTATCCTGCTATAATATTATACTAGGTAGGCCTTGGATCCATGATATGAAAGCTGTGCCATCAACTTATCATTAATGTATCAAGATCCCTACCCCTTGGGGGGTTGTCAAGGTTGATAGTGATCAGCAGGAGGCGAAGGAATGTTACTCATCCTCAATGAAATCCTCAACCAAGCCTAATGCAGCATAGCAATTAAAGATGCGGGCCCAGGATATCGTGGAGGCTTCGAAGCAGGATATAAAGAAAATTATCCTGGATCAGGATAATCTGGATATCTCGGTGCTCGTAGGAACCAATATCCCTCAGGATATTGAAGAACAGTTAACTAACTTTTTGAAATGCAGGACGTCGAAATTCGCATGGAAGCATGAGGATATGACAGGTGTTAGGGGAGGATTTTCCAATGATCAGTGATCCTCAATTACTGTTGGGCTTAGTGATCCTCAATTCTGTTTGAGTTAGTGATCCTCAGAAGTTATTGTGGGATCAGGATCATGGATCATCATAAGGATCCTTATACTAATGATTGTCTACTTTGAATATGAAGTTGTTTTGCAGGAGTACGAGCTTGGACTTGGTCTTGGCGATATTCCTGGAGTATATTCCATATTTATTCCGCACGTGCTTAACTGAAGTGGACGTTATGGAGTTCGTGGAGGACTTGCACAAAATGCGGAATGTTTGTTAGCTTAGATATTTTCCATTTTTAAAGGGGATAGCGAGCTAAATAGAAACACTTGGCTATTTTTAGCTTAACACACACACACACACTCGCAACTGCTCTCACCAGCTCTTGACAATTCACTTGTAGATTACATACTTTTTTGCACATTACACTATAGTGATCCTTGTAACTAGCTCGCTATCATCCGAAGTTGTAATACATTTCTTGTTTAATTTGAGTTGGTGATCGGTAGTTTCCATCACCAGAGGTTTTTTATGCCGGAGATCATTCATTGATCAAGGGATTTTTCCTCGTATAAATCTTTGTGTCACTTATTCATTTCATTTCTGAGTGATCCTTAGTATTGTCCATATATTCAAGCATCACACCTCACAACAGAAAGTTTGGTTGCATTATCATTGCTTGATTTTTGACCAAAACAGTTTGGCGCCCACCGTGGGGCAATTGGTGCTTCATTCCTAAGAAGATTCATATTTTTGTGGTCATTTTGGTTCGTTACAACCAAGCAGATGGCTTCCTCAGCGAAAAACACTTCAAGTTTGATGCCATCATTCAGTTCTTCACAAGGCGTTCCTCCTTTGCCTCCACCCCCTACTGGATCCCAGAAGAATGCTGATAATACTGCGAAGAGACAAAGCCCCATTTTTCCAAAACCACCAACTTCTTCTGTTTCTAGTAATCCTACTAATAGTGATCTCTTTATTTTGATTTTGCAGATGAGGGATCGCATGCAAGAGCAGGACAAAACCAACGAAATGATCCTCAGGGAGATAGGTGATATCAAGAAACAGAAGAAATCGGTGGAGGATCATTCCCCATTGATGCCCAGATCGCTGAATTTCGACACTCCAGTCATAACTTCCCAGCATTCAGCAGCTCCAGACGTGCAATACTTGGGTGAATTACCAGGAAGGCGTTATGGAACAACAACAATGACTCAGGCTCTAGGATCTTACCATCAACCTTCCGGAGCCTCTGTCCAGCATCAGGGATCCTTCGTCAGCTCAGGAGGATATTTGGGAATGCACACAGTCCGAGGATCCTCACAGGTCCAAGGATCCTCCCAGGTCCAAGGATCCTCCCAGGTCCAAGGATCCTTCCCGGTCCAAGGATCCTCCCAGTTCCAAGGATCCTCTCTGGTTCCAGGATCCTTTCAGGTTCAAGGATCCTCTCAGCTTCAAGGATCAAACATCTTTCAGGATCAAGGATTCTTAAGGAGTATGCAGCCTCCAAGTTCGGATGTTCATCAAGGAGACTTCATACCAATGCAGACCATTGCTTCATCTGGTCCTTCAATCATACCGGAGTCCCGCCAATATGGATTCACATCTGGAATTCCAAACATGAATCCTTTGGGAGGTAACACTCTCAATAATTCTTATAACACTAACTATGGCTCTATGCAGGATACAGGTATCAATCAAACCATGGCTCGGGAATTACAGAATCTTAAGGATATGATATCCAGTGTTCCAGGAGTGGTCAAGCCCATTCCTGAGATTGCAAATGGTAGCCATAGGATATCTCGCTTTGCACCACCCTTATGTGATGCTGAGATACCCAAAAGATTCCAGATACCATCCATGAAGCTATATGATGGTTCAACGGATCCAGAGGAGCATGTGGCTCAATACAGGGAGAGGATGGAGATCAATCCAATTCCGGAGAGGTTAAAAGAAGCATGTCTATGCAAGGGATTTTGATCCACACTTACAGGATCTGCTCTTAAATGGCTGCTAAGTCTTCCCCCTTACTCTATTACTTCATTTGCTAATCTAGTTAATTTGTTTAATAGTCAATTCTCTTGTAGTAGAAAATTTGAACGATTAACTAGTGATCTATATAGGGTAACACAAGGTCAAAATGAGTCACTTAGAGATTATATCACTAAGTTTAGTAAAGAATCCTTAGATATTCCTAACTTGGATATTGCTACGGCTGTAGAAGCCTTTAAAATGGGATTGCTTAGGGATTCATTATTCTATGATGATCTTGTTATGACCCCTTGCAGGAATCTTGATGAAGTAAGAACCAGGGCCCTTAGGTTCATCCGCCTAGAGGATGACAAAAGGATCCAGGAGAGATTGACAGGATCCTCAAAATAGGAGAAGAAAGGATCCTATTTCAGGAGCAACAAATCAATGTCCTACAACAAGTCTGATAACCAGAACGTGCATGCAGTAGAACAAGAAGAGTATGATGAGGATTATCCTCCTATTTCTGAATACTGTTTTTCTGTTGATAACAATGAACTAATCCTTGCAATGCAGAATCTAGGTGAGAAAGCTAGGTGGCCGAGAAAAAGTGATAAACCAGCTGCTACAAAGGATAAGTCCAAGTGGTGTGCATATCATGAGGATTTCGGGCATCTCACTGAAGAGTGTATTGCACTAAGAAAGGAAATTGGTTACTTGTTGAGCAAGGGGCATTTGAAGGGGGACGAAAGAAGTCAAGGATCCAGGATCCTGAAAGGATCCCGGAAAAGGCACCTGCTCCTCCAGCAGATGCACACGTTATAAACTTCATATCCGGAGGATCAGACATTTGTGGTACTTCCTTTTCAGCAGCCAAGAGACATGCTAAGGAAACCAAGATGGATAATGGGGACAGACCCATCCAGACCTCCACCGTCACCAAGGATAAGATCATAACTTTTGATGAGGATGATCGTCTTGATGTTCAGGATCCTCATCATGATGGTCTTGTTATTACCCTGTTTATTTCTAATCATTTTGTTCGCAGGATCCTTATAGATGGAGGAAGCTCTGTGAACATCATCCAGCTTGATGTCCTCAAGAAGATGAACATCCCCGAATCAGACATTGTCCCAAGATCCTCAGTACTTATGGGATTCAGTGGAGAAACCAAAAACACATTGGGGGACATCAAACTCCCAATCTATATTGAAGGATTGCATTCTTATCAAAAGTTTTGTGTTATAGATTGCTTGTCATGTTGTAATGTTATCCTTGGCAGGCCATGGATACATGATATGAAGGCAGTCCCATCCACCTATCATCAGTGTGTAAAGCTTCCAAGTCCATGGGGAGTGGTGAAAATTGAGAGTGATCAACAAGAGGCTAAGAATTGTTATACATCATCAATGAAGCCAGCCTCAAGACCAAGGGAGCAATAGCAATTAAAGTATCCTTCAAGAGATGTGTTGGAGGCAAGAGAGCAGGATGTAAAAGAAATCCTCATGGATCCTCATGATCCTGAATCCATAGTCTTCATAGGATCAGGGATCCTTAGCAACATTGAACAGGATCTAGTATCCTTCCTTAAAAGAAGGAAAACTACCTTTGCCTGGAAGCATGAGGATATGACAGGTATATCTAAGGATATAATTACTCATAAGCTTGGCATTGACAGGTCATTCAGGCCTATACATCAAAAGAGGAGGAAGTTTGCACCTGAAAGGAATGCTATTATCCAGGAAGAGGTAGATAAACTACTTCGGGCAGGTATGATAAGAGAGGTTAAGTATCCAAGATGGTTAGCCAATATGGTTGTTGTTCAAAAGAAAAATGGAAAGTGGAGGGTATGTGTCGATTTTACTGATTTAAACAAGGCATGTCCCAAGGATCCTTTCCCATTACCCCACATTGACTCCATGGTGGATGCTACCGCGGGTCATGAGTTGTTGACTTTTATGGATGCTTCATCTGGATTTCAACAAATTCAGATAGAACCATCTGATCAAGAGGATACAACCTTTATGACCCCAACTGGTATATATTGTTATATTGCTATGCCATTTGGACTAAGGAATGCAGGTGCTACTTATCAAAGGCTAGTCAATATGATGTTCAAGGAACAAATTGGACACACTATGGAAGTCTATATTGATGACATGGTGGTTAAGTCCAAGAAAGCTGAGGATCACCTCAAAGACTTGGAGGAAGCATTCAATATCCTTGATAAATTTAATATGAAACTAAATCCTTCTAAGTATCATTTTGGTGTTAAGGCAGGGAAATTCTTAGGCTATATGGTGACAAAAAGGGGCATTGAAGCAAGTCCAGAGCAAATCAAGGCTATTGTGAATATCAAATCTCCTGCCAATGCTAAGGATGTGCAAAGATTGACAGGCAGGATCGCAGCCTTGAACAGGTTCATATCCAAATCCTCAGAAAAGTGCAAGGAATTCTATGACATCCTAAGGAAGAACAAGAAATTTGAATGGACTGAGAAGCATGAAAGTGCCCTCAAAGCTCTTAAGGATTACCTATCCTCAGCCCCGGCCTTGATGAAACCAGAAAAAGGGGATATATTATCCTTATACTTAGCAGTATCCTCAAAAGCGGTAAGTGCGGTCCTTGTTAAGGATCACCAAGGTACACAACATCCTGTTTATTATGTAAGTAAGAGTTTGCTTGATGCTGAATCCAGGTATTCACACTTAGAGAAACTTATCCTTGCATTAATTATGGCATCTACTAAATTAAGACATTATTTTGAGACTCATGCCATCATTGTTAAGACTAATTTTCCAATTAAGAATGTTCTCAGGAAACCTGAAATGTCAGGAAGGATGGCTAAGTGGGCAGTGAAGCTTAGTGCATATGATATAAGATATGAACCAAGGACTGCCATCAAATCCCAAGCCTTAGCTGACTTTGTGGCAGATTTCAGTAGTGACTTGCAAAAGGAAGCTGAATTAGAAGTCCAACAGCTTGAAGAAATTAAGGATCCTTGGATACTCTTCACTGATGGAGCCTCTAATGTCAAAGGAACAGGACTTGGAATACTACTAAAATCGCCATAGGGGGACATAATACCCCACTCCATAGCTTGTGAATTTCAAACTACCAACATTGAGGCTGAATATGAAGCCTTAATAGCTGGTTTGCAATTTACCAAGCATATGAGGATCAGGTATCTTGAGGTACATGTGGATTCTTTGTTAATCACTAATCACTTTAATGGATCCTATGTTGTAAAAGGTGAAAAGCTAATCAAATACTTAGAGATAGTCAAAGAATTGGCACTCTCTTTTGTTTCCTTTAGTTTGACACATGTACCAAGGGAAAAGAATGCAGAGGCTGATGCATTAGCCAATCTAGGATCATCCCTGAAGATCCCGGAAGATATCAAGATCCCTATTATCCATATCCTGACCCCTGCTATCGAGGATCATGTAGCTATCGAGATAGGAGAGGATTCTGCAATCATCCCTAGTGATGATACTCAATCTCATTCAGGATCATGGATCCTCCCAATCATGAAATACATACAACATGGAGAGATTCCTACAGGAGAAAACCCTAGGGCTTTCAAAATCAAGGTATCTCAATTTACAATATTGAATAATGTGTTGTATAAACGATCTCTTGCAGGTCCATATCTAAGATGCATTGAGGATCCCGAAATCCAAGAAGTCCTAAAGGATTTCCATGAAGGAGATTATGGAAACCACACTGGGGGCAGAGCATTATTCTCAAAGATCCTGAGGACAGGATACTATTGGCCTACTATGAAGAAGGATGCTGTGGAATATGCCAAGAAGTGTGATCCTTGTCAGCGACACAGTAATATCCTTCACCAACCAGCAGAACTTTTGCATCCTATATCCTCTTCTTGGCCATTTATGAGATGGGGAATTGATATAGTTGGAAAGCTTCCTAAGGCACCTGGTGGAAAAGTATTCATGCTTGCTATGACTGATTACTTCTCCAAGTGGATAGAGGCTGAAGCCTTTGCTCAAGTCAGAGAAAAAGAAGTGATATCCTTTATTAAGAGAAACATTATTACTAGATTTGCTATCCCTTCTGAAATTGTTTGTGATAATGGATCCCAATTTATTGGGAGTAGAACTACTAACTTTTGTGACAGTTGGGGGATTAAGATGATAACATCAACACCAGTCCACCCACAAGCTAATGGTCAGGCAGAATCATCCAACAAGATCATCATCAACAATTTAAAGAAAAAGCTTGGATCCAAGAAAGGAAAGTGGGCAGAAGAACTACCTTATGTACTATGGGCTGATAGGACAACTCCCAAGAATGCCACTGGCCAAACTCCATTTTCCTTGGTATTTGGGGCAGAATCAGTGATCCCTACAGAGATGGTGGTTCCTACTGCAAGAACAAGCATTCGTGATCCTGAAGAAAATGCTGAAAACTTGGTTCAAGATCTGGATACTATAGAAGAACTCAGGGATTTGGCAAGGATAAGGATGGCCAGTTATCAACAAAGGATGGCTGGAGCTTACAACAAAAATGTCAGGATCAGGAAATTCCAAGTTGGTGATATGGTATTAAGGAAAGCATTTCAGAATACCACCAATCCTGCTGATGGAAAGTTAGCACCAAAGTGGGAAGGCCCCTATTTGATTGAAGCTGAAGCAGGAAAGGGGGCATATCGATTGCTAACAATGGAAGGTGATTTGCTACCAAGAGCTTGGAATGTTGTCCACTTGAAGAAATATTTCATGTAACCAGGATTCATGATCCTTACCTGACAAGTATCCTTGAAGGATCCTTACAGGACAGATGATCCTCGTCGTGGTAATATTCTAACCTCAAACTATTTCATTCTTTAGTTATCTTATTTAAGGACAAGGATCCTGCATCCTTTATCCGCCTTTCACTTGATTCTGAGTTTTGAAGGTTCAGGTATCCTTAATTAAGGATTGAGTATCCACAGAAGTATCCAGTTATTTGGCCTTGACCCCAGTTATTTGGGCTAGTCCCCAGTTTGGGCCTGTCCCCAGTTTCGCCAGTAGCGCACGATGATCCTGGTATAGTTCATGGCAATGGGACCAGTACTCGCTTTAGGGGCTGACAATTTCATTGTACTGGCTATATTCAGGATCCTACGTATAATGGTAGACGTACCATACATCCGTTCCTAAGGTTTCTAACGTTTTCACGTTAGCTAAGGTTTTGACATTTTCATGTCACTAAGTTTGGATAGTTGCCAGTAAGAGCCATACTCCAGTTTACACACGATCCTTTGGGCTTGTCCCCAGTTATCCTTTGGGCTTGTCCCTAGTTATCCTTTGGGATTGTCCCCAGTTATCCTTTGGGCTTGTCCCCAGTTGTCCTTTGGGCTTGTCCCCAGTGTATTGGGCTTGTCTCCATAATTGTTGGGCTTGTCCCCAGTTACTAACTTTTGTCTTATATTGGCTTAGTCCCAAGTTGTATCCTATTTCAGGTTTTTGGAGATAAATGACCAAGGATCCTTGATCCTTAACTTATACTAAGGTTTGTCTTTTGGTTATCCTGATTATAAGTGTTAAAGGTTAGGATCCTAACTTGGATTCTCAGGTATGATCCTTAACTATTTTGATTTTATTCATTATTCATCTGAGTTACCCTTATCCTTTGACAACTGAATTTGTGATCCTTAAACTACACTACTTTTCAGAACTTACCAACTAAAGGATTTGTGATCCTTGATTATATTCTAAACTTTTTGAAGATATTTAAACAAAATGTATATCACAACAATTGAAAAGTAAAGTACTAACAAGGATAGCAACACGGGAGATAGCCAAAAAGTTAAAGTTATTTTATTCACAAAACGTTAAACCCTTTAAGGTTGTCAAAATTGCCAACCCACGTTTCTACCAGCAAAACGTGGCCCGTCCACATGGGTTGGCAAAGGGTGTCCATTGTTTACGGGTCTTTGTAGTGCAGGAAATAAAAGACGGAAGGATAACGAGTGGCTTCATCCCCCACCCATTATCCTGCCTATTGTTCAAGGATCCATCCACCACCCATTATCCTGCCTATTGTTCAAGGATCCATGATCCTTCACCCTGGAAACTATTGTCTAAAGTTATTACAACCCAAGATTGTTTTAAAACACCACAACCAAAATAAAACTACCAAATTCTAAAAAATGGGCTCCGGCTACGTCTAGAAATGTCCTTCATCGACCATTCATGTAGCTTACACCTTCGCTGCATCACCTTCACCAGCTCCACCTGCTTCTCCACCCTGATCCTTGCCATTGCCGCCAGCCTCAATTGCCAGAACCTCATCAGCTTCTTCTTCGTCCTCCAACTCAGCCAGCCTAGCCTTCCAGCCCTCCATGTCCCAGTTGCTCCTGTCAAAATTAGGATCCTGAGCTTCTTGGGCCATCTGCAACTTGTTTTTGTACATGGCAATGGCAGCGGAGACTTTAGCATCCTCTATGATCTCGTGCTTCTCATAGTCAGCATTGATCCGAGCTGCAACCGCCTGAGTTTTGGCATCATTGAGGTCCTTTTCGAGGGAGGCAATCTTGTGATCCTTGAGCACCGCCACTTTTTGGAGGTCAGAGTATTTCTCCTCAATGTCTTTGACGTTCCCAACATAGTCCTCGATTTCAGCAAATTTCTACAAGAAGACAATGCAAAGCTTAGGATCACGTGATCCTCAAGTGGGCAGGATAGTTAAGCTAAGTTAGTGATCCTTACCTCAGCAAAGTACTCAAGGAACTGATGATGGATCAGAGGCAAGCCTTCTAGATTGTCAGCCTCAGAGGTCTTTCTTTTCTTGCCACCCTTGCCCTTAGAAGTGGTTGCCTTGGGGATCATGACAGCTGGACTGGCAGCAAGCTTCTTCTTTGAGGATCGAACAGTGTCAAGCTCAGTGACACTGAATTTGGAGGCAGATCTTGAAGATTTTCCAACACTTATACATCCAAAACAGATAAGTATCCTTATCCCATTCCTATTTAACTATTTATTTAAAAATTTAATTACATGTGAACATGGATACTTACTCGACATAGTGACAGAACCTGAGGATACTTCTTGAGAATCCTGGGTATTTGCTTTAAATGATCTTATTGCAGGATCAAGTCTCCAGAAAGCAGCAAGCCTTTCCTTCGTTGCAGGTGTTGTAATCAGGTGTACGACAGTAATAGCAGCAAAATAGAAACAAAAGCATGTTAGTGGTCCTCATCAGAAACAAGCTTAATTGGTGATCCTTCTAAGGATCCTCTATCCTACCATGGGTGGTCCATTTTCTAGGCAGATCCTTTCCATCAGGGATAGAATCCCTTCTGACAAAGAAGAATCGCCGTTTCCAGTTGGTGTCATTCTTAGTGGCTTTGAAGATGGGGTGTTCTTCACCAGGTTTATGTTTGAGTAGATACCGATGAGATCCCTGGCTTACGAGGTCATACATCTCTGCCAACTCCGACATTCCCAGATCAATTCCTTCATGTTCAATGATCCTTTCAAGGGTATATAAGACCCTCCATATCATTGGCATCGCTTGAATGTAGGAGATGCCGGTGAGAGAGAAGAAGGATTGAGTGAAATCTGGAAAAGGATACGAGTACCCTATTGTGAATGGTGTAACTGGGAAGGCTACCCAGGTTTCAGAAATAAAATCACTTAGAATGGTGGGATCAAATGGTTTGAAATCGGTGTTCTCCGGAAAGCAATGTCGGATCCTGTCTATCTGTGGATCGGTAAAGCAGCATCTTTCTTTCGCCGAGTCTTTGATGATCCCCTGGCTCTTAAGAGGACTATCTTTTGTGTGATCCTTAGCCGGAGAGGATCTTAGCATCATCTTGGTCATGATGGTAGAGAAGAAGATGAACGGAGAAAGAAAACGTAAAGGGAAAAGAGGAAGAGAGATACCTGCTTGATCTTCGAATGTGGATTTAAAGGGAGTCTCTCTTGAATTTAAATGCAAATTGATCCCTATCCCTAACTTCAATTTATAATAATGATCTTGCAGGGTAGTCACTTCAGTAACGTCACGATGGTAACGGCTAGTCCGACTACAACGGCTAGTTATCCGTTGATTCGTTACGGATAAGAACAGAAAAATATAACTCGTTTATTTACAAATTACTCCTTATATTTTGGGGGCAATTGTTAGGGGAAGATTTTCCAATGATCAGTGATCCTCAATTACTGTTGGGCTTAGTGATCCTCAATTCTGTTTGAGTTAGTGATCCTCAGAAGTTATTGTGGGATCAGGATCATGGATCATCATAAGGATCCTTATACTAACGATTGTCTACTTTGAATATGAAGTTGTTTTGCTGGAGTATGAGCTTGGACTTGGTCTTGGCGATATTCCAGGAGCATATTCCATATTTATTCCGCACGTGCTTAACTGAAGTGGACCTTATGGAGTTCGTGGAGGACTTGCACAAAATGCGGAATGTTTGTTAGCTTAGATATTTTCCATTTTTAAAGGGGATAGCGAGCTAAATAGAAACACTTGGCTATTTTTAGCTTAACACACACACTCGCAACTGCTCTCACCAGCTCTTGACAATTCACTTGTCGATTACATATTTTTTTGCACATTACACTATAGTGATCCTTGTAACTAGCTCGCTATCATCCGATGTTGTAATACATTTTGTTAGGGGTGGATTTCTAAATAACCAGTGATCCTTATTTGCTGTTGGATTTAGTGATCCTCAACTCTGTCTGAAGTAGTGATCCTCAGAAGTGTTGTAGGATCAGGATCATGGATCACTATAAGGATCCCAGTACTAACGGTTGTCTACTTTGAATTCGTGAATGTATTGCAGGAAGTTCAACTCGGACGTCTTGGCGACATTCCTGGAGAATATTCCCAGACTATCCCGCACGTGCTTAGCCAAAAATGGACGTTGTGGAGAACGTGGGAGCTTGGCACAAAAGTTGGATAGTTAGTTTTAGTAGTTAATTCCTATTTTAAAAAGGGTAACGAGCTAGTAGAAAAACACTTAGTCAATTTTTATAGCTACACACACTCTCAAACACTCGCATACTTGAAGCTCTCGACGAACATACATTCGTTTTCACTCACTTTGCACATTTCACAATAGTGATCCTTGTACCTAGCTCGTTACTATCCGAAGTTGTAAACGTTTATTCATTTATTTGAGCTTGGTGATCGGTAGTTTCCATCACCCGGGGTTTTTTGTGCCGGAGATCAACTCTTGATCAAGGGCTTTTTCCCCGTATAAATCCTTGTGTCATTTCTGTGATTTACATTGAAGTGATCCTTGTTATTGTTCTACATTATTAGCATCATACCCCGTAACATAGAGTTTGGTTGCAATATCCTCATCAGATTTTTGACCAAAACAGTTTGGCGCCCACCGTGGGGCAATTGGTGCTTCATCCTTAGAAAAATTCGTATTTCTGTGCTCATTTCGGTTCACTACAACCAAGCAAATGGCTTCCTCAGCGAAGAATGCTTCAAATTTGATGCCCTCATTCACTTCTTCTCAAGGCGTTCCCCCTTTGCCTCCACCACCTTCTGGATCCCAGAAGAATGCTGCGAAGAAACCAACTCCTATTTTCTCAAAACCTCCAACTTCTTCTGCTTCTTACACTCCCACTACTAGTGACATGTTTACTTTGATTTTGCAGATGAAGGATCAGATACGGCAACAGGATAAGACCAACGAGAGGATTCTCAAAGAAATCGGAGATCTCAAGAAACAAAAGACAACGGCAGAGGATCATTCCCCACTGGTGCCGAAATCCTTGAATTTTGATACTCCAGTGATTACTTCTCAGCCATCAGTGGTTCCAGACGTTTAATATGTGGGTGGACCAAAAGGAGTGCACTATGGAACAACAACAATGACCCAGGCATCAGGTTCATATTTCCAGCCAGCGGGATCCTATCCACAGCATATAGGATCCCTCACGAATTCAGGAGGATATTCAGGAATGCAGCAGATTCAAGGATCCTCCTTCGTTCCAGGATCATCCCAGGTTCAAGGATCCTCCTTCGTTCCAGGATCATCCCAGGTTCAAGGATCCTCCTTTGTTCCAGGATCATCCCAGATTCAAGGATCCTCCTTTGTTCCAGGATCATCCCAGGTTCAAGGATCATCCTTTGTTCCAGGATCATCACAAGTTCAAGGATCCTCCTTCGTTCCAGGATCGTCCCAGTTTCAAGGATCCTTCCAGATGCCAGGATCCTTGTGGAGTTTGCAAACAGGAAGTTCAGATGTCCATCAGGGAGATTTTATTCCAATGCAGACCAGTGCTTCTACTGGTCCCTCGATCATTCCAGGGCCTCAACAATATGGATTAACATCCAATCTTCCTAATCTGAATCCAATGGGAGGTAACACTTTTAATAATTCTTATACTACTAACCATGGTCTTATGCAGGATCTAGGTATCAATCATGCCATGGCTAGAGAATTGCAAAAGTTAAAGGATATGATATCGAGTGTTCCAGGAGTGGTCAAACCTATCCCAGAGATTGCAGATGGGAGCCACAAGATATCTCGTTTTGCACCACCAATCTGTGATGCTGAGATACCCAAGAGGTTCCATGTGCCAACAATGAAGCTGTATGATGGTTCGACAGATCCTGAGGAACACATAGCACAATACAGGGAGAGGATGGAGATCAATCCAATTCCAGAAAGGTTAAAGGAAGCATGCCTGTGCAAGGGATTCGGATCCACTCTTACTGGATCAGCTCTCAAATGGCTGCTAAGTCTTCCTCCCTATTCTATTACCTCATTTGCTAACCTAGTTAACTTGTTTAATAATCAGTTTTCTTGTAGTAGAAAATTTGAACGATTAACTAGTGATCTATATAGGATAACCCAGGGTCATAATGAATCATTAAGGGATTACATTACCAAATTCAGTAAAGAATCCTTAGACATTCCCAACTTAGATATAGCTACGGCTGTTGAGGCCTTCAAAATGGGATTGCTTAGGGATTCGTCGTTTTATGATGATCTTGTTATGACACCATGCAGGAACTTAGATGAGGTAAGAACACGAGCACTTAGGTTCATTCGGCTAGAGGACGATAAGAGGATCCAGGAGAGGTTAGCAGGATCCTCAAAGCAGGATAAGCAAGGATCCTCATTCAGGAACAACAAGTTCAGATCCTATAACAGATCTGATAACCAGAACGTGCATTCTGTTGATCAAGAAGAGGATGATGAAGATTATCCTCCAATTTCTGAATATTATTTTTGTGTTGATAACAATGAACTAATCCTTGCGATGCAGAACCTAGGTGATAAAGCTAGATGGCTGAGAAAAAATGATAGGCCAGCTGCAACTAAGGATAAATCAAAGTGGTGTGCATACCATGAAGATTTTGGGCATCTCACAGAAGAATGCATTGCACTAAGAAAGGAAATTGGATACTTGTTGAGCAAGGGGCATTTGAAAGAATTGTTGGGAAGAAAAAAGTCAAAGACTCAGGATCCTGAAAGGATCCCTGAGAAGGCTCCAGCACCTCCGGCAGATGCACAAGTAATAAACTTTATTTCTGGAGGATCAGACATTTGCGGCACATCCTTCTCAGCTGCTAAAAGGCATGCAAAGGAAACTAAAATGGATAACGGAGAAAGACCTATTCGAACATCAAGTGTCTCCGAAGGAAAAGTCATAACCTTTGATGAGGATGATCGTGTTGACATCCAGGATCCTCATCATGACGGTTTGGTTATTACTCTTTTCATTTCTAACCATTTTGTCCACAGGATCCTTATAGACGGAGGAAGTTCAGTGAACATCATCCAGCTTGATGTTCTAAAGAAGATGGGTATCCCTGAATCAGACATCATACCAAGATCCTCCGTGCTCGTGGGATTTAGTGGCGAAACTAAGAATACCCTGGGGGACATTAAACTCCCAATATACATTGAAGGCCTACACTCTTATCAAAAATTTTGTGTTATTGACTGTTTATCTTGTTGTAATGTTATCCTTGGCAGGCCTTGGATACACGATATGAAAGCAGTCCCATCTACCTACCATCAATGTGTGAAGCTCCCTAGTCCTTGGGGAATAGTGAAAATTGATAGTGATCAGCAGGAGGCTAAGAATTGCTACACTTCATCGATGAAACCAGCCTCGAAGCCAAGGGAGCAATAGCAATCAAGGTATCCTCCAAGGGATGTCTTGGAGGCCAGAGAGCAGGATGTGATAGAAATCCTCTGCATTAATTATGGCATCTACTAAGTTAAGACATGAGGACATTCTTAATTGGAAAATTAGTTTTAACAATGATAACATGAGTCTCAATATAATGCCTTAACTTAGTAGATGCCATAATTAATGCAAGAATAAGCTTTTCAAGGTGTGAATACCTGGATTCGGCATCAAGTAAACTTTTACTTACATAATAGACAGGATGTTGTGTACCTTCATGATCCTTAACAAGGACCGCACTTACTGCTTTTGAGGATACTGCAAGATACAAGGATAACACATCGCCTTTTTCTGGTTTCATCAAAGCCGGGGCTGAGGATAGGTAATCTTTGAGGGCTCTTAAAGCATTTTCATGCTTCTCAGTCCACTCAAATTTCTTGTTCTTCCTTAGGATATCATAGAATTCTTTGCACTTCTCTGAGGATTTGGATATAAATCTGTTCAAAGCTGCTATCCTGCCTGTTAGCCTTTGAACATCCTTAGCATTGGCCGGAGATTTGATGTTCACTATTGCTTTGATTTGTTCCGGGCTAGCTTCAATGCCTCTCTTTGTCACCATATATCCTAAGAATTTACCCGCTTTAACACCAAAGTGACATTTTGAAGGATTAAGTTTCATGTTATATTTGTCAAGGATATCGAATGCTTCCTCCAAGTCTCTTAGGTGATCCTCAGCTTTTAAGGATTTTACCACCATATCATCTATGTAAACCTCCATAGTTTGACCAATCTGATCCTTGAACATCATATTCACCAGCCTTTTATATGTTGCACCTGCATTTCTTAATCCGAACGGCATAGCAATATAGCAGTATATACCAGTTGGAGTCATGAAGGCTGTATCCTCTTGGTCGGATGGTTCCATTTGGATTTGTTGGAATCCAGATGAAGCATCCATAAAAGTTAACAGTTCATGACCCGCAGTTGCATCCACCATGGAGTCAATGTGGGGTAATGGGAAAGGATCCTTGGGACATGCCTTATTTAAATCGGTAAAATCGACACATACCCTCCACTTTCCGTTTTTCTTTTGAACAACAACCACATTGGCCAACCATCTTGGATACTTGACCTCCCTAATCATACCTGCCCGGAGCAATTTCTCTACCTCTTCCTGGATAATGGCATTCCTTTCCGGTGCAAACTTTCTTCTCCTTTGATGGATTGGTTTGAAGGATCTGTCAATCCCGAGTTTGTGAGTGATTACATCTTTGGATATACCAGTCATGTCTTCGTGTTTCCATGCAAAGGTAGTCTTTCTCCTTTTGAGGAAGGATACGAGGTCTTCTTTCATTTCGCCAAGGATCCCTGATCCGATATAGATTTTGGATTCAGGATCATCAGGATCCATGAGGATTTCTATCACATCCTGCTCTCTGGCCTCCAAGACATCCCTTGGAGGATACCTTGATTGCTATTGCTCCCTTGACTTCGAGGCTGGTTTCATCGATGAAGTGTAGCAATTCTTAGCCTCCTGCTGATCACTATCAATCTTCACTATTCCCCAAGGACTAGGGAGCTTCACACATTGATGGTAGGTAGATGGGACTGCTTTCATATCGTGTATCCAAGGCCTGCCAAGGATAACATTACAACAAGATAAACAGTCAATAACACAAAATTTTTGATAAGAGTGTAGGCCTTCAATGTATATTGGGAGTTTAATGTCCCCCAGGGTATTCTTAGTTTCGCCACTAAATCCCACGAGAACGGAGGATCTTGGTATGATGTCTGATTCAGGGATACCCATCTTCTTTAGAACATCAAGCTGGATGATGTTCACTGAACTTCCTCCGTCTATAAGGATCCTCCGGACAAAATGGTTAGAAATGAAAAGAGTAATAACCAAACCGTCATGATGAGGATCCTGGATGTCAACACGATCATCCTCATCAAAGGTTATGACTTTTCCTTCGGAGACACTTGATGTTCGAATAGGTCTTTCTCCGTTATCCATTTTAGTTTCCTTTGCATGCCTTTTAGCAGCTGAGAAGGATGTGCCGCAAATGTCTGATCCTCCAGAAATAAAGTTTATTACTTGTGCATCTGCCGGAGGTGCTGGAGCCTTCTCAGGGATCCTTTCAGGATCCTGAGTCTTTGACTTTTTTCTTCCCAACAATTCTTTCAAATGCCCCTTGCTCAACAAGTATCCAATTTCCTTTCTTAGTGCAATGCATTCTTCTGTGAGATGCCCAAAATCTTCATGGTATGCACACCACTTTGATTTATCCTTAGTTGCAGCTGGCCTATCATTTTTTCTCGGCCATCTAGCTTTATCACTTAGGTTCTGCATCGCAAGGATTAGTTCATTGTTATCAACACAAAAACAATATTCAGAAATTGGAGGATAATCTTCATCATCCTCTTCTTGATCAACATAATGCACGTTCTGGTTATCAGATCTGTTATAGGATCTGAACTTGTTGTTCCTGAATGAGGATCCTTGCTTATCCTGCTTTGAGGATCCTGCTAACCTCTCCTGGATCCTCTTATCGTCCTCTAGCCGAATGAACCTAAGTGCTCGTGTTCTTACCTCATCTAAGTTCCTGCATGGTGTCATAACAAGATCATCATAAAACGACGAATCCCTAAGCAATCCCATTTTGAAGGCCTCAATAGCCGTAGCTATATCTAAGTTGGGAATGTCTAAGGATTCTTTACTGAATTTGGTAATGTAATCCCTTAATGATTCATTATGACCCTGGGTTATCCTATATAGATCACTAGTTAATCGTTCAAATTTTCTACTACAAGAAAACTGATTATTAAACAAGTTAACTAGGTTAGCAAATGAGGTAATAGAATAGGGAGGAAGACTTAGCAGCCATTTGAGAGCTGATCCAGTAAGAGTGGATCCGAATCCCTTGCACAGGCATGCTTCCTTTAACCTTTCTGGAATTGGATTGATCTCCATCCTCTCCCTGTATTGTGCTATGTGTTCCTCAGGATCTGTCAAACCATCATACAGCTTCATTGTTGGCACATGGAACCTCTTGGGTATCTCAGCATCACAGATTGGTGGTGCAAAACGAGATATCTTGTGGCTCCCATCTGCAATCTCTGGGATAGGTTTGACCACTCCTGGAACACTCGATATCATATCCTTTAACTTTTGCAATTCTCTAGCCATGGCATGATTGATACCTAGATCCTGCATAAGACCATGGTTAGTAGTATAAGAATTATTAAAAGTGTTACCTCCCATTGGATTCAGATTAGGAAGATTGGATGTTAATCCATATTGTTGAGGCCCTGGAATGATCGAGGGACCAGTAGAAGCACTGGTCTGCATTGGAATAAAATCTCCCTGATGGACATCTGAACTTCCTGTTTGCAAACTCCTCAAGGATCCTGGCATCTGGAAGGATCCTTGAAACTGGGACGATCCTGGAACGAAGGAGGATCCTTGAACTTGTGATGATCCTGGAACAAAGGATGATCCTTGAACCTGGGATGATCCTGGAACAAAGGAGGATCCTTGAATCTGGGATGATCCTGGAACAAAGGAGGATCCTTGAACCTGGGATGATCCTGGAATGAAGGAGGATCCTTGAACCTGGGATGATCCTGGAACAAAGGAGGATCCTAGAACCTGGGATGATCCTGGAACGAAGGAGGATCCTTGAATCTGCTGCATTCCTGAATATCCTCCTGAATTCGTGAGGGATCCCATATGCTGAGGATAGGATCCCGCTGGCTGGAAATATGAACCTGATGCCTGGGTCATTGTTGTTGTTCCATAGTGCACTCCTTTTGGTCCACCCACATATTGAACGTCTGGAACCACTGATGGCTGAGAAGTAATCACTGGAGTATCAAAATTCAAGGATTTCGGCACCAGTGGGGAATGATCCTCTGCCGTTGTCTTTTGTTTCTTGAGATCTCCGATTTCTTTGAGAATCCTCTCGTTGGTCTTATCCTGTTGCCGTATCTGATCCTTCATCTGCAAAATCAAAGTAAACATGTCACTAGTAGTGGGAGTGTAAGAAGCAGAAGAAGTTGGAGGTTTTGAGAAAATGGGAGTTGGTTTCTTCGCAGCATTCTTCTGGGATCCAGAAGGTGGTGGAGGCAAAGGGGGAACGCCTTGAGAAGAAGTGAATGAGGGCATCAAATTTGAAGCATTCTTCGCTGAGGAAGCCATTTGCTTGGTTGTAGTGAACCGAAATGAGCACAGAAATACGAATTTTTCTAAGGATGAAGCACCAATTGCCCCACGGTGGGCGCCAAACTGTTTTGGTCAAAAATCTGATGAGGATATTGCAACCAAACTCTATGTTACGGGGTATGATGCTAATAATGTAGAACAATAACAAGGATCACTTCAATGTAAATCACAGAAATGACACAAGGATTTATACGGGGAAAAAGCCCTTGATCAAGAGTTGATCTCCGGCACAAAAAACCCCGGGTGATGGAAACTACCAATCACCAAGCTCAAATAAATGAATAAACGTTTA
Source organism: Helianthus tuberosus (assembly GCA_030545235.1). Classification (NCBI taxonomy): domain Eukaryota; kingdom Viridiplantae; phylum Streptophyta; class Magnoliopsida; order Asterales; family Asteraceae; genus Helianthus; species Helianthus tuberosus. Next base: position 45,056,606 of record CM060440.1, read on the forward strand.
CAACTTCGGATAGTAACGAGCTAGGTACAAGGATCACTATTGTGAAATGTGCAAAGTGAGTGAAAACGAATGTATGTTCGTCGAGAGCTTCAAGTATGCGAGTGTTTGAGAGTGTGTGTAGCTGTAAAAATTGACTAAGTGTTTTTCTACTAGCTCGTTACCCCTTTTAAAATAGGAATTAACTACTAAAACTAACTATCCGACTTTTGTGCCAAGCTCCCACGTTCTCCACAACGTCCATTTTTGGCTAAGCACGTGCGGGATAGTCTGGGAATATTCTCCAGGAATGTCGCCAAGACTAAGTCCGAGTTGAACTTCCTGCAATACATTCACGAATTCAAAGTAGACAACCGTTAGTACTGGGATCCTTATAGTGATCCATGATCCTAATCCTACAACACTTCTGAGGATCACTACTTCAGACAGAGTTGAGGATCACTAAATCCAACAGCAAATAAGGATCACTGGTTATTTAGAAATCCACCCCTAACAATTCCTTGAAGATCCCGGAGGATATCAAGATCCCTATTATCCATATCCTGACCCCGGCTATTGAGGATCATGTGGCTATGGAGATAGGAAATGATTCTGCAATGATCCCTAGTAAGGATACTCGATCCTATTCAGGATCAGGATCATGGATCTCACCAATCATGAGATACTTACAACATGGAGAGATTCCTACAGGAGAAAACCCTAGGACTTTCAAATCTAAGGTATCTCAGTTCACAATTTTAAATAATATGTTGTATAGACGATCTCTTGCAGGACCATACTTGAGATGCATTGAGGATCCTGAAATCCAAGAAGTTTTAAAAGACTTCCATGAAGGAGATTGTGGAAACCACACTGGGGGCAGGGCGTTATTCTCAAGGATCCTGAGGACAGGATACTACTGGCCAACCATGAAGAGAGATGCTGTGGAGTATGCTAAAAGATGTGATCCTTGTCAGAGACACAGTAATATCCTTCATCAACCAGCTGAATTATTGCATCCTATATCCTCCTCCTGGCCATTTATGAGATGGGGTATGGATATAGTTGGTAAGCTCCCTAAGGCACCTGGTGGAAAAGTATTCATGTTAGCTATGACTGATTACTTCTCCAAGTGGATAGAGGCTGAAGATTTTGCCCAAGTCAGAGAAAAGGAAGTTATATCCTTCATTAAAAGAAATATTATAACTAGATTTGGAATTCCTTCTGAGATTATATGTGATAATGGTTCCCAATTTATTGGGGGCAGAACCACTAACTTTTATGACAGCTGGGGGATTAAGATGATAACATCAACACCAGTCTACCCACAAGCTAATGGTCAAGCAGAATCATCCAACAAGATCATCATCAACAATTTGAAGAAGAAGCTTGGATCCAAGAAGGGGAAATGGGCAGAAGAACTACCCTATGTGCTTTGGGCTGATAGGACAACCCCTAAGAATGCTACTGGTCAAACGCCATTCTCTTTGGTATTTGGGGCAGAGTCAGTGATCCCAACAGAAATGGTGGTTCCAACTGCTAGAACAAATACCCGTGATCCTAAGGAGAATGATGAGAACTTAGCTCAAGACCTGGATACTATTGAAGAAATCAGGGATCTCGCTAGGATAAGGATGGCCAGTTATCAACAAAGAATGGCTGGTGCTTACAACAAAAATGTCAGGATCAGGAGGTTTCAAGTTGGAGATATGGTATTAAGGAAAGCATTCCAGAATACCACCAATCCTGCTGATGGGAAATTGGCTCCAAAATGGGAAGGCCCTTACTTGATTGAAGCTGAAGCAGGAAAGGGGGCATATAGATTGCTAACCATGGAAGGTGATTTGCTACCAAGAGCTTGGAATGCTGTCCACTTGAAGAAATATTTCATGTGAGCAGGATCCTCATGGCACAGATGATCCTTATGATTGGAATATCCTTAAAGGATCCTCAAAGTATCGGTGATCCTTACTTAGGTAATATCCTGAACTTGAACTATCTCATTTCTTTATTTTCTCATATAAGGATAAGGATCATGTATCCTTTATCCATCTCTCACGTGAGTTTAAGTTTTGAAAGTTCAGGTATCTTTAGCATAACATTGGTTATCCGCTGAAGCAATCCGTTCCTTGGGTTTAACCCCAGTTATTTGGGCTTGACCCCAGTTCCGCCTGTAGCGCATGATGATCCTGGTATAGTTCAAGGCAGTGGGACCAGTACTCGTTTTAGGGGCTGATAATTCCATTGTACTGGCTATGCTTAGGATCCTACGTATAATGGTAGATGTACCATACATCCGTTCCTAAGGTTTCTAACGTTTTCACGTTAGCTAAGGTTTCTAACGTTTTCACGTTAGCTAATGTTTTGGCATTTTCATGTCACTAAGTTTGGATAGTCGCCAGTTAGGGCCATACTCCAGTTTACATACGATCCTTGGGCTTGTCCCCAGTTATCCTTGGGCTTGTCCCCAGTTATCCTTGGGCTTGTCCCCAGTTATCCTCGGGCTTGTCCCCAGTTGCTAACTCTTTTCTTGTGTTGGCTTAGTCCCAAGTTATGCTCTATTTCAGGTTCTTGAAGATAGGCAACTAGGGATCCTTGATCCTTACTTTATTCCAAGCTTTATCTTATAGTTATCCTTATTATGGTTAGGATCCTAACTTGGACCCTCATGTATGATCCTTAACTATTTTTAATTCTATTCATTATTTATTTGAATAACCCTTAAAAAATTTGACAACTAGACTTGTGATCCTTAAAACATATTGCTTTTTGGGATTCTTTAACTATAGGATATCTGATCATGAATCATATCCTAAATATTTTCAATCAGACTTATTTAAAATTGTTTATTCAATAAATATGCATCAATCCAAAGGAAAATTAAAGAAACAAAAGGATAACAACACAAGATAAGCGACAAAAGGTTAAGATTTTATTTATTAACAAAGGATTAACCCTTAAAAGGTTGTCAAAATTACCTACCCCGAGCATCTACCAGCAAAACATGGCCCGTCCGCTGGGGTAGGTAAAGGGTGTCCATGATAACGAGTTCAAAAGTAGTGCAGGAATATAAAGGCGGCAGGATTACAATGGCTTCATCCCCCAAACAGAGGATCCCTCCACCATATGCAATCCTGCCTATTGTCCAAAGGATCATACATGATCCTTAATCCTAAAAACTATTGTTTAAGTACAACCCATCATTGTTCAACAAAAAACACCATAACCAAAACACACTATCAAACTAAAAAAAAAATGGGCTCCGGCTACGTCTAGAAATGTCGTTCATCGCCCATTCATGCAGCCTATGCCTTCGCTGCATCCTCTTCCCCTCCAGCTGCGGTATCCTTTATCAGATCCTTTCCACTGCCACTTGCCTCAATCGCCAAGACCTCAGTAGCCTCCTCCTCATCATCCTCAAGATCAGCCAACCTTGCTTTCCAGCCCTCAACATCCCAACTGTTTTTATCAAAGTTAGGATCTTGAGCTTCCTGGGCCATCTTCAATTTTGTCTGATACATTGTGATGGCAGCGGAGACCTTGGCATTTTCTATGAGATCATGCTTCTCATAGTCAAGGTCAATCAGAAGCTTAGCCGTCTTGGTCTTGGCATCTTGGAGTTCCTTCTGAAGATCAGCAATGGCAAGGTCCTTAAGCACGGCAACCTGTTGGAGGTCAGCAATCTTCTTGTCTTGCTCCTCAACATTCCCCACATAATCTTCAATCTCAGCAAATTTCTGCAAAGAAAAGGATAAAGCAGTTCAAGATCAGGTGATCCTCATACGAGTAGGATACTTAGGCAGAGTTAAGGATCCTTACATCATTGAAGTATTTAAGGAACTGGTGGCGGATCAGTGGTAGGCCTTGAAGGTCCTCAGTGTCAGAAGTTTTCCTCTTCTTGCCACCCTTTCCTTTAGTGGGTGCTTTGGGAATGGAGATGCTAGGACTGGTGGTGGACCTCTTCTTCCTGGGTCGAACAAGATCAAGATCAGCTGTGTTGAACTGGGATACAGGCTTGGCAGATTTTCCAGCGCCTACACATTCAAAGCAAGATGAGTATCCTTATCCTATTTCAATTTATTTATTTATTTTAATATTCAAACTATGTGAAAGGCAGGATACTTACTTGACATGGTAATGGAACCTGAGGATACTTCTTGTGAGTCTTGGGTGTCTATCTTGAATGTCCTTGTTTCAGGATCAAGCTTCCAAAAAGCAGCAAGCCTATCCTTGGTTTCAGATGACGTGATGATGCGTGAAACAGCAATAGCTGCATAACATAAGACAAAAAGGGGTCAGTAATCCTTATACAAAAATAAGACTACCTGGTGATCCTTCTCAGGATCCTCCGGCCTACCATGGGTGGACCATGTTCTTGGTAGATGCTTTCCACCTGGAATGGTATCTCTCCTGACAAAGAAGAAGCGACGTTTCCAATTTGTGTCATTCTTAGTGACTTTGAGAAGAGGGTGTTCTCCACCGGGTTTTCGTTTGAACAAATATCGATGGGATCCAAAGGTAGTAAGATCATACAATTGTGTCAGCTCTGACATGCCTAAATCAATGCCTTCCTGTTCGATGATCCTCTCCAGGGTGTACAAAACCCTCCAAATCATCGGCATGGCTTGGATGTAAGAGATGCCGGTAAGGGAAAAGAAGGATTGTGTAAATTCTGGGAAAGGATAGGTGTATCCTATGGCAAAGGGAGTAACTGGAAAGGCAACCCACGTTTCTGAAACATAGTCGCTCAGAGTAGTAGGATCGAAGGGTTTGAAAAAAGCATTCGCCGGAAAGCAATGACGAATCTTGTCTATTTGAGCATCATTGAAGCAACACCTCTCATTTGTGGAGTCTTTGATGATCTTTTGACTCTTCAAGGGACTATCCTTCTGGTGATCCTTGGCGGGGGAGGACCGGAGCATCATTCTCAAAGTGATGGTGATAAAGAAAGAAAAACAGAGTAAGAGAAGGAAGAAGATGAAGAAAGAGATACCTGATTGATCTTCGACTGAGAATATAAAGGGAGTTTCTTCGAATTTAAATGCATTTGATCCTATCTCTATCCCCTATTTATAATCATGATCGTGCAGGGTTGTCACTTCTGTGACGTCATGATCGCAACGGCTAGTCCGCTTATAACGGCTAGTTATCCGTTGGTTAAATGCGGATAATATCGACAAAATATAACTCATTTATTTACATATTTACTCCTTATATTTTGGGGGCAATTGTTAGGGGTGGATTTCTAAATAACCAGTGATCCTTATTTGCTGTTGGATTTAGTGATCCTCAACTCTGTCTGAAGTAGTGATCCTCAGAAGTGTTGTAGGATCAGGATCATGGATCACTATAAGGATCCCAGTACTAACGGTTGTCTACTTTGAATTCGTGAATGTATTGCAGGAAGTTCAACTCGGACTTAGTCTTGGCGACATTCCTGGAGAATATTCCCAGACTATCCCGCACGTGCTTAGCCAAAAATGGACGTTGTGGAGAACGTGGGAGCTTGGCACAAAAGTCGGATAGTTAGTTTTAGTAGTTAATTCCTATTTTAAAAGGGGTAACGGGCTAGTAGAAAAACACTTAGTCAATTTTTACAGCTACACACACTCTCAAACACTCGCATACTTGAAGCTCTCGACGAACATACATTCGTTTTCACTCACTATGCACATTTCACAATAGTGATCCTTGTACCTAGCTCGTTACTATCCGAAGTTGTAAACGTTTATTCATTTATTTGAGCTTGGTGATCGGTAGTTTCCATCACCCGGGGTTTTTTGTGCCAGAGATCAACTCTTGATCAAGGGCTTTTTTTCCGTATAAATCCTTGTGTCATTTCTGTGATTTACATTGAAGTGATCCTTGTTATTGTTCTACATTATTAGCATCATACCCCGTAACATAGAGTTTGGTTGCAATATCCTCATCAGATTTTTGACCAAAACACATTTCTTGTTTAATTTGAGTTGGTGATCGGTAGTTTCCATCACCCGAGGTTTTTTATGCCGGAGATCATTCATTGATCAAGGGCTTTTTCCTCGTATAAATCTTTGTGTCACTTATTCATTTCATTTCTGAGTGATCCTTAGTATTGTTCATATATTCAAGCATCACACCTCACAACAGAAAGTTTGGTTGCATTATCATTGCTTGATTTTTGACCAAAACAACAGGCATTTCAAAAGATGTCATAACACATAAGCTCGGTATCGACAAATCATTCAAACCTATCCTACAAAAGAGAAGGAAGTTTGCTCCGGAGCGAAATGTGATCATTCAGGAAGAAGTAGAGAGGCTATTGAAATCTAAAATGATCAGAGAAGTCAAGTTTCCAAGATGGCTAGCAAACGTAGTCGTGGTACAGAAGAAAAATGGGAAATGGAGAGTTTGTGTAGATTACACAGACCTGAATAAAGCTTGTCCCAAAGACCCATTTCCTCTTCCTCATATTGATGCAATAGTGGATGCTACTGCCGGCCATGAGATGTTAACCTTCATGGATGCATCCTCAGGATTTTAGCAGATTCAAATGGAACCTTCAGACCAGGAGGATACTGCCTTCATGACACCAACAGGTATTTATTGCTACACTGCTATGCCCTTTGGTTTGAAAAATGCAGGTGCAACATACCAGAGATTGGTGAACATGATGTTTAAAGAGAAGCTGGGGGAAACCATGGAGGTATACATCGACGATATGGTGGTAAAATCCAAAAAGGCTGAGGATCACCTCCAGGATATTAAGGGAGCATTTGATATCTTGGATCAGTATAACATGAAACTAAATCCTGCTAAGTGCCATTTTGGAGTGGGGGCATGAAAGTTTCTAGGATATATGGTGACTAAAAGAGGGATAGAGGCAAGCCCGGAGCAGATTAAAGCTATCTTGGATATCAAATCTCCTTCAAATATGAAGGATGTTCAACGATTAACAGGCCCAGTAGCAGCATTGAACAGATTTATTTCAAGATCCTCGAAAAAGTGCAAAGAATTTTATGATATCCTGAAAAAGAATAAGAAGTTCGAATGGGGAGCAAAGCATGAAGCAGCCTTGCAGGATCTGAAGCAGTATCTTTCAACTGCACCCCTATTGATGAAGCCTGAGGATGGTGAACCATTATCCCTGTATCTTGCAGTATCAGGAAATGCAGTAAGTGCTGTCCTTGTAAAGGATCATGAAGGTCAGCAGTATCCTGTTTACTATGTTAGTAAAAGTTTATTAGATGCTGAAACTTGGTATTCTCACTTAGAGAAACTGATATTAGCCCTAGTTATGGCGTCAACAAAACTTAGACATTATTTTGAAACACATAGGATTCATGTTAAAACCAACTATCCTGTTAAAAATGTGCTTAGGAAACCCGAGATGTCAGGTAGGATGGCTAAATGGTCAGTAAAATTAAGTGCCTTTGATCTAGTATATGAACCTAGAAATGCCATAAAGTCTCAGGCTTTAGCTGACTTTGTGGCTGATTTCAGTAGTGATATTCAAAATGAAGTAGACCTAGAAGTACAACAGCTAGGAGAAAATTTAGAATACTGGACGTTATATACTGATGGTGCATCTAATGTAAGAGGTGTAGGTTTGGGTATACTACTAAAATCGCCACAGGGGGACATATTACCCCAGGCTATTAGATGTGAATTTCCTGCCACTAATAATGAAGCAGAATATGAAGCTTTAATTACAGGATTAGAATTGGCTAAAAGTATGAATATCAGGAGTTTGCAAGTATATGTTGATTCTTTGTTAATTACTAATCATTTTAATGGAACCTATGCAGTTAAAGGTGAGAAGTTAATCGAGTACCTCAAAATTCTCAAAAAATTAGCAGGATATTTCGATATTTTTACACTTGAACAGGTACCAAGAGAGGATAATGCTGAAGCTGATGCCTTGGCAAATCTAGGATCATCAGTCAGGATACCGGAAGGAACCCAAATACCAATATTACACATCCTATATCCTGCGACGGATCCTCAGGATAAGGAAGTGGTATGTGTTCAGGATCTTGATGATGAGTATCCTGAGAAGGATCCTAAGTCTTGGATGGCTCCAATCATAAGATATCTCAAGGAAGGACACATCCCAAAAGATGAGAATCCTAGGGCCTTTAGAATGAAGGTATCACGATTCACTATTATAAATAATGTCTTGTATAAGAAATCTCTTGCAGGACCATATCTGAGGTGCTTAGAGGATCCCGAAACCAAGAAAGTGCTTCAGGATATACACGAAGGGGATTGTGGTAACCATACTGGGGGCAGGTCGTTATTCTCAAAGGTATTAAGAACAGGATATTATTGGCCAACCATGAGAAAAGATGCTGCAGAATATGCTCGAAGATGCGATGCATGTCAAAGGCACAGTAATATATTACATCAGCCGGCCGAGCCACTTTATCCTATAGCTTCCCCTTGGCCATTCATGAAGTGGGGAATGGATATAGTAGGAAAATTGCCAAAGGCTCTAGGAGGAAAGGTCTTCATGTTGGCAATGACCGATTATTTTTCTAAGTGGGTCGAAGCTGAAGCATTCGTTCAAGTTAGAGATCAAGAAGTGGTATCCTTCATAAAAAGGAATATCCTGACTAGGTTCGGAGTACCAGCTGAAATTATTTGTGATAATGGATCTCAGTTTATAAGTAAGAGAACAACTGACTGTTGTAAGAATTGGGGAATCAAGATGGTTACATCTACACCGGTACATCCTCAAGCAAATGGACAAGCAAAATCTTCAAACAAGATAATTGTCAACAACCTGAAAAAGAGACTAGAAGCTAAAAAAGGGAGATGGGCAGAATAACTACCCTTTGTATTGTGGGCTGATAGGACGACGGTGAAAAATGCAACTGGCCAAACCCCTTTTCCTTGGTATTTGGGGCAGAAGCGGTGATCCCGACATAAATGATAATACCTACGGCAAGATCCAACCTCCGGGATCCTGAGAAGAATCCTGAAGTCCTATGTGAGGAATTGGATACTGTTGATGAGACAAGAGACGCAGCAAGGCTAAGGATGGCGGCATATCAATAGAGGATATCTAAAGCATATAACAAGAATATAAGGACCAGAAGGTTCCAGGTCGGAGATTGGGTATTGAGAAAGGCTTTCTAGAATACTACTTGTTAGGGGTGGATTTCTAAATAACCAGTGATCCTTATTTGCTGTTGGATTTAGTGATCCTTAACTCTGTCTGAAGTAGTGATCCTCAGAAGTGTTGTAGGATCAGGATCATGGATCACTATAAGGATCCCAGTACTAACGGTTGTCTACTTTGAATTCGTGAATGTTTTGCAGGAAGTTCAACTCGGACTTAGTCTTGGCGACATTCCTGGAGAATATTCCCAGACTATCCCGCACGTACTTGGCCAAAAATGGACGTTGTGGAGAACGTGGGAGCTTGGCACAAAAGTCGGATAGTTAGTTTTAGTAGTTAATTTCTATTTTAAAAGGGGTAACGAGCTAGTAGAAAAACACTTAGTCATTTTACAGCTACACACACTCTCATACACTCGCATACTTGAAGCTCTCGACGAACATACATTCGTTTTCACTCACTTTTACACATTTCACGATAGTGATCCTTGTACCTAGCTCGTTACTATCCGAAGTTGTAAACATTTATTCATTTATTTGAGCTTGGTGATCGGTAGTTTCCATCACCCGGGGTTTTTTGTGCCGGAGATCAACTCTTGATCAAGGGCTTTTTCCCCGTATAAATCCTTGTGTCATTTCTGCAATTTACATTGAAGTGATCCTTGTTATTGTTCTACATTATTAGCATCATACCCCGTAACAGAGAGTTTGGTTGCAATATCCTCATCAGATTTTTGACCAAAACAGTTTGGCGCCCACCGTGGGGCAATTGGTGCTTCATCCTTAGAAAAATTCGTATTTCTGTGCTCATTTCGGTTCACTACAACCAAGCAAATGGCTTCCTCAGCGAAGAATGCTTCAAATTTGATGCCCTCATTCACTTCTTCTCAAGGCGTTCCCCCTTTGCCTCCACCACCTTCTGGATCCCAGAAGAATGCTGAGAATGCTGCGAAGAAACCAACTCCCATTTTCTCAAAACCTCCAACTTCTTCTGCTTCTTACACTCCCACTACTAGTGACATGTTTACTTTGATTTTGCAGATGAAGGATCAGATACGGCAACAGGATAAGACCAATGAGAGGATTCTCAAAGAAATCGGAGATCTCAAGAAACAAAAGACAACGGCAGAGGATCATTCCCCACTGGTGCCGAAATCCTTGAATTTTGATACTCCAGTGATTACTTCTCAGCCATCAGTGGTTCCAGACGTTCAATATGTGGGTGGACCAAAAGGAGTGCACTATGGAACAACAACAACGACCCATGCATCAGGTTCATATTTCCAGCCAGCGGGATCCTATCCTCAGCATATGGGATCCCTCACGAATTCAGGAGGATATTCAGGAATGCAGCAGGTTCAAGGATCCTCCTTTGTTCCAGGATCATCCCAGGTTCAAGGATCCTCCTTTGTTCCAGGATCATCCCAGGTTCAAGGATCCTCCTTTGTTCCAGGATCATCCCAGGTTCAAGGATCCTCCTTTGTTCCAGGATCATCCCACGTTCAAGGATCCTCCTTTGTTCCAGGATCATCCCAGGTTCAAGGATCATCCTTTGTTCCAGGATCATCCCAAGTTCAAGGATCCTCCTTCGTTCCAGGATCGTCCCAGTTTCAGGGATCCTTCCAGATGCCAGGATCCTTGAGGAGTTTGCAAACAGGATGTTCAGATGTCCATCAGGGAGATTTTATTCCAATGCAGACCAATGCTTCTACTGGTCCCTCGATCATTCCAGAGCCTCAACAATATGGATTAACATCCAATCTTCCTAATCTGAATCCAATGGGAGGTAATACTTTTAATAATTCTTATACTACTAACCATGGTCTTATGCAGGATCCAGGTATCAATCATGCCATGGCCAGAGAATTGCAAAAGTTAAAGGATATGATATCAAGTGTTCCAGGAGTGGTCAAACCTATCCCAGAGATTGCAGATGGGAGCCACAAGATATCTCGTTTTGCACCACCAATCTGTGATGCTGAGATACCCAAGAGGTTCCATGTGCCAACAATGAAGCTGTATGATGGTTCGATAGATCCTGAGGAACACATAGCACAATACAGGGAGAGGATGGAGATCAATCCAATTCCAGAAAGGTTAAAGGAAGCATGCCTGTGCAAGGGATTCGGATCCACTCTTACTGGATCAGCTCTCAAATGGCTGCTAAGTCTTCCTCCCTATTCTATTACCTCATTTGCTAACCTAGTTAACTTGTTTAATAATCAGTTTTCTTGTAGTAGAAAATTTGAACGATTAACTAGTGATCTATATAGGATAACCCAGGGTCATAATGAATCATTAAGGGATTACATTACCAAATTCAGTAAAGAATCCTTAGACATTCCCAACTTAGATATAGCTACGGCTGTTGAGGCCTTCAAAATGGGATTGCTTAGGGATTCGTCGTTTTATGATGATCTTGTGATGACACCATGCAGGAACTTAGATGAGGCAAGAACACGAGCACTTAGGTTCATTCGGCTAGAGGACGATAAGAGGATCCAGGAGAGGTTAGCAGGATCCTCAAAGCAGGATAAGCAAGGATCCTCATTCAGGAACAACAAGTTCAGATCCTATAACAGATCTGATAACCAGAACGTGCATTCTGTTGATCAAGAAGAGGATGATGAAGATTATCCTCCAATTTCTGAATATTGTTTTTGTGTTGATAACAATGAACTAATCCTTGCGATGCAGAACCTAGGTAATAAAGCTAGATGGCCGAGAAAAAATGATAGGCCAGCTGCAACTAAGGATAAATCAAAGTGGTGTGCATACCATGAAGATTTTGGGCATCTCACAGAAGAATGCATTGCACTAAGAAAGGAAATTGGATACTTGTTGAGCAAGGGGCATTTGAAAGAATTGTTGGGAAGAAAAAAGTCAAAGATTCAGGATCCTGAAAGGATCCCTGAGAAGGCTCCAGCCCCTCCAGCAGATGCACAAGTAATAAACTTTATTTCTGGAGGATCAGACATTTGCGGCACATCCTTCTCAGCTGCTAAAGGGCATGCAAAGGAAACTAAAATGGATAACGGAGAAAGACCTATTCGAACATCAAGTGTCTCCGAAGGAAAAGTCATAACCTTTGATGAGGATGGTCGTGTTGACATCCAGGATCCTCATCACGACGGTTTGGTTATTACTCTTTTCATTTCTAACCATTTTGTCCGCAGGATCCTTATAGACGGAGGAAGTTCAGTGAACATTATCCAGCTTGATGTTCTAAAGAAGATGGGTATTCCTGAATCGGACATCATACCAAGATCCTCCGTGCTCGTGGGATTTAGTGGCGAAACTAAGAATACCCTGGGGGACATTAAACTCCCAATATACATTGAAGGCCTACACTCTGATAAAAAATTTTGTGTTATTGACTGTTTATCTTGTTGTAATGTTATCCTTGGCAGGCCTTGGATACACGATATGAAAGCAGTCCCATCTACCTACCATCAATGTGTGAAGCTCCCTAGTCCTTGGGGAATAGTGAAGATTGATAGTGATCAGCAGGAGGCTAAGAATTGCTACACTTCATCGATGAAACCAGCCTCGAAGTCAAGGGAGCAATAGCAATCAAGGTATCCTCCAAGGGATGTCTTGGAGGCCAGAGAGCAGGATGTGGTAGAAATCCTCATGGATCCTGATGATCCTGAATCCAAAATCTATATCGGATCAGGGATCCTTGGCGAAATGAAAGAAGACCTCGTATCCTTCCTCAAAAGGAGAAAGACTACCTTTGCATGGAAACACGAAGACATGACTGGTATATCCAAAGATGTAATCACTCACAAACTCAGGATTGACAGATCCTTCAAACCAATCCATCAAAGGAGAAGAAAGTTTGCACCGGAAAGGAATGCCATTATCCAGGAAGAGGTAGAGAAATTGCTCCGGGCAGGTATGATTAGGGAGGTCAAGTATCCAAGATGGTTGGCCAATGTGGTTGTTGTTCAAAAGAAAAACAGAAAGTGGAGGGTATGTGTCGATTTTACCGATTTAAATAAGGCATGTCCCATGGATCCTTTCCCATTACCCCACATTGACTCCATGGTGGATGCAACTGCGGGTCATGAACTGTTAACTTTTATGGATGCTTCATCTGGATTCCAACAAATCCAAATGGAACCATCCGACCAAGAGGATACAGCCTTCATGACTCCAACTGGTATATACTGCTATATTGCTATGCCGTTCGGATTAAGAAATGCAGGTGCAACATATCAAAGGCTGGTGAATATGATGTTCAAGGATCAGATTGGACAAACTATGGAGGTTTACATAGATGATATGGTGGTAAAATCCTTAAAAGCTGAGGATCACCTAAGAGACTTGGAGGAAGCATTCGATATCCTTGACAAATATAACATGAAACTTAATCCTTCAAAATGTCACTTTGGTGTTAAAGCAGGTAAATTCTTAGGATATATGGTGACAAAGAGAGGCATTGAAGCTAGCCCGGAACAAATCAAAGCAATAGTGAACATCAAATCTCCGGCCAATGCTAAGGATGTTCAAAGGCTAACAGGCAGGATAGCAGCTTTGAACAGATTTATATCCAAATCCTCAGAGAAGTGCAAAGAATTCTATGATATCCTAAGGAAGAACAAGAAATTTGAGTGGACTGAGAAGCATGAAAATGCTTTAAGAGCCCTCAAAGATTACCTATCCTCAGCCCCGGCTTTGATGAAACCAGAAAAAGGCGATGTGCTATCCTTGTATCTTGCAGTATCCTCAAAAGCAGTAAGTGCGGTCCTTGTTAAGTATCATGAAGGTACACAACATCCTGTCTATTATGTAAGTAAAAGTTTACTTAATGCCGAATCCAGGTATTCACACCTTGAAAAGCTTATTCTTGCATTAATTATGGCATCTACTAAGTTAAGACATTATTTTGAAACTCATGTTATCATTGTTAAAACTAATTTTCCAATTAAGAATGTCGTCAGGAAACCAGAGAGGTCAGGAAGGATGGCTAAGTGGGCAGTGAAGCTAAGTGCATATGATATAAGATATGAGCCTAGGACAGCCATCAAATCCCAAGCATTAGCTGACTTTGTGGCTGATTTCAGTAGTGATTTACAAGAAGAAGCTGAGTTAGAAGTCCAGCAGCTAGAGGAGACCAAGGATCCTTGGATACTCTATACTGATGGATCCTCGAATGTCAAAGGCACAGGGCTTGGAATACTACTAAAATCGCCACAGGGGGACATAATACCCCACTCTATAGCTTGTGAGTTCCAAACCACTAACAATGAGGCTGAATATGAAGCCTTAATTGCTGGTTTGCAAATTGCAAAGCATATGGGGATCAGGTATCTTGAGGTACATGTAGATTCATTGTTAATTACAAACCACTTTAATGGATCCTATGCTGTTAAAGGTGAAAAGCTAACCAAATATTTAGAGATAGTCAAAAGTTTGGCACTCTCTTTTGTTTCTTTTAGTTTGACGCATGTACCAAGGGAAGAAAATACAGAATCTGATGCATTGGCTAATTTAGGATCATCCTTGAAGATCCCGGAGGATATCAAGATCCCTATTATCCATATCCTGACCCCGGCCATTGAGGATCATGTGGCTATGGAGATAGGAAATGATTCTGCAATGATCCCTAGTGAGGATACTCGATCCCATTCAGGATCAGGATCATGGATCTCACCAATTATGAGATACTTACAACATGGAGAGATTCCTACAGGAGAAAACCCTAGGGCTTTCAAATCTAAGGTATCTCAATTCACAATTTTAAATAATATGTTGTATAGACGATCTCTTGCAGGACCATACTTGAGATGCATTGAGGATCCTGAAATCCAAGAAGTTTTAAAAGACTTCCATGAAGGAGATTGTGGAAACCACACTGGGGGCAGGGCATTATTCTCAAGGATCCTGAGGACAGGATACTACTGGCCAACCATGAAGAGAGATGCTGTGGAGTATGCTAAAAGATGTGATCCTTGTCAGAGACACAGCAATATCCTTCATCAACCAGCTGAATTATTACATCCTATATCCTCCTCTTGGCCATTTATGAGATGGGGTATGGATATAGTTGGTAAGCTCCCTAAGGCACCTGGTGGAAAAGTATTCATGTTAGCTATGACTGATTACTTCTCCAAGTGGATAGAGGCTGAAGCTTTTGCCCAAGTATGAGAAAAGGAAGTTATATCCTTCATTAAAAGAAATATTATAACTAGATTTGGAATTCCTTCTGAGATTATATGTGATAATGGTTCCCAATTTATTGGGGGCAGAACCACTAACTTTTGTGACAGCTGGGGGATTAAGATGATAACATCAACACCAGTCCACCCACAAGCTAATGGTCAAGCAGAATCATCCAACAAGATCATCATCAACAATTTGAAGAAGAAGCTTGGATCCAAGAAGGGGAAATGGGCAGAAGAACTACCCTATGTGCTTTGGGCTGATAGGACAACCCCTAAGAATGCTACTGGTCAAACGCCATTCTCTTTGGTATTTGGGGCAGAGTCAGTGATCCCAACAGAAATGGTGGTTCCAACTGCTAGAACAAATACCCGTGATCCTAAGGAGAATGATGAGAACGTAGCTCAAGACCTGGATACTATTGAAGAAATCAGGGATCTCGCTAGGATAAGGATGGCCAGTTATCAACAAAGAATGGCTGGTGCTTACAACAAAAATGTCAGGATCAGTAGGTTTCAAGTTGGAGATATGGTATTAAGGAAAGCATTCCAGAATACCACCAATCCTGCTGATGGGAAATTGGCTCCAAAATGGGAAGACCCTTATTTAATTGAAGCTGAAGCAGGAAAGGGGGCATATAGATTGCTAACCATGGAAGGTGATTTGCTACCAAGAGCTTGGAATGCTGTCCACTTGAAGAAATATTTCATGTGAGCAGGATCCTAGTGGCACAGATGATCCTCACGATAGGGATATCCTTAAAGGTTCCTCAAAGTATCGGTGATCCTTACTTAGGTAATATCCTAAACTTGAACTATTTCATTTCTTTATTTTCTCATATAAGGATAAGGATCATGTATCCTTTATCCATCTCTCACGTGAGTTTAAGTTTTGAAAGTTCAGGTATCCTTAGCATAACATTGGTTATCTGCTGAAGCAATCCGTTCCTTGGGTTTAACCCCAGTTATTTGGGCTTGACCCCAGTTCCGCCTGTAGCGCGTGATGATCCTGGTATAGTTCAAGGCAGTGGGACCAGTACTCGTTTTAGGGGCTGATAATTCCATTGTACTGGCTATGCTTAGGATCCTACGTATAATGGTAGACGTACCATACATCCGTTCCTAAGGTTTCTAACGTTTTCACGTTAGCTAAGGTTTCTAACGTTTTCACGTTAGCTAAGGTTTTGGCATTTTCATGTCACTAAGTTTGGATAGTCGCCAGTTAGGGCCATACTCCAGTTTACATATGATCCTTGGGCTTGTCCCCAGTTATCCTTGGGCTTGTCCCCAGTTATCCTTGGGCTTGTCCCCAGTTATCCTCGGGCTTGTCCCCAGTTGCTAACTCTTTTCTTATGTTGGCTTAGTCCCAAGTTATGCTCTATTTCAGGTTCTTGAAGATAGGCAACTAGGGATCCTTGATCCTTACTTCTTTTTAAGGTTTATCTTACAGTTATCCTTATTATGGTTAGGATCCTAACTTGGATCCTCAGGTATGATCCTTAACTATTTTTAATTCTATACATTATTTATTTGAATAACCCTTAAAGATTGACAACTAGACTTGTGATCCTTAAAATATATTGCTTTTTGGGATTCCCTAACTATAGGATATTTGATCATGGATCATGCTCTAAACATTTCCAATCTGACTTGTTCTGAATTGTTCATTCAATAAATGTGCATCAAAACAAAGGAAAGTTAAAGAAATAAAAGGATAACAACACAAGATAAGCGACAAAAGGTTAAGATTTTATTTATTAACAAAGTAGTAACCCTTAAAAGGTTGTCAAAATTACCTACCCCGAGCATCTACCAGCAAAACGTGGCCCGTCCGCTGGGGTAGGTAAAGGGTGTCCATGATAATAAGTTCGAAAGTAGTGCAGGAATATAAAGGCGGCAGGATCACAATGGCTTCATCCCCAAAACAGAGGATCCCTCCACCAATTGCAATCCTGCCTATTGTCCAAAGGATCATACATGATCCTTAATCCTAAAACCTATTGTTTAAGTACAACCCATCATTGTTCAACAAAAAACACCATAACCAAAACAAACTATCAAACTTAAAAAATGGGCTCTGGCTACGTCTAGAAATGTCCTTCATCGCCCATTCATGCAGCCTATGCCTTCGCTGCATCCTCTTCCCCTCCAGCTGCGGTATCCTTTATCAGATCCTTTCCACTGCCACTTGCCTCAATCGCCAAGACCTCAGTAGCCTCCTCCTCATCATCCTCAAGATCAGCCAACCTTGCCTTCCAGCCCTCAACATCCCAGCTGCTTTTGTCAAAATTAGGATCTTGAGCTTCCTGGGCCATCTTCAATTTTGTCTGATACATCGTGATGGCAGCAGAGACCTTAGCATTTTCTATGAGATCATGCTTCTCATAGTCAAGGTCAATCAGAAGCTTAGCCGTCTTGGTCTTGGCATCTTGGAGTTCCTTCTGAAGATCAGCAATTGCAAGGTCCTTGAGCACGGCAACCTGTTGGAGGTCAGCAATCTTCTTGTCCTGCTCCTCAACATTCCCCACGTAATCTTCAATCTCAGCAAATTTCTGCAAAGAAAAGGATAAAGCAGTTCAAGATCAGGTGATCCTCATACGAGTAGGATACTTAGGCAGAATTAAGGATCCTTACATCATTGAAGTATTCAAGGAACTGCGGATCAGTGGTAGGCCTTGAAGGTCCTCAGTGTCAGAAGTTTTCCTCTTCTTGCCACCCTTTCCTTTAGTGGGTGCTTTGGGAATGGAGATGCTAGGACTGGTAGTGGACCTCTTCTTCCTGGATCGAACAAGATCAAGATCAGCTGTATTGAACTGGGATACAGGCTTGGCAGATTTTCCAGCGCCTACACATTCAAAGCAAGATGAGTATCCTTATCCTATTTCAATTTATTTATTTATTTTAATATTCCTACCTTTACACCTAGCCCCGTTGCAAACCGCAAGTCCCTTTGATTCTGAAGCATGTTAGATATTTGTTAGGAGGAAACTTGATTTGTATACAAGCTTATTGTCGCGCAAACACACACACGCATTGAGTGGTTTAGCATTATGTGCTAATATTTCTTGTCACCGAGAGATTTTTGTGAGGGGTGTGTCTTGTGGTATGATTGAAGGTTAGTAAAAGGACGATACATTTTAGCTTGGTTTGCATGTTGATCGCTTGTGGTTTTGAAATAGTTTTTGAATGGGTTGCTTGGGACAAGCAACGGGTAAGTGTGGGGATGTGACGGGTGGTCCGTAGGACAACCCTTAAATGAGCTAAATACGTGCATATCCCATATTTTACACGGTTATTTATCATGAATGTGATAACTAGGGGTGTTCGTGTGTTTTACAGGTAAATCGCTTAATTCGGTTAAATTGGAACCCGTAGGCTACGGTGGGAACAGATAGTCGATGTTTACATTTGTTTTGTTTAAGGATTGAAAGGGTTTTCAACCTTAATAATTAAAAAGAACATGTTGGACGTTCACATACTGGCGGCTATAACATAGGTGACTTTGGGGAAAACTTTTATAAGAGACATCATCACATAATGGCAGAGGGGAGAGTCAACAATAATCATCACATCAAATACAACATTATACACACACTTCGAAAGCCACGTGAAGACATGGGCTGCTTGTTGGACTTTTGTGAAGAAGGGCATCACGTGAACAAGGGTTGTGAATTTGGATTGGGCCGCTAACAAAGAAGTGGACTTTTGGGATTGGGCCGCCAAACAACAGCAAACATCATCTGCAATTATATCAAATCATCATCATGGCTGACTTTGGAGTTGCAACATCATGTGGGATTATTTTTTCTTGGGCGGCAGCCTAAGACGATTGGTCAGCACACTCATGCGCCGCACATGGGCTGGATTTGGGCGGCACATGTGAAGAGACTGGAGGGACTTGACTTTTCATTAATAACATCATCATTATCTCGACGGCAAGAAGAAACATCAGCCTTCCACCGTAAATTACGGTCCTTCCGTAATTTACGGTGGACCTGAAAGTCACCTGGTAGCCACCGTAAATCAGACAATCCTTACCGTAACAATATTAAGTCCACCGTAAATTACGGCGGAGCCGTAATTTACGGTGGTGGCTGCGATCAAATGTGTAACCGCCATCTTTAAGTCAGATTATTATGTCTTTTCAATTATTCTGATCAGTGAACGGTTTTGGGAGCAGTTGAGGGGGCGATTTTTGTCTCTCCTCTTGTGTTCTTGAGTGGTCTTAACATGAATACTTTGTTTTTGATTCTATGGGACAAAGGTTCGATTGTGATGATGGTTCATAACACTATGAGCGGCTAGGTTTGCTTGGTGATCGTCTCGGATGTAAGGTTTTATTTGTGACAATTATGCTTGTTCTTTAATTTCTGGAATATTAGACTGTGCGTGTGTTGTTAGTTTATTATGGTGTTTGATTGGTTGTTTGTAAATTGTTGATGTATGTTTGATCATAGTTCTAAACCATACGTTCTTGGTGCCGTTGGCAATCGAGATATCATGGGAGGGATTAGGGTTGGATATGTGTTGATTGGTCATCGGGTAACAACCTCGCGTTCTAGGAATCCGAGTACTTAGTTCCCTTTCATCACAAACAATTGATCTTACATAAGCCATGTCTATGTGGTTCTTTCCAGTTGAACATGAACGTTAGTTGTCACTTAAAACTTGAAACCCGGGATGATCACTATCCTCTTATCTGTTACAAAACTTGACTTTGATTTGTATTCTAATTTAGTAATTTTAGATAATTAAAACCAATCAACCCAAACTTTGAAATTTACATTTCTTGTAATTTAGATTAATCTAGTTAGTTAGACATCCATGTATTGGTTGCCATGAGGCTCACTACAGGAGGGCACATGGAAAACCGGTGTCTTATGTTTCACAGCTTCCACCTCCATCATACGTTGACGATTATGAATCAGAAATGGAGGATGACTATTATTCATATGGATACGATCGGGACGAGGAAGTTTATTATGAGGCAAGGATGGATGGTCTATGTTTTTGTTGCGGTCGCGATCACACTTATGATTATGGTGTGTGCCCGGTGTATTCGGAAAACCCGAAGTATTGGAATAAAAAGATGATGGAAGCGCGCATCTATAGACCGTATCAGGGATATCGACAATATCATCCCGAAGAATATTCTGAGCCCGAGGGTGTTTATGTTTATGAGACCGAGGAGGAGAAAGAGCTTGTTGTATTGGAAGTAACTTTGTCCAAACTCGAGCAATATTTAGCAACACCCAACCTGTCCAATGAAGACCGAATCAGCTGCTTAGTTTCTAAGTGTCATACTTTAAAATTGAAGATAGAGATAGAAGAACGCCTCTCACCATTACCTGACGATATTAGAGATTATTCTCACATGAAGGAGGAGGTTGTGGAGGATAATACCACACCAATGAGTCCTTTATCTGATGAAGAATCACTTGTAGATCAGATGATGTGTGCAGATTATGAGGTAGAGCAGGCTGATGGGATGGATATGTGTACCGAACCTCTTCCCATAATTCAAATTAACAAGTGTGGGGAAGAGGGTTCGAGAAACAAGATGAGAAGGGTGAAACTACCAGACATTAAGGTATATGTCATGAAGTGGACTAGCAAAGCCCGTAGGAGCAGCTTTAACATGCCAAATATACTGACAAATCTATGGAGATGGCATGTAAATTTCCGGGCATTTGTTGGAAATGCTGCGGGTAAGTGTGCATTAAGACCACCATAACGCATATCAGGTATGGTCTGGCTGAAGACCTTTAAACTTAGCGCTCTCGGGAGGCAGCCCGAGGATGTAGAGTTTTGTATTTGTGTTTTGCTTTGTTTTGTTTTGCTTTGTTTGGTTTTGTTTTGGTGTTGTGTTTGTGTTTTGGCAGGTTATTACGTTTCAACCCTCGCGGATGTAATGATTCAAAGTGTGGGGATGTTTGGCAACATCCCTGTTGAGATATCGGCGAATCTAAGAGATGTTTTTGAACCGTTTCGATTACCGCAGCTGCATCACTACCAACACTGCTGATGTACTAATCAGGTTGTGTCTTGTTCTCATTTTGTGCACCTTTGTATATATTCATGTTTAAGTTTTTGGTTGGGCGGTTGGGTGGTGTTTTGATGTGTTTAGTTTATGGGATGTGAAGGATTGGTGGTGTTTCTAATAATTAGAATAAAAAAAAAAGAAATTTGTGGTTTGAGTGAAGAAGCTTTTTGTTGATGTTGAATGAACCTTAGTGATCAAAGCCTCCTAAAACCATACATTGGGGTCAATGTATCCCAAGTGTGGGGATGGGGGGAATTTTTGATAGTTTTAAAAATTTTGTAAATCCGAGCGAAAATTATTAAAATTTGAAAACTTGATATTGTGCCATTTGACATACCGACACCTATTCCTAGTCTTTTCTTGGTGAGGATTTGAGCCACACATGATTGTTATAGATATTTCTTTGTTTTGAGTGGCGGTGTGTGTATGGTGTTAATAGAACTTGTGTATGAATTCTTGTTAAATCCTAGAGTTAGCATGCTTTTGAAAATGATAGGGGG
This sequence comes from Helianthus tuberosus, assembly GCA_030545235.1. Taxonomy (NCBI): domain Eukaryota; kingdom Viridiplantae; phylum Streptophyta; class Magnoliopsida; order Asterales; family Asteraceae; genus Helianthus; species Helianthus tuberosus. The sequence goes on from CM060440.1 coordinate 45,078,394, forward strand.
ACTTTTAGGAAGCCTCGTCTAGATGTGTGAGAGTGCGGGATTGGTGGGTTGGACCTCATACGTTACATATATGAGCTTGGTATTGTGAGGGGTGGGGGTTTGGTCCTTAGAAAGCCATGTTGAGCCTTAGACCATTCGATTGTGACCCGAGCCTACTTCCTACAAAAATTTTACCTTTTGAGATGACCCGGTTTAGGAGATTTAGTATGTAGTATTGATGTTCTTGTATATATTGTTGAGTTTGATGTGTTATGAAAAAAAAAAAAGGAAAGAAAAGAAAAAAAAAAGATAAATATGAGAAAAATACAAAAAGAAGTATTTAGTTGCAATAGAGTTGAGAATGTCAAGAAGCTTTGTATATATTTTTGGTGTTTGCTTCATAGTAGTAGACATAAAAAAAACCGGGTCAAATCAATTAGCTCTTTCATATGTATTCCACCATTTTCCTACCTTTACACCTAGCCCCGTTGCAAACCGCAAGTCCCTTTGATTCTAAAGCATGTTAGATATTTGTTAGGAGGAAACTTGATTTGTATACAAGCTTATTGTCGCGCAAACACACACACGCATTGAGTGGTTTAGCATTATGTGCTAATATTTCTTGTCACCGAGAGATTTTTGTGAGGGGTGTGTCTTGTGGTATGATTGAAGGTTAGTAAAAGGACGATACATTTTAGCTTGGTTTGCATGTTGATCGCTTGTGGTTTTGAAATAGTTTTTGAATGGGTTGCTTGGGACAAGCAACGGGTAAGTGTGGGGATGTGACGGGTGGTCCGTAGGACAACCCTTAAATGAGCTAAATACGTGCATATCCCATATTTTACACGGTTATTTATCATGAATGTGATAACTACGGGTGTTCGTGTGTTTTACAGGTAAATCGCTTAATTCGGTTAAATTGGAACCCGTAGGCTACGGTGGGAACAGATAGTCGATGTTTACATTTGTTTTGTTTAAGGATTGAAAGGGTTTTCAACCTTAATAATTAAAAAGAACATGTTGGACGTTCAAATACTGGCGGCTATAACATAGGTGACTTTGGGGAAAACTTTTATAAGAGACATCATCACATGATGGCAGAGGGGAGAGTCAACAATAATCATCACATCAAATACAACATTATACACACACTTCGAAAGCCACGTGAAGACATGGGCTGCTTGTTGGACTTTTGTGAAGAAGGGCATCACGTGAACAAGGGTTGTGAATTTGGATTGGGCCGCTAACAAAGAAGTGGACTTTTGGGATTGGGCCGCCAAACAACAGCAAACATCATCTGCAATTATATCAAATCATCATCATGGCTGAGTTTGGAGTTGCAACATCATGTGGGATTATTTTTTCTTGGGCGGCAGCCTAAGACGATTGGACAGCACACTCATGGGCCGCACATGGGCTGGATTTGGGCGGCACATGTGAAGAGACTGGAGGGACTTGACTTTTCATTAATAACATCATCATTATCTCGACGGCAAGAAGAAACATCAGCCTTCCACCGTAAATTACGGTCCTTCCGTAATTTACGGTGGACCTGAAAGTCACCTGGTAGCCACCGTAAATCAGACAATCCTTACCGTAACAATATTAAGTCCACCGTAAATTACGGTGGAGCCGTAATTTACGGTGGTGGCTGCGATCAAATGTGTAACCGCCATCTTTAAGTCAGATTATTATGTCTTTTCAATTATTCTGATCAGTGAACGGTTTTGGGAGCAGTTGAGGGGGCGATTTTTGTCTCTCCTTTTGTGTTCTTGAGTGGTCTTAACATGAATACTTTGTTTTTGATTCTATGGGACAAAGGTTCGATTGTGATGATGGTTCATAACACTATGAGCGGCTAGGTTTGCTTGGTGATCGTCTCGGATGTAAGGTTTTATTTGTGACAATTATGCTTGTTCTTTAATTTCTGGAATATTAGACTGTGCGTGTGTTGTTAGTTTATTATGGTGTTTGATTGGTTGTTTGTAAATTGTTGATGTATGTTTGATCATAGTTCTAAACCATACGTTCTTGGTGCCGTTGGCAATCGAGATATCATGGGAGGGATTAGGGTTGGATATGTGTTGATTGGTCATCGGGTAACAACCTCGCGTTCTAGGAATCCGAGTACTTAGTTCCCTTTCATCACAAACAATTGATCTTACATGAGCCATGTCTATGTGGTTCTTTCCAGTTGAACATGAACGTTAGTTGTCACTTAAAACTTGAAACCCGGGATGATCACTATCCTCTTATCTATTACAAAACTTGACTTTGATTTGTATTCTAATTTAGTAATTTTAGATAATTAAAACCAATCAACCCAAACTTTGAAATTTACATTTCTTGTAATTTAGATTAATCTAGTTAGTTAGACATACATTGAGATAACACATATTCCACAAACTCCCTGTGTTCGATACCCACTTACCGCTAGCTAATTAGTTGTAACTGGATTAAATTTGTGTGTGACCCACGACAATCACGTCAGTAAGATCATACAATTTTGTCAGCTCTGACATGCCTAAATCAATGCCTTCCTGTTCGATGATCCTCTCCAGGGTGTACAAAACCCTCCAAATCATCGGCATGGCTTGGATGTAAGAGATGCCGGTAAGGGAAAAGAAGGATTGTGTAAATTCTGGGAAAGGATAGGTGTATCCTATGGCAAATGGAGTAACTGGAAAGGCAACCCACGTTTCTGAAACATAGTCGCTCAGAATTGTAGGATCGAAGGGTTTGAAAAAAGCATTCGCCGGAAAGCAATGACGAATCTTGTCTATTTGAGCATCATTAAAGCAACACCTCTCATTTGTGGAGTCTTTGATGATCTTTTGACTCTTCAAGGGACTATCTGTTTTGGTCAAAAATTACCGAAGCAATTTAGTGATCAAATTAGTAATGTGAGGTAGTGTGCTGGAAAGTTTATAGAAAATATGCTTGTTGAGTTATTTAGAAAATCAGTATTCAGGATACGGCTCAGGATATTGAGCTGTATCTGCGATCAAACAGTGAGCAAGTAATAAGCAAAAAGTAAAGGAAACGACACGAGATGTACGAGGAAAGCCCTTGATCAATCTAGATCGCCGGCATAAAACCTCGGGAGCTGACAATCGCAGCTGCCTTGTTCTTCTTATTGCTTTAAACTTCAGGATACAGTGCAGGATATCAACCAGATCGCTAAGTGTTACAATGAATTCGTGTGAGAGTACAAATTGCGAAAGAACAAGTGTTAGTGTGTAGTGAGTGTGATTGCAGTGAAATTGTCGTGTCCTATTTGATCTGGTGTTCCTCCTATTTATAGTAACGAAGTACAAACAAATATTCCTATAAATATGGGATGCTCCGAATATTCCACCACGAACGTTGTAGACCGAGTAATAAGGTTTCAACGTCTTTCTTTGAACGGCCTGGACCGAGTCTTCCGCGGAATAAGTCTTTGTGAACGTTGCTAGCTTCTAACACACGTACCTGCACATAATCCATTAGTAATCCCGAGGATATCGTTCAGGATACTACCAATATCCTGAACCAGCATCCCGGATGTAAACAGATAAAATATAGATCAAGATATTTTCCAGGATATGGGCTCAGAATTTCACCCATAACAATTGTCCCCAAAAATGTTACCGTTTGATATCCTAACGGTTACATTTTTTCACAATGGCCGAGACAATTAAGAGATAAGACTTCTGATGTGACAGCTTTCAACTACCCAGCCTATATTTACTCATCATACCCTATATCTTCTCATCCTCATCTTCTTTTTTTTACCCACAGTCGTCAAGAAAAGGTAATATTCTCTCTCTCATCTTCATAACCATTTCTCATTTTACTCCGGCAAGAATTCAGGCGACCAAATGCCTAGGCAAACGAGATCCAGTTCAGGCGACTCGGCTCCCACATTCATCCAACAGAATCTTCTCCAAGAACCGGAGAATGAAACATGCACCTTTGATAGTGCTCATCTGTCGGCTCTGAAATCTTCCGGAATCTTTCCGGATGGAACCATATTCCGACCCTTTGACAGAGAAATCCGGTCAGATATGGTTTCCACCGAGTGGATTTGCTTCAATGCTTTCCCCTTCACCTTAGGGCTACGATTCCCCTTTCCGGATTTTATTACCGAGTTCTTTAACATCACTAACATTTCTTTCAGCCAAACCATGCCAATGCTTTGGCGTGTTTTGTCTGTTCTTGACCAAATCAAGAGAAACCACATACCTGACCTTTCTGTCCATGATCTTCCTTTAGCCTACAAGCTTAGATGCCATGGCTCTTCTAGGTTTCTATTTTACTCTAGCTCCGGTCCCCCATTGATTCTTCGCGCCACCAAAAACGAGGATGGTTGGCAATCCAAGTTTTTCTTTGTAAAAAGGGATTCGATCCCCGGTGGAACGGATTATCCGATGAGATGGTTAAGAAAGGGTAGGAATTAGGGTTTAAGAATGATCCTGTCTCTTATCCTGCCTCATATTCTGAACTAATAAATTTTCATTATTGTGCAGCTGATTTTAGGAAGATTGCTCCTCCTCTTGCTAATTCCCAAGAAAGAATAGACGCCATTAGACTTCTCCCAGAGGCAGAAAGAAGTTTCAATCCTTCTCCACCAACTCCAAGTCCTCTTTCAAGTGCCAACATGTCTGGTAAGGATCCTGCAAGATATCCTGCACACATATGCTTCTTATCTGTTATTTATAGGAGGGATTTAGAATTTACTCCCTGTGTGCAGATTCCAGCAAAGTCCCAGTCTATCTAGACCTGGATGAACTTGACAGCTATCCAACTCCAGCCATAGTCAAGAAGGAGACTCCTGCTACCACCAGCTCCAAGCCACTCCCGGCTCCCAAGGCCAATCCAAGAACCCGTGCTTCCACAGCGAAAAAGAGAAAGGGCCTTGAGGTCAGTACTCCAGGCTCAGAAGGGTTCTCCTATGATGAACTCAGCTTCTCCGACTCCTTAGAGCCAATGACATCCTTCCTCAACAAGGTAATATCCTGCCGCATATCCTTCATGTATATCCTGCACATATATCCTGCACGTATATCCTAACAGGATATCCTGGTAGGATGTCTTAGTCAGCATACATTCTAACCCCATACCTGTGATTAATATACAGGGCCTCCAGCACTTGCTCCACTTGTACAATGACGCTTGTGGTACTGTGGCACTTCATGAAGCCAGGATCAAGCAGCTCGAGAGCACCGTTGCTGACCAAGGTGCTATTGCCGAAGCAAAGAGCCGGCACTATGAAAGCTTGCTAAAGAAGGTCACCCAAGATGCTGAGGTCAAACTTGCCAGCGTTCAAATGGACCATGATCAGGCCTTGATCAGCTTTCGAGAGGGAATCAAGGCTTCTGCTATCGTCTCCCTGCTACAAGCACGCATCAAGATGGCCTATGAGGCCAAGGAGACGGGCCTTGTTTGTCCATCTTGGCCAGTCGAATCCTGGGTGGCTAAATTGAAGGAGCTCGGAGGTAAAGCTGTGCCACTTCCCGCTGAAGCCGGTGAGTCTTCCAAGTCAACGGAGGTGGTGGTCCAAGCTGGAGAGAAGAAGGATGCTGGAGGTGATGCTGAGATGGACATTGGTCAGGATGCTGCGCAGGATGCTGGTCAAGATGCTGGAGCGGAGAAGTCTGAGAAGGTTGGAGGTGATGCCGCTATGTGAGGGCATTTAGGTGGGCGATGACGGATATACGTGCCAAGGCCAGAGCCCACCTTTTTGAATTTGAATGTTGGTTTGCAGTTCCACAAACATTTTACTTTTCTGCATTTTACTTTTCCGTACCTGAACAATTTACATTTCCTGCATGCTTTTTGAACAATACAACAGTTGAAGGTGGATGGGTCTCAGTTTGAGACGAAGCCCTCAACTGTTGGGTAAATATGGTTATGAACTACTAGTGCTCTTAGTGGATGGGCCTTGTTTTGAGGTGAAACTAAGAGCACATCTTTTGGTATGTTAATAATATAACTACTTTCTTGACTTTATTGTTATTGTCATACAAATTTTACTTATGAAAATTGTTTGGTTTGAACATTCTTAGGAACAGATATTATAAATGAATCCTGGAAGATATCCTGAAAGATATCTTGATCAGGATATTAAAATACACCAAATAAAAAGGAGAAATCATACCAGAGATCCTTAGAGGATCAGTTCCGATTTTTTATCATAAGTTTGTCCCCAGTGCATACTTATAAACTTGGATCCATCCTTTGAGCAGTATTACGTATGTCCCCTGTGTTCGACAAAAACACAAATGTATTTACATTTTGACTCGAACGAATTCCGAATGCCCAAGGGCAGAACCCCTGATATCCTGAAAAGAATCCTTAGTATATTGGGGATAAACCCTGATATCTGGGGATAAACCCTGAATTTCATGCGCTACAGGCGAGAGTGTATAAACTCTTAGACTTAGAAAGGTGAAAACCTTTAAACCTTTGAGAGTATGAAAATACTCTTTCGTGAGAGAGGGTGATCAATCCTCATATACCTTTAGGATCCAGGATATAGCCAACAGTAACGAAATTGTCAGCCACTTTTACATGAACTGGTCCCGCTACCTTGAACTATACCTAGATAACTTGCGCTCCAGGCGAGGTGTTTAAACCCAATTCGAAAGAAAGGTGAATACCTTTAAACCTTTGAAGGGATCAGGATCCCTTAAACGTGAGAGAGGGGGCCAATCCTCTAATCTTTCGACTTATCCTGAGTATATATCCTGGAGCTATATTCTGAAACATATCCTGCAAAACAATTGTAAACTAAGGTGGGTGTTAGCTTGGCTAACACCCCTCCGATGCTTAAGTCAGTATTGGGTTCAAGATAATAAACAAATATATTTAAAAGAGATAAAACACATACCATTCCGAGATAGAAAATAAATTCTACTCTTACTTGAAATAGAGCTTCAAATGTATTGCATTCCAGGATCTTGGTAGCATATCCCCTTCCACATTCCTGAGTCGATATGCTCCTTTCCCTGCTTCTGACTCGACTTCATAAGGTCCTTCCCATTTCGGAGCTAGCTTGCCATCGGCAGGATTAGTGGTATTTTGAAAAGCCTTTCTCAGCACCCAATCACCAACTCGAAATCTTCTAGTCCTTATGTTCTTATTGTATGCTCTGGATATTCTTTGTTGATATGCTGCTATCCTTAGCCTTGCTGCATCTCTTTTTTCATCTATAGTATCCAAATCCTGACATAAGACTTCAGGATTCTGTTCAGGATCCTGTAGCATAGATCTTGCAGTAGGTATCGTCATTTCTGTTGGAATCATTGCCTCTGCTCCAAATACCAAGGAAAACGGGGTTTGGCCAGTTGCATTCTTCACCGTTGTCCTATCAGCCCACAAAACAAAGGGTAACTCTTCCGCCCATCTTCCTTTTTTGGCTCCAAGTCTCTTCTTTAAGTTATTGACTATTATCTTGTTCGAGGATTCGGCTTGTCCATTCGCTTGAGGATGTACCGGAGTAGATGTGATCATTTTGATTCCCTAACTCTTGCAAAAGTCAGTAGTCCTTTTGCTTATAAACTGGGACCCATTATCACAAATGATCTCAGCTGGTACTCCAAACCTAGTCAGGATACTCCTCTTTATGAAGGATACTACTTCTTGGTCTCTTACTTGAACGAATGCTTCAGCCTCGACCCACTTAGAGAAATAATCCGTCATTGCTAACATAAATACTTTTCCTCCCGGAGCTTTTGGTAACTTCCCTACTATATCCATCCCCCACTTCATGAATGGCCAAGGGGAAACTACAGGATATAGTGGTTCAGCTGGTTGATGTAGTATGTTACTATGCCTTTGACATGCATCACATCTTCGAGCATATTCTGCAGCATCTTTTCTCATTGTTGGCCAAAAGTATCCTGTCCTCAATACTTTCGAGAATAATGATCTGCCCCCAGTGTGATTACCACAGTCCCCTTCATGTATATCCTGAAGTACTTCTTTGGCTTCATGATCCTCCAAGCATCTTAAATATGGTCCTGCAAGAGATTTCTTGTATAGAATATTATTTATAATAGTGAATCGTGATACCTTCATCCTAAATGCCTTAGGATTTTCATTTTCGGGGATGTGTCCATCTTTAAGATATTTCAGAATTGGAGTTGTCCAAGATTTAGGATCCTGTTCAGGATATTCCACTCCAGGATCCTGAATATCCGCTACTTCTTCACCCTGAGGATTAGTTGCAGGATATAAGACATGTATTATTGGTATTTGGGTCCCTTCCGGTATCCTGATTGATGATCCCAGACTTGCTAAGGCATCCGCTTCAGCATTATTCTCTCTTGGTACCTGTTCAAGTGTAAAAACATCGAAATATCCTGCTAATTTTTTGAGAATATCAAGATATTCAGTCAATTTCTCACCCTTAACTGCATATGATCCATTAAAATGGTTAGTAATTAACAAAGAATCAACATATGCTTGTAAATTTTTTATACTCATATTCTTAGCCAATTCTAATCCTCCAATTAAAGCTTCATATTCTGCCTCATTATTGGTAGCAGGAAATTCACACCTAATAGCCTGGGGTAATATGTCCCCCTGTGGCGATTTTAGTAGTATTCCCAATCCTACTCCTCTTATATTAGATGCACCATCAGTATATAATGTCCAGGATCCTGAGGATTCTCCTAATTGTTGAACTTCTAGGTCTACCTCATCCTGGATGTCACTACTAAAATCAGCCACAAAGTCAGCTAAAGCCTGAGATTTTATGGCATTCCTAGGTTCATATACTAAATCATAAGCACTCAACTTTACTGACCACTTAGCCATCCTGCCTGACATCTCTGGTTTCCTAAGTACATTCTTGACAGGATAATTTGTTTTAACATGAATCCTATGAGTCTCAAAATAATGTCTAAGTTTTGTTGATGCCATGACTAATGCTAGTATTAATTTTTCTAAGTGAGAATACCTAGTTTCAGCATCTAACAAACTTTTGCTAACATAATAAACAGGATATTGCTGACCTTCATGGTCCTTTACAAGGACGGCACTTACAGCGTTCCCTGATACCGCGAGGTATAGGGATAATGGTTCACCATTCTAAGGCTTCATTAGTAGAGGTGCGGTTGAAAGATATTGCTTTAACTCCTGTAGGGCCGCTTCATGCTTCTCACCCCACTCGAATTTTTTGTTCTTCTTCAGGATATCATAAAAATCTTTGCATTTCTCTGAGGATCTTGAGATAAATCTGTTTAATGCTGCCACTCGCCCCGTTAATCGTTGAACATCTTTCATATTTGAGGGTGATTTAATATCCAAGATGGCTTTAATCTGCTCCGGGCTTGCTTCTATTCCTCTTTTGGTCACCATATATCCTAGAAATTTTCCTGCCCCCACTCCAAAATGGCACTTAGCAGGATTCAGCTTCATATTATACTGATCCAGGATATCAAACGCTCCTTTAATATCCTGGAGGTGATCCTGAGCTTTCTTTGACTTTACTACCATATCGTCAATGTACACTTCCATGGTGTGCCCCAGTTTGTCTTTGAACATCATGTTTACCAATCTTTGGTATGTTGCACCTGCATTTTTCAAACCAAAAGGCATAGCTGTATAACAATAAATACCTGTTGGTGTCATGAAGGCAGTATCCTCCTGGTCGGAAGGCTCCATTTGGATCTGTTGAAATCCTGAGGATGCATCCATGAAAGTCAGCATTTCATGCCCAGCAGTGGCATCTACCATTGCATCAATATGGGGGAGAGGAAATGGGTCTTTAGGACAAGCTTTATTCAAGTCTGTGTAATCCACACAGACTCTCCATTTTCCGTTTTTCTTCTGTACCACAACCACGTTTGCTAGCCACCTTGGGAACTTGACTTCTCTAATCATTTTGGACTTCAACAATCTTTCAACTTCTTCTTGAATAATTGTATTGCGTTCAGGAGCAAACTTCCTTCTTTTTTGTTGCACTGGCTTGAATGATTTATCAATTCCAAGCTTGTGAGTGATAATATCTTTGGATATGCCTGTCATATCCTCATGCTTCCATGCAAACGTTGACATCCTGCATCTTAAAAAGTTAATTAATTGCTCTTCAATATCCTGAGGGATATTGGTTCCCACGAGCACCGAAATATCGGGATTATCCTGGTTCAAGACAATTTTCTTCACATCCTGCTCCAGATCCTCCACGATATCCTGGGCCCGCGTCTTTAATTGCTATGCTGCACTAGGTTTGGTTGTGGATTTCATCGAGGATGAGTAGCATTCTTTCGCCTCCTGCTGATCGCTATCAACTTTAACAACTCCCCAAGGGGTAGGTATCTTGATGCATTGGTGATATGTTGATGGCACGGCCTTCATATCGTGAATCCACGGTCTTCCCAGTATAATGTTATAGCAGGATAGAGAGTCCATCACACAGAAACGTTGTATCGAGTTGACTCCTTCAACGTACACCGGCAACTTTATCTCTCCCACTGTGTTTCTGGCCTCTCCACTGAACCCAACAAGCACGGTGGACTTCGAAGTGATATCCATTGGAGATACATTCATTCTTTTAAGTGTCTCTAGTTGGATTATGTTGACGGAGCTGCCATTATCAACCAATATCCTGCGTACAAAATGGTTAGCCACATATAACGTTATTACCAGAGCATCATGGTGAGGATCCTGGACAGTATCCCTGTCATCAGCATCAAATGTGATCACTTTGTCAGTTGTGAGTGTAGTCATCCTGACAGGTTTGTCTCCCCTTTCGGCCTTAGCTTCTTTTGCATGTCTCTTTGCTGCCGAATACGAAGTCCCACAAATGTCGGATCCTCCCGAAATGAAGTTGATTATCTTGGCATCCGCGGGAGGTGAGGCTGCTCGCTCAGGATCCTTCTCAGTATCCTGTCCCTTATTCTTCTTTCTTCCTAAGAGATCTTTCAAATATCCCTTGCTTAGAAGATAGCTTATCTCTTTCCTCAAAGCAATGCAATCCTCGGTCATATGTCCGAAATCTTCGTGGAAAGCACACCATTTTGATTTGTCTTTCCAATCCGCTTTTTGTTGATTCTTTCGAGGCCATCTTGCCTTGTCCCCTAGACCCTGCATGGCATACATCAATTCAGGAATGTTAACAGAAAAGCAATATTCAGATAATTCAGGATATTCTTCAGGATCCTCATCTTCAACAGCATTCACTCTCTTGTTCTCATTCCTGCCATATGGCTTGGACCGATACGACTTGAATGAGGATTCCGACTTCCTGTTAGTTGACTCATAAGTGTTGGATGAGTTCATCCTTTCTTGCATCTTTCTGTCATCTTCCAACCGAATGTATCTTAGGGCCCTGTTCCGAGCTTCATCCAGGTTCCTGCATGGGTTCATTACAAGGTCTTGGTAGAATTGAGAATCCTTTTGCAACCCCATCTTGAAAGCTTGCACAGCTGTTGCAACATCAAGATGAGGAATGTCTAGTGATTCTCGGCTAAACTTGTTCACATAATCCCTAAGGGATTCCTGAGGCCCCTGCGTTATCCTGTAGAGATCACTTGTTAATTTTTCAAAGCTCCTACTACAAGAAAACTGACTATTAAATAAATTTACTAAATGAGCAAAAGATGTAATTGAATGTGGAGGAACATTCATGAGCCATTTCAAAGCTGATCCTGTCAAGGTTGAACCAAAACCCTTGCACAAGCATGCTTCCTTGAGATCCGGAGGGATAGGGTTGATCTCCATCCTCTCCCTATACTGAGCAATATGCTCCTCAGGATCCGTCGTTCCGTCGTAAAGCTTCATGTTGGGGGTTTGGAACCTCTTTGGAATCTCAGCATCACAGATAGGATATGCAAAGCGAGATATCTTATGGCTGTCTTGAGACACTTCCGGGATTGGCTGGACCACCCCGGGTACACTTGATATCATGTCCTTCAATTTCTGAAGTTCCCTGGTAAGTGCTGACGTCACACCTGTATCCTGCAAGGATCCACTATTGTTAGTAGTATGAGTACTATTATTATTTAATATGTTACCCGTTGGAGGATTCTGCCCATATCCTGAAGCATATCCTGAGCTCCTTATGGTCGATATCCTGACCGAGGAGGGTATTTCAGGGGTATGATTCTGAGGAAGGCTGGGCACGATATTCCCCCTGTTATCCTCTGTATACACGGCTGAACTGAAGTTCAAAGCTCTGGGTTGTAATGGAGTGACAATATCCTCAGCGGATCTGCTCGAGCCAGACTTCAGGAGTTGTATTTCCCTTAAGAGCATTTGGTTCGTTTCCTGCTGCTGCCTCATTTGTTCCTGCACACTTCCAAACAAGGTTAAAATTTCATCGTTAGATGCTAAAACAGGGGCAGATTCCTGAACACCGCGGGTAGGGATAATATCCTGAGGTCGTGTAGAGGCTGGCATTCTTGGAGGAGGTGGTGGAAGCACCGAACCTGTAGTAGCAGAAGTCGTAGCAGACATAGTAGAGGAACTCATGTTTGATCGTGAGGCCATTGTGGACAATGTAGCAAAAAGTTTTGAAAATAAAAAACCGATTAGCGATTTAACAAAAATTTTTAGTAAAGAGAGCACCACTTGCCCCACGGTGGGCGCCAAATTGTTTTGGTCAAAAATTACCGAAGCAATTTAGTGATCAAATTAGTAATGTGAGGTAGTGTGCTGGAAAGTTTATAGAAAATATGCTTGTTGAGTTATTTAGAAAATCAGTATTCAGGATACGGCTCAGGATATTGAGCTGTATCTGCGATCAAACAGTGAGCAAGTAATAAGCAAAAAGTAAAGGAAACGACACGAGATGTACGAGGAAAGCCCTTGATCAATCTAGATCGCCGGCATAAAACCTCGGGAGCTGACAATCGCAGCTGCCTTGTTCTTCTTGTTGCTTTAAACTTCAGGATACAGTGCAGGATATCAACCAGATCGCTAAGTGTTATAATGAATTCGTGTGAGAGTACAAATTGCGAAAGAACAAGTGTTAGTGTGTAGTGAGTGTGATTGCAGTGAAATTGTCGTGTCCTATTTGATCTGGTGTTCCTCCTATTTATAGTAACGAAGTACAAACAAATATTCCTATAAATATGGGATGCTTCGAATATTCCACCACGAACGTTGTAGACCGAGTAATAAGGTTTCAACGTCTTTCTTTGAACGGCCTGGACCGAGTCTTCCGTGGAATAAGTCTTTGTGAACGTTGCTAGCTTCTAACACACGTACCTGCACATAATCCATTAGTAATCCCGAGGATATCGTTCAGGATACTACCAATATCCTGAACCAGCATCCCGGATGTAAACAGATAAAATATAGATCAAGATATTTTCCAGGATATGGGCTCAGAATTTCACCCATAACACTATCCTTCTGGTGATCCTTGGCGGGGGAGGACCGGAGCATCATTCTTGAAGAGATAATGATAAAGTAAGAAAAACAGAGTAAGAGGAGGAAGAAGATGAAGAGAAGAATACCTGTCTATCTTCGGAATGCAGTTATAAAGGGAGTCTTTCTGAAAATTTTAAATGCATTTGATCCTATCTCTATCTCCTATTTATAATCATGATCGTGCAGGGTTGTCACTTCTGTGACGTCATGATCGCAACAGCTAGTCCGCTTATAACGACTAGTTATCTGTTGGTTAAATGCGGATAAGATCGACAAAATATAACTCATTTATTTACATATTTACTCCTTATATTTTGGGGGCAATTGTTAGGGGTGGATTTCTAAATAACCAGTGATCCTTATTTGCTGTTGGATTTAGTGATCCTCAACTCTGTCTGAAGTAGTGATCCTCAGAAGTGTTGTAGGATCAGGATCATGGATCACTATAAGGATCCCAGTACTAACGGTTGTCTACTTTGAATTCGTTAATGTTTTGCAGGAAGTTCAACTCGGACTTAGTCTTGGCGACATTCCTGGAGAATATTCCCAGACTATCCCGCACGTGCTTGGCCAAAAATGGACGTTGTGGAGAACGTGGGAGCTTGGCACAAAAGTCGGATAGTTAGTTTTAGTAGTTAATTTCTATTTTAAAAGGGGTAACGAGCTAGTAGAAAAACACTTAGTCATTTTACAGCTACACACACTCTCATACACTCGCATACTTGAAGCTCTCGACGAACATACATTCGTTTTCACTCACTTTTACACATTTCACGATAGTGATCCTTGTACCTAGCTCGTTACTATCCGAAGTTGTAAACATTTATTCATTTATTTGAGCTTGGTGATCGGTAGTTTCCATCACCCGGGGTTTTTTGTGCCGGAGATCAACTCTTGATCAAGGGCTTTTTCCCCGTATAAATCCTTGTGTCATTTCTGCAATTTACATTGAAGTGATCCTTGTTATTGTTCTACATTATTAGCATCATACCCCGTAACAGAGAGTTTGGTTGCAATATCCTCATCAGATTTTTGACCAAAACACTACTAATCCTGCTGATGGAAAGTTGGCCCCAAAATGAGAAGGACCCTATGAGATTGAGTCAGAATCAGGGAAAGGAGCATACCGAGTCAAGGATATGGAGGGGGATATGCTACCAAGATCCTGGAATGCTATACACCTAAAGCTCTATTTCAAGTGAGTCTGGAATTTAAATTCTAGCTCAGGATGGTATGGATTCTATCTCTTTTATTAAATTTTAATATTATTTATTGTTTTGACCCATTACTGACTTAAGCATCGGAGGGGTGTTAGCCCACCTTAGCTTGCAATTGTTTTGCAGTATATGTTTCGGGATATAGATCCAGGATATACATTCAGGATACTTCGCAAGATTAGAGGATTGGCCCCCTCTCTCACGTTTAAGGGATCCTGATCCCTTCACAGGTTTAAAGGTATTCACCTTTCTCTCGAATTGGGTTTAAACACCCCGCCTGGAGCGCAAGTTATCTAGGAATAGTTCAAGGTGGCGGGAACAGTTCATGTAAAAGTGGCTGACAATTTCGTCACTGTTGGCTATATCCTGGATTCTCAAGGTATATGAGGATTGATCACCCTCTCTCACGGAAGGGTATTTTGGTACTCTCTAAGGTTTAAAGGTTATCACCTTTCTAAGTCTTGGAGTTTATACACTCCCGTCTGTAGCACATGAAATTTTGGGATTTTCCCTAGGATACCTATGGGATTTTCCGCAGGATACTACGGATTTATCTCCAGTATGTTTTTGGGTTTTACCCCAGTAACACAAGAACTGTCCAAACAGTTAGAACTTGAAAATTTTCTAAGTATTCAAAGACTTTATGCACATGGGACATTCCTCCTAAGGCGATTGTGTAAGGCTCGAAGAATCAAACTCAATGCACTAAGTATTTCGGACTGGGGACATCTTAGTTGAAGAAGTTGCAAAAGGATTAAAAGTTCAATACTAGGGTTACACCCTATTCCTGGTATGATCTTTCCTTTGTAAGTTGTTTAAACTTTTGAAACTATGTTTAAGGCTTGAATATCCTGATGAGAATGTATCTTTAGGATATGTTCTCAAAATGTGTTTTTGGGATACGTTTTGGGATAATTGATTGGAATACTTGGGAAATGATACTTGGGTTGAAAATAAATACTCTGGTCAAACAAGTGTTATCAAAATGGAAAATAAACTATCTTTTATTCTTTAGAAACTTTGTCTAAATTGTTTGGATTATGAAAAGTTCTATTTGACAATAGTCTTCATAGGATACCACTGAGTATATTGATCAGGATATTTTCAAAAAGTAATTGCACAAATTTTGCAAAGCTAAAATTTAAACTAAGTAATGCATGACGAAAAACTAAATAGAATAGCAAGTAAGTCAAAATGTGGTATTATTTAGACGATACTAGCCGATTACCAAAGGCTTCGTCCTAAAACCTAGGACCCATCCGCCTATGGTTATCAGATTGTTTTAATTCAAGAAAATAAAATTGTTCAAACAAACGAAACTCTCAAATAAAAGGGAAACAAGTTTTATGAGGCAGCGCCTTCTTCGTTCATGGCATTTTCCACAACATTCTTCTCGGGATCAGTTTGAACATCCCTCTCGACACTAGTTGGTTTTTCGGCTGCCTTCGAAGATCCTTTAGCTGCGGGTTTAACAGGGTTGCCGCTGAGACTCCTTAGCTTTGCCTCCCAGCCATTGACATCCCAAGCGGGGCATTCGAAGCCCAATGCCTTGGCTTCGTGGGCCATCTTTAGCCTGGCCTGAAGAAGGGAAGTAACGACGGAACTTTTAAGACTTTCCCGGTAGCTGATCATATCCCGTTCGTGTTGAGCATGGGCAGCGTCAAAATCGGCTTGGGCCTCAAGAGCAGCTTTGTTGAGGGCGGCCTGGTGTTCTTGGATCATAGCCTTGACCTTGTCCTTGTAATGCCGAGATTTGGCGGCTGCAATCAGGCCCTGATCAGAGATGGTGGCCTCGGCTTTCTTTAAGTTGGACTCGAGCGTCTTGTTGAGTCCACACGATTCCTGGTATAAATGAACCAGACGTTTAAGACCCTGCAAAGTAAGAGAACAGGTATTAGTCTTAATAAACATTTATAACCAGCATAAGGTGCAGGATATAGCTCGAGAATACTAACCTGGTTGAGAAAAGAAGTCATGAATCCGCTTGCTTCAATGAATCCATGGTTCTCATAGGGGAACGTATCAGAGATGGCAGGTGAATCAGGCTCTTTCCTTTTACGAGAACTAGAACTCCAGGGCTTAGTAGCTGGCGAAGGCTTGGGAATGATGATAGTTTTGGAGCTGCTGGGCTTGGATGAGGCCGTGGCCTTGGGACTGGGCTCCTTCTTGACCTGGACGTGATCGGAATAACTATCCAGCTCATCAAGGACGAAAACCTCAGGGATCTTGGCTGGTGCTGCATAGAGGGAAGAGTCCTACATCCTTATTACCCTTCATTATATTATATTACACTAATCAGTCATTTCCAAAATAACTCTTACCAGACATTTCAGATGATGAATATTGACTGGAACTTGGGATGTGTGTGGTAAAACTCCTGTCACTTGTCGGTAACTGGTAAACTGCTTCGATTCTTTTTTCTGATTCCGTAGTAGGGGGAGCTACTTCCTTAAAGTTCACTGCAAAAGAATCAAGTAAGAAGATATTAGCACAGGATAAGAGTCTAAAAACACATGGGGATATTCATGATCCTACCGGTGGTTAACCACTCCACCGGAAGACTAGCACCCTCATAAATGGAGTCTCGTTTGACGAAAAAGAATTTGCGTTGCCATCCGTCCTCGTTTTTGGTGGCCTTATGTATAAGGGGTTTGCTGGAAGTTGAGAAGAGCAAGAATCGACTGGAACCGTGTGATCGGAGGCGGTAAGCTATTGGCAAATCCTCGATGCGGAGGTCGGGATAGTGAAGGTTTTTGATTTGATTGAGTACGATCAATACTCTCCAAACCATGGGCATGGTTTGGGCAAAGGAAATACCAGTAGTTCGAAAGAATTGTATCATGAACTCAGGAAATGGATACCGAAGACCTAGCGAGAAAGGGTATGCCGGAAAACAGATCCAGTCAGCAAAAGAAACATCTGATCGAATTGATCGATCGAATGGTCTAAAAATAGTGCCGTCGGGGAACGCGCCGGAGGCTCTCAACGCCGCAATGTCTGCGTTATCAAAAGCGCAGATCTCCTTCTCAGGATTTTTGAGAAGATTTTGCTGAACGAAGGAGTCCGACGATTCACCGGTTTGAGAGTGGACTCTAGTGGCCATTGGAGGAAAAATAAAATTAACAGGAATTGAGGAAGGGATGAGTGATTACCTTGAGATTCTGTTGATGATATCAGGTTATCAAACAAGAAGACAGAAGATATAGGGGCGTAATGGATATCCATCGAGTGAAAAGCGCGTTGGAAGTTACATAATGCTATCTTGACCGTCGCTTCAATTTAATTGCCTCGGTTTGCGAGATAAAGTTTTAAAATATATTCGTTGGATTGGTATACCAACAGATATATTTTGGGGACAATTGTTATGGGTCATTTTCTGAACATATATCCTGACTAATATTCTGCTTTTCATTGTTTATTTGTGATCAGGATACCGCGTCAGGATATTGGTAACATCCTGGTGCGATATCCTGGTATTGACTGAATTAACCTCGTGCAGATTAGAAGGTGCAGGTCTCTAACGGTCGAGTGGACCTCTTCTCCTTAAGACTCGGGCAAACCAGTTATATAAGAGACGTTGAACACGGAAGAAGTGGACTACAACGATCACTTGAAGAATATTCGAAGCATCCTAGTTTAATAGGATAATTAGTTGATTTCGTTTAACTATAAATAGATTGATCGGATCAGATTAAGTCACTCACTTTCTTTCGCACACTTTACTCTCTAGCTTCTAGCTTCTAGCAATCACTACACACAAACACTTGTACTCAAATTACATTGTAACACCTAGTTGATCCGCATCATATCCTGCACTGTATCCTGATATTTGAAGCAATAGAAGAACAAGGTAGCTGCGATTGTCAGCTCCCGAGGTTTTGTGCCGGCGATCTAGATTGATCAAGGGCTTTCCTCGTACATCTCGTGTCACCTTTTACATTTTTGCTCATTGTTTGATCACAAATACAGCTCTATATCCTGAGCTGTATCCTGAAACTGTTTTTGCAAATAACTTGAATAACATATTTTCGACACACATTTCTAGCACACTACCTCACTTAACTAATTTGATCACTTAATTGCTTCGGTAATTTTTGACAAAAACAATATAGATAAAAGGTTTAAAGGGTTTTTTTTAATAAGTTTACGGTTAGAAAATGGCATCAAACAACGGTCAAAAAGCATCAACCAACGTTCGAATTCATCAAGTTCAACGCGTGATTCCTTCCATGCGTTGATATTATCACGCGTGATAGTAAGGGTGGCGGCGGTGTGCTTGTGTTGTTTCACGCGTTATGGGACGTCCATAACGGACCGCCCCCAGTTGCCTAATATAAGAATAAACTTTTGCAAATGCAGAGGAAGTACTTACCATACGCGTATATAAAAAAAAATTACCTGTAGACTCTTGTCCGTCGTAAGCAAAGTAATAGTGGATAATTCCTCCTTGACCACTAAATGCTTCTTGCGAAGAGTCTAAACTCTAAAGTACTAATATTTCTCCCTAACATGCATGTCAGTCAACAAAGCTTATATTTATTGTAA
Source organism: Helianthus tuberosus (assembly GCA_030545235.1). NCBI lineage: Eukaryota > Viridiplantae > Streptophyta > Magnoliopsida > Asterales > Asteraceae > Helianthus > Helianthus tuberosus. The sequence goes on from CM060440.1 coordinate 45,097,497, forward strand.
ACTGTTGAAAGGTGAAAGTGCCTACCTGACTCTAGACTCTAAAAAGTCAAAAGTCAACTTTCTTCAGGACTAGCAATCAGAAGTTAAATGAATAATTAACCTTTAATCATCTGCAGAGGTATATGTTAAAAGATTCCTTTTTATGTTGAAATAGTTTTTTTTTGAAACGAGAACTTCATTAACACACACCGAACCCGAAAACCAGGATGACAACAAACACAACACACAACTTACATATTTACAAATTTACACCAGTCTTCCCAAGCAAAAGAACCCTTCTTAGCCCTATGTTTGAACCACAAAAAACTAGCCGATCTAACTTCACTAAAAACCTCTTCAACTCCGCTCTTTTTGTCCTTGTATCTTCGCTCGTTCCTGGCCTTCCACAAAAACCAGCACGCGACAAAAATGACACCTTTCAGCGCCTCTTTCTCCGAAGACCCCCTAGAACCGTTCTCATGGATATAAAGCAGATCCCGGACCGAAAAAACAAAAAAGTTCCTGACCCGATACCAAAAAGTGATCCTTTCCCAAAGCCTCACAGCCAACGAACAAGCCGTAAAAATATGGGTAGCCGAGTCCGGGCCGGAGCCACAAAAGCTGCACACATCGTCGGCAATCACCACTCCCCTCCTAGCCAGAGCTTCCACCGTCGGAATCCTGTCCAAATCCGCCCGCCACATCAAGATGTTGCACTTGAGGGGAACCCACTTACACCACTCCATAACAAAACGGTTACTGTAATCATTCTTCGCAACAATGGCTCTCTTCACCGCCGCAACAGAGAATGTATCGGAGCCGTTCCCCACCCAAACCCACTTATCCGACCCACCAGACAAATTAACGGCACTAAGAGCTGAGACAAGAGAGTCCCATTCCAGTCTTCAGCAGGAGTAATAGGGTCATTTTTCCATAACCATAAGCCATCACCATCGAGTCTGTCACGAACGCTACAAGTCTTGACCACCTCCATATGAAACAGGGAAGGAAACTTGACTTTTAGCGGCACTTCGAATAACCATGGGTCCAGCCAAAAGAGAATTTCTTCGCCTCTCCCAACCTTGCCTCTAAAAAGATTACAAATCGATAAGCCGTCCAACAATGGGCGATTAATGCTTGACACAATGTTTTTCCAAACTCCACCAAGAGTCTTTTTCAACGGGAGAAAATCCCAACTGTTTCCTCCCGAATGAAGAGCATTTATCACTCCAATCCAAAGGTTCTCTTTTTTCTGTCTTGAATCTCCATCCCCATTTTGCTAGTAAGGCCAAGTTAGAATCCATTAACTTGTGAATACCCAGACCTCCCATCTTAATCGGGGAAGCAACCCTATCCCAGGCGACCCAGTGTATTTTTTTCTCAACGGAAGACCCCGCCCATAAGAACCTTCTAATGATGCCTTCCAAGTCTTGAATCACCTTATGGGGGCCTTATAAAGAGAAAAGAAATACGAAGGAAGACTTTCAAGGACTGACCGGATCAACGTAACTCTGCCGCCAATAGAGAGGAATGACGCTTTCCATAATGAGAGACGATTCTCGAAGATATCATATACTGGTCTCCAATTATTAATACGATTCATATTTGCCCCAACGGTAAGGCCTAGATATTTGAAAGGAAAACAGTCAACTTTACATCCTACGAGCAGCCCCATTTCTTCAACATCCCCGAAGCTCACCCCGAGCCCGAAAAGACTAGACTTACTAAAGCTGATCTGAAGCCCTGAACAAGCGTGAAAACACTTGAGGATTCTAACCATATTGATAATATTATCCCTGCTCCATTCCCCAATAATAATCGCGTCATCCGCATAAAACAGGTGAGAAACCAAAGGACCATCGTTAGGAAGCTCCATACCTTTCACCAAACCCACACCAATAGCCTTCCTAATCATGCAAGAAAGAGCTTCCATAACTATAACAAAAAGGAAAGGGGAAATGGGATATCCTTGACGCATTCCCTTCTCACATTTAAACTCGAACGTAGTCGCACCATTGACCAAGACCGACGCCCTGGCCGACGAAATAACCCCCCTAATCCATTTGCACCATCTATTAGGAAAACCCATTTGAGAAAGAATGTCGGTAACAAAGCTCCAATTAACGTTATCATAGGCTTTATCAAAGTCAATCTTAAGAAAAAACGCCTTTTTCTTCTTTTTCTCGATCCAGTTATGAATTTCATTAACAATAAGGGGCCCATCCAAAATATATCTACCACGCAAAAATGCAGATTGCGAAGACGAGATAACCGAGTCCAGCACCCTTTTCAACCGATTCGCCAAAACTTTTGAGATAATTTTGTTGATGATGCCCACCAGACTAATAGGTCTGTAGTCCTTTAAACTGAGTGGGTCCTTGACTTTTGGAATAAGAGCTATAAACGAAGAACCACATCCCAAACTAATCTCCCCTGAATAAAAAAAAGAGGTCATGATTTTAAAGAAATCGTCCTCCAGCAAGTGCCAAAATCATTTGACAAATCGAAAGTTAAAACCATCAGGACACGGGGCCCTATCGTCACCGCAATCTAAAACGACTTCTTTTATCTCCTTTCTTGTGAAATTTCCTTCCAACTCCTTAGCTTCAGGCTCCGAAATCCTACGTATCTCGGAACAGATCAATCGAGGACGATCCTTGAAAGGCTCAACAAATTTACTTCTGAAAAACCTAAAGATTTCCTTTTTAACCAGAGACGGTTTCGACACCTAAACCCCATCCAAATTCAGGCCGTGAATAACATTACGCGCTTTTCTACAATTTATCATAGAGTGAAAAACTTAGAATTTTCGTCCCCCTCTTTAGCCCATCTGATTCTGGATCTTTGCTTCAAATCTTTGTTTTTCCGCTCATCAATACTTTTTAAAATCTTTTTGCTTTCCATTAAAATCCACTCCTCTTCTTCGTTTAGATCCCTTGTCTCCATAACCGACTCAACATGTTCCAGATCTGCCAAAGCCTGCCGAGCTTCTTCAGAACTCCTTTTCAACATCTCATCCCTCCAATCTTTCAACTTAACTCTAAGCCGGGCCAATTTTTGGTTAAGACAACATCAGGAGGATCCACAAGCCCCATATCCTCTTTCAGAACATCAGTAACAACCTCTTCAAAACCTGGTTGCTCCAGCCAGGAGTTGAAAATACGAAAGGGCCTGGCTCCAAAATTAGTGCTAACTGCCGAGAGAATTATAGGACAATGATCCGAGTGATAATTAGGAACAACCTCCACCCTAGCTTCTGGCCACCGATTAAAGAACCCCGGATTGACCAAAAATCTGTCCAGTTTACTTTGCTTTCTACCATTATTAGAACTGAAGGTAAACTTTCTCCCTCTCATATTATATTCCATTAGACCAGCTCCAAAAATAAAGGAATTAAAATTGTTCGCACACACCTGTTTGAACGCACAGTTCTTCTTTTCATCACGGTTGCGGACCGCGTTGAAGTCACCAAACACAACCCACAGACCATCGTTATTAGCAATCACCTGACCAAGACTATCCCACAACAATTTTTTAGCTGATATGCTCTGCGGAGCGTAAACATTCACGAAGTTAAGAACCTCTCCACTGCCGACAATCGTCCCCCTTACGTGTAAAAAATTCCTATCTTTAGTTCCTCCAGACTGTTTAAAAAAAGCTTTATCCCATAAACAAATCAACCCACCTGATTGACCAATCGAACCGACGTAGTCCAACTCAAAGCTGTTATTGCCCCAAAACCCGACCACATCACCAGAACCAACCATATCTTTCTTAGACTCTTGCAAAGCCAAAAACTTAATGCCAAATTTCGAGACTAAACCTTTGACCCTATCCGACTTCCCAGCACCCCCTAACCCACGCACATTGTAAGACAGAAAATTCATTGTAAAACTTCATTGTTACCTGTTATTCCAAAGATCGATTTGACCAAATCAGCCGAGTTTCGAAGGTCGACACCTAGCTGTGCTCCGACGTTGACAGTGGCTTCAACTTCCTCTGAGTCGCCGCCAACCAACGAACATCCTCCTCCTCTTACAGAATGAACTTCCGGAAAATCTCTCACCTGGGAATCCTTTACCAAAGTATCCGAACTCGAGCTCGAGGCAGCCCTGATATTAAGATTAAGATCGACCGGATTGAACTCCGATTCACCCTCCTTCTCTCTCGAATCTTCCTGAACAGGCACGAAATTCTGTGATGGAAAGGGAAATTCAAAGGGAACTTCATCCGTGCTCCTTTGTCTTTTTTAGGCCTGGAATCAGCTGGAGATGTAGGCTGGCCTTTGCCATTACGCGGATGGGCCATTGAGATGGGCTTCCTGGATCCCTTTCTTTTAACATTAATACCACTGCCCAACTTAAAGCCCAACGAGTGGTCCCCAGTCACCCCCACATTTTCTTTTTCCTGCACATTATGAGAAAAAACCTTTTGCACCTTTTTAATTCCTTGGTCACCGTTCCCCACTTTTTCGAAATTCTCAACATTTCCATAATCATTTCCTACTTGCGTTGAGAATACGTCTGCATTAATACGTCTTTCATTTGCATGCGCCGACTTCACATCCCCATGCACCGGTTGATCTTTCGTCACCTTTTCCGATTCCAACCCCCCAACTTCCCGGCCATCGGACCGGTCCACCCTCAATTCCGATGAGTGCAGAACTGACCCCAGAAACGGAGTTTCATCTTCGGAAAATTCAGAGACTCCGTCCGGGTCCATACAATTAGGCACCCAGTCTACCAAATCCTCCGATATCCACACCCTATACCTCTTATCTTGCCAACTTAACGTAACCTCCTCCGTAACCCGTTTGCCATCACCTACGAGGACACCAACGCAAACCATAGACAAGTCACCGTCCTCCTCCCCGATCTGAGGAGGTTTCACCACTGATCCGAACCTGCTACAAATTGAAAGAACTACCTTGTCACAGAAAAGATGCAGGGGAATCCCATGAACACGCAGCCGGGCTACCCTCTCAAAGGCCAACGCCTGACCTAACCAAACGTCAATACTAGAAAACCAAACTTTCCACTCCGGTTCCCGACTACAGAAGACAGAAGCCAGCTCTACACTTTCAAACACCAGAAGAATGTAAAACCCCCCCACATACTGTATATCCACCTTACTATATCCAACTCCTGACATGAGTTCTTTAATCGAGTTCAAAGACTTGAAATCCCGGACCCTAGCGATAACGGCACGGTTGTACCTACTCTCCAAAGCCGCCACACCAGCGTCAATCCTAACCTCTGCAACAAGATCATCAGACGGCCGAGAAGTAACCTGGTTCAAAGCCATGCTGTAAGAACAACCAGGTCTGGTATGGCCCCCGTTAATCTTCATCTGAACCGGCATCGCCACACCCTTCCTCGGAACGGCAGCTCCAAGTTTGTCCTCTCCAAACTCGAATTGCTCGTTTTCATTCGCGAATCTAGCCACGTTAATCCTGAGAGTATTCTTACCCAACTTAATTCCTTTAAGCTTCTTTTCCATCTCTTTCCAGTCCGAAACACCTTTGAAACTGACGAAGCCAAACTTCAACCCGTCTTTGCTCCTTTTCCTGGCAATGTAGGAACCAGAAAGACCACCGTACCCTTTGAGAAGAGAAGCTAGGTCCCAGGGCCTACAACCCTCAGGAATATTTGCCACAAAAAACTTAGTAACTTGACCAGCCATGAAACCGATCTGACAGGGACCACCGGAAAGCCCAGGAGCGAATGGGTGAGACTATCAACCGTTTAGAATGCAAGGAAAAATAAAGCTTCACAGCCAGAGCGCAAAACAACTATCCCCACACGCTAAACCGAATCGGCCTGCACCGTCGAGCAGCCTGACGAGAACCGGAGGCAAGAAAGAGGAGGAAACCTGAAGAGGGTGATAACAGGAACACCAGATAATCCTCGGCAGCGAATGGGTGGATCGAACTACGTATTAGCGAGGAAGGACAATCAAGATTTACACCCTAATGTAAATCGACTATACCTCACCCGCTAATCTGTAGAAGACAACACCGTCGAGCAACCAGGCGATTTCCGGCGGCTCCAGGAGAGAGAATTAGAGAGTCTATGTTAGACTGGAAGGAGGGGTGAGAGGGGGTTATTGTGTTTTTCATGACTCATGTTGAAATAGTTAAATGTCTAAACCACAGAGGTCAAGACAGCAATTTACTCAAAACAAAACAATCGAACGAAAATACACGCCGGAGTCGGCAACAGAGGAATCGAGAAGTGATGTTACCAAACTTCGCCGTATTTATTTCTCTATCACTAAATTGTGAGGGTTAACGATCGGGAAGCAACGGGGAGGTGACGTCAGCCGTGGATGTTGTGGTGTTTAGTTGTTAAGGGGATGAAATACAATTAGATAGATATACATGAAATTTATTGCAAGTCTCTAAAGTTTTTGTTATCTTTTAGTATTTCTGAATAAAAGTTGCGTATCATTGATTAGTTATTGTATGGGAAATAGTAGGTCTGATTGAATCACATATAATTTGGAAATTAGGGCTTTTGATGTTTTATTATATGTGGTTTTTGCTTCTTTTCACTTCATTGTGGGAACCCAACTATGCCAATTTGGAGTTTAGGAAACTTAAATTTGTTGATATGGGTTTGAAGTTGACTGAAGATGATTATCGTATGTATATTGGTATATGATGTCATGATGATGGTGCATGTTTTGTTTTCTGCACATTATGATAGGCTGGGTTTTAAAAAGCGCGCCCTAGGCGTGCCTAGGCGCAAGTCGCAACAAGGCGCAGGGTCTTGGGCTTTTTTGCTTCTCGCCTTGTGTTTTTACAGGAAGCGCCAAAAAAGCGCATTTTTTGATGTTTTTTTGTGGGCTTTTTGGCCTGAGGCGCCCGCCTCATATACCCTAGGCATTTTACTGCATAAAAATGTTGTACCTTGGGTTTTTTGACTTGTACATGTAATTAAAATGGTATAAAAGCCTTACTTATAGCTATATTTTGGTTAAAGGAAGCCAAAAACCTATGGGATATATAAAAAAATTTATATAAACATCTTGCGCCTCGGGTACGAAAAGCCCACCGCTTTTGCGCTTTGCGCCTCAATTTTAGACCTCGTCGCTTTTGTGCGCCTCTCGCTTTTTAAAACCAAGATGATAGGTGAATCCATAATTGGTTTGAAGGCCTATGGATTGCTGATTGAATTCAACTTTAAAGTGCATTGTGTTTTAGACCATTCTTTTCTATTGTCATTAATTGATGCTTTTGAAATCGATCCAGATAAATTAATTGATGCTTTTGAAATCGATCCAGATAAATTAAATGATGCTTTTGAAATTGTACGTGTATTTAAAAAGTTGAAATTTGGAACAACATGCATTTGAACAAGAAGATGATGGAAAGGGAAGATTTTTGTTGTGACTGATTCCAATTTGCTAATGGTGTAGAAATAGCAGAGGAAGTTGTAAATAGCAGCTCAGTAATGTAGATTTTAAGCCTGTAAATGCTCCTCAAGCGCCTTACCTGTTTCAGTAGAAACACCATCTGCTCGTGACCAACTGAAAAGTCAAGCTAGGTATGACACATCTCGCTTATCCATACTTTTAACTTTACTGTTAATGTGCTACTTGTGGTATACATTATCTTTGAATTATTCATAACTGGCTCTATTTGGGTTCTGTTGTATTTGCAGTGAGTCAATGTGCCTGAGAAGCTATAACCAACACCAATTTGTAAGTTTTCTGCTTGAAATTCTGAAGCTTTTCTCATTGTCGTTCACTGGCACCCACCAACGCCATGTATGTTTTCTGATTCTTGTTTGTTTACTGCTATTCTCTCCTCTGTATTAATATATTTACTGCTACTCTCAAATCTCATTCTTGGTGCAATCTCTGTATGGTCATGATACCGACCCTTACGGGAACGTGCTTTAAAACTACATGATGCCCTGATCAGTTTGTCTTTTGGGATGGAAATCTATCGAGCTTGACCTTTAATTTCAAATCGAGCCAGAGAAATTAATTGATGCTTTTGAACTCGGATTTAATTTGTTTGTATTTGTTCAACTGTATAAAAAATGTTGGCTTGGCTCTGACTGAACCAGACAGAATTTTAAAATTATGGCATTTATGTGGTTTTTGCTAATTTTTTATTAGATTGTGGGAAGAACAAATTTGGAAACTTGAACTTGTTGATTTAGGCTTCAATTTGAATGAAGCTGATTATGGTGTACTCTTATGTGATGACTGTGTTACTGGGATATCGGTAATTTTAATATCATGCAAAACTTATACATATAGCAATTTAACACTAATAATTCGGTATACTCCCCTACCATTAACAAATTCACCTTTTGCAACTTGCAAAACACTAACAATTGTAGCAAGTAGGAACTGATTAAGACTTAAAACACTAACAATTGACAACTAAGACTTAAAACACTAATAGCAGCAAGAAGAAGAAAGATGAATGGTAGAAATAAGAAGAAATATACTGATATCAGGAAAGTCGGTGATATATCGGTTAATATCGCCCTCTGACCGATATTTGACACCGATATTTTACCATACATTGCTAGTTAAGTTCTCCGGGGTCATTTTGGTAATTACTAATTTTGTTGTATAGTTGTTAGGTCTCAGCCTTACTCGGACTCCGGCACTGATGCTGAACTTGTGGCTGAAACCATCAAGGAAGGCGAAGACGATGGTTATGATATCCACGACTTTGGTTCTGGGAATTATAACCCTGCTCCTGGTGTGGAAACAGTCTCTGTTTTCCCCCAAAACCCTGTAAAATTTAAGTCTACAGCAGTTTGTCTGTTTATCAAATTTCCCTTCTAAGAGACGTGTTACAAGTTGTTTGTTTTTGCAGTGGTGGTAGCTGGTCAAGAAACTGAACTTTTGGTTTGACTGAAAAATGAGGGTAACATTGTGCTCTTGCCATATGTTATTTGTACATTTGTTTTTTGGATATGTAGAGATGAAATTGTGAGATTAAATATATTAATGTTATAATATTTAATCTTGTAGCCTATATAATCATTTATATTATATTAGATCAAAATATATTAATAACCTATTATAATTAGTTGGTAATTGTTGAGAGACCATATTACCCTTATTAACTAATTAGGTTTCCTCTTGGGTGTATAAATAAGGGGCTTATTAGAGAGTTAAAGGGTTAGACACTTTACACAATTACAAACCCTAACTAACATCAAATTCGTGACTCTCTCTCCCATAACTGATTCTGCCCTAGTCTCGGTTCATCACCATCATCACTTTACACCCTAAGGAGGAACCGGATCATCCTGACAACTATGTCGAACTCAATGGCTGGATCTCTGACTGGATTCTCCACTGCTTTGAATACTATAACAGGTATGTGTTTCATGTTTTCCATTAAGTTTAAACAGAACTGATCAACATGTGGTATCAGAGCATATGTTGATAAATCAGTTCTGTTCTGTATCCATTATTCTGGGATCATAAATCTGGAAAACAGAAATTTTAAAGTTTTTAAATATTAAAACTGTTTTCGAGTCCTTATTGCCGAAATCCCTGTTTTCGGAAAAACATATTTGATAAACTGACTCGAGACCATAATGGGAAAACCTTAATATCCGAAATCTGTTAATGAAGGTCTAAAATTTAAGGTTTCGGATTTCCAGATTATATTATATTTTTTAGGGTTCATCATATGTTCTAAGCAATCTCGAAAAATCCATAAGATTTGGAATATAATTTTGGATTAGTGGGTGTTTTACTGTTTTTGATCTAAATTTTATCTACTAAAATTTTCGAAAACTGTTAAAAAGATAATCAGCTATTATTTTCGAAATCTTTGATAAGTTTAGTTCAGCATTAAAACAGGAAATACTATCCCAAATCCCTTAAATTTCGAGTTTCAGTTTTTATCACAATCAGCAGCTGTTAACAGAGGATTCGAGACCATCAGACTACGACTAGAGACCATCAGATCTCGACTCGAGACCACAAGGTCTCGACTCGAAATCATAAAGGTCATCAGAAGCTTACAACTCGAGACAGAGGTCTCGACTCGAGACCATTAGATCTCGACTCGAGACCATAACGTGTCAACTCGAGACCATCAGGTCTCGACTCGAGACTACAATGTCTCGACTCGAGATCATAAGGGCTCAAAACTTCACAACTTGAGACAACAGTCTCGACTCGAGATCTCATTACCGACTTGAGATCTCATAAAAATGTGATAGTCGAGACCATGGTTTCAACTCGAGACAACAGGTTGCGACTCGAGACCTCATTACTGACTCGAGATCTCATGACTCAGTCGAGACCTGACTCGAGACCCAACTCGAAACCTCATTATTTCTTTAAGCTGTTTAATGTGACCTAAAAATTTTTGAGTATGCATTAAAATACTTGGTTTGCTATTAAATACTTGGTTTTGTTAACACTTACTTAACTAATCAGAATCAGATAATTTTGCAAAACCAAAATAGCTTAACTTGAATGAGCTTCTGATGTATTAATTCTGGCCAAAGCTGATTTAATACATCTATTTATTGTTCAAGTATTATAAAAGGCTATGTTGAGTATGCATTACAAACCTGAAATGTCTTAATTCTGGCCAAAGCTGATTTAATTCATTTATGTTTAGCATACTTGACAAGTGCATAACTAAAGTGATTGTCTCATTTCTGGCCAAAGCTGATTTGTCACAATTACTTTGCACACATATTTAAATGATTACACTTCTGGCCAAAGCTGATTTGTCTTCATTTAAATAGAATTTTACTAAGTCTATTATTTTGATGTTAGTAATAGACATTATCACAGCTTCATAATTATAATGGTCATTACTTATGCCTGCCTTAGTATAACATGCCCTTAGATCACATTAAGACTTCTTTCTTAGTATCATAACTTGCTCATCTTATTTCCACTATCAGCACCCAATCAAGGGATTCCACTTTTGACTGGTGATAACTTTGTTGCATGGAAGGATGCCCTCATGCTTACACTTGGAGTGCTGGACTTTGATTATGCTCTAAGAGAGGATAAGCCAGCGGACCTTACTCCACAGAGTACTGCTCCTCAGCAGTTACTTCATGATAAGTGGACTAGAAGTAACCGCATATCTCTCATGTTCATGAAGCAGTCCATTCATCACTCTATCAGAGGAGCTATTCCTGATTCTGACGATGCTAAAACCTATTTGGCTTCTGTGGAGGATCAATTCAAGGGAACATCAAAAGCACACGCTAGCACTCTTATCCTCAAGCTGGTGACGACTAAGTATGATGGGAGGAGCGGCATTCGCGAACACATCATGATGATGCATGACATGGCCAATAAGCTGAAGGGCCTAGAGATGGAGATCAGTGATGGTTTTCTTGTTCACTTCATCATCACTTCGCTTCCTTCGTCCTATGAAGCATTCAAGATCAATTACAACACTCAGAAGGACAAATGGACGATGAGTGAGCTGATCGCCATGTGCGTGCAGGAGGAAGAGCGTATGAAGATGGATCGCCATACTGATGTTGCTAACTTCACCACCTCCAGCTCTAAGAAGAGGAAGAACAATTATCCAAGAAAGGATGCTTCTAAGGTTCAAAAGCCAAATCCAAATCCTAATACAAGTGCACCTTCCAGCTCTAAGAACTCTTTAGGCAAACCCTATTGCAAGTTCTGTAAGAAAACAGGACATAAGCAAAAGGAATGCCCTGACTTCAAGGAGTGGCTGGCTAAGAAAGGTAACGATTTTTTCATGATACTTGAGTCCTTTAATTTAAATGTTCCTGCTAACTCTTGGTGGTTTGATTCTGGTTCTATGGTTCATGTTACCAATTCACTACAGGGATTCCTTACAATCCAGAAGCTGGGAAGAAACCAAAGAACACTTAAAGTTGGGGATGATCGGGAATTAGAAGTGAAGGCCATAGGAACATTACAATTATTTTTGAAAACTGGTTTATGTATTAAACTTTATGATACCTTATATGTTCCTGAGGTAACTCGGAACCTTGTATCAGGACCAAAGTTAGACATGGACGGTTTTGTCGTTTCTCATGGTCATCGCAAACTCTCTATTCTCTATGATTCCGTTGTTTATGGTACTGGCATTCTGGATGGTGGTCTCTATAGATTAGAACTAAATGATAATTTTTCCAAATCTTTGTTGTCATATAATATTAATGAATCACTCACAAAGATGGAAAAGAAACAAATTCGAGACTTAGAGACTTCATCTATGTTGTGGCATCAACGTTTAGGCCACATCTCAAGAGAACGATTAAATCGTCTCGTAAAGGATGAAGTCTTACCTCCTCTCGATTTCACCGATTTTGGAACATGTGTCAAATGTCTCAAAGGCAAAATGACATTAGCAAATAAGAAAGGTGCCACTAGGAGCTCTAATTTATTAGAACTCATTCACACTGACATTAGTGGTCCTTATCAAATTGCTGGTATAACAGGACATACTTCATTTATCACTTTCATTGATGATTATTCTCGTTACATGTACTTGTATCTTATAAAGGAAAAATTTGAATCTCTAACAACTTTTAAAGATTATAAAGCTGAAGTTGAAAAGCAATTAGATCGTCAGATTAAAGTTGTGAGATCAGATAGAGGCGGTGAATATTATGGCAGACATACTGATGTGGGTCAAGCTCCTGGTCCATTTTATGAGTTTTGTAAGGGCCAGGGGATTGTGAACCAATACACCATGCCTGGTACACCTCAGCAGAATGGTGTCGCTGAACGAAGAAATCGTACCCTTATGAACATGGTTCGCAGTATGTTAGCCAACACTAATTTACCATTATTCCTCTGGACTGAAGTGTTAAAAGCAGCTGTTCATATACTCAATAGAGTTCCTTCTAAGTCTGTCCCTAAAACTCCTTATGAACTTTGGACAGGAAGGAAACCGAGTCTTAAATATATGAAAGTATGGGGCTGCATTGCTGAAGCAAAACTTTACAATCCTTTCCTAAGGAAACTTGACCCTAAAACAGTTACCTGCTTCTTTATCGGGTATCCTGATCATTCGAAGGGTTATCGTTTCTATTGTCCTTCCCATGTCACCCGTATTGTTGAAACCAAGCGTGCTGCGTTCTTGGAGGATTTCAAGGTCAGTGGGAGCAGTACTAACCCTTACGAAGAATTGCAAGAAGTACAAGACATGGGGGGGAGAGACTCGTCGCTTACCATTACTCCGTTTACTCCTCTTGTACCCCATGCAACTGCACCTGAAGCCACTGCACAAATTCCATCTCCACAATCAGAACCCATTATACCTCATAATGAAGGCACATCAAACGCTCAAAACCAAGACAACGCTGAACCCAATAATCAACTCAGGAGGTCATCTAGGCAAAGAAGGCCTACTAATTGGGATGATTATGTTACCTACCTGACTGAAATGGATGCTGGAAAGCTCAATGATCCTATCTCTTATAATGAAGCCATTAGCAGTGATCAGTCTTCTGAATGGAACAAAGCAATGATTGATGAGCTTGAATCCATGAAGAAAAATGACGTTTGGGATTTAGTCGAATTACCCAATGGTGCCAAACCTGTAGGTTGTAAATGGGTGTTCAAAACAAAACTGGATCCGAATGGGAACGTTGAACGCTACAAAGCGAGATTGGTTGCAAAGGGCTACACTCAGAAAGAGGGAATTGATTATCAAGAGACGTTTTCACCTGTGTCTCGTAAAGATTCATTAAGGATCGTTATGGCCCTAGTAGCTCATTTTGATTTAGAGCTGCATCAGATGGACGTCAAAACTGCTTTCCTTAACGGAGACTTAGACGAAGATGTTTACATGAAACAACCTGAAGGCTTTAAACCTGAAGGTCAGGAGCATCTAGTCTGTAAGTTGAAGAAATCCATTTATGGGTTAAAACAAGCATCACGTCAATGGTACCTCAAGTTTGATGAAGTCATGAAGAGGCAAGGTTTTATGAAGAATCAAGTGGATCAATGCACCTACCTCAAGATGAGTGGGAGTAACTTTACTATACTTGTCCTTTACGTAGATGACATTCTGTTGGCAAGTAATAGTTTAGACATGTTGCATGAGTCGAAGCGGTTACTCTCGCATAACTTCGACATGAAGGATCTCGGAGATGCTTCTTACGTCATTGGCATCGAAATTCACCGAGATAGACACAAAGGGATCTTAGGATTGTCTCAAAAGACTTACATAGATAGTGTCCTTACACGTTACAACATGCAACAGTGCAAACCCTCCGTCGCTCCAGTAGTTAAGGGAGATGTTTTCGGTTCATTTCAGTGTCCGACAACAGAGGTTGAAAAGGAGCAAATGAGCCAGATACCTTACGTGTCAGTAGTCGGGAGCCTGATGTATGCTCAAGTCTGTACTCGCCCAGATATCGCTTACATTGCTGGAATGCTAGGTCGTTATCAGACTAATCCTGGCCTAGATCACTGGAAAGCAGCTAAGAAGGTCCTCAGATATCTGCAAGGGACGAAAGACTATAAACTGACATATAGAAGAAGTGATCATTTAGAAGTGGTAGGTTATTCTGATTCTGACTTTGCTAAATGCAAAGATGACAAGAAATCCACTTCGGGCTACATCTTTATGTTAGCAGGCGGACCTATCTCATGGAAGAGTCATAAACAACAGTTAACTACAACTTCCACAATGATGGCAGAGTACATTGTTGTTTACAACGCAACCTGTCATGGAATGTTGCTTAGAAATCTGATCACTGGACTCAAAATCGTTAATTCCATTTCTAGACCATTGAAGCTTTACTGTGATAACTCAGCTGCCGTTAGTTTCTCGAACAGTAACAGTTCGAATGGAGCTGGTTTATATCTTGATACGAAGTACTTGTTCGTACGTGAACGAGTTGAGGAAAATAATCTTTGTATTGAGTATATTAGTACTAAAGATATGCTTGCGGATCCGATGACTAAAGGTCTCCCACCTAAAGTTTTCGAAGAACATGTATCGAATATGGGACTTACTAAAGACCTTGTTTAATGGCATATTGTACTAGCTTATGTTTTAATTAATAAAATTTCCTCAGTTTGATTTTGTATGTCTCTAACATATGTTCTGCCGGTGTAATGACATATAGACAAATATAAATACAAATCAGACGCTAAAGGGCTTATGCATATTTTGATCATAACTATTAGGTTTTAAATTGAGGCTATAGTATGACTAATGGGGGTCCTGAGTCGAATGATGATTCAACGGCTGTATTTCTCTGCTATAGTTCTTGGTTTAAGGCTAAAATGAGTGTTAACTCCTGGCCAGGCTTACCTAATACTCATGATAAATGATTACTTGGCTAAGTGGGAGAATGTGAGATTAAATATATTAATGTTATAATATTTAATCTTGTAGCCTATATAATCATTTATATTATATTAGATCAAAATATATTAATAACCTATTATAATTAGTTGGTAATTGTTGATGGACCATATTACCCTTATTAACTAATTAGGTTTCCTCTTGGGTGTATAAATAAGGGGCTTATTAGAGAGTTAAAGGGTTAGACACTTTACACAATTACAAACCCTCACTAACATCAAATTCGTGACTCTCTCTCCCATAACCGATTCTGCCCTAGTCTCGGTTCATCACCATCATCACTTTATACCCTAAGGAGGAACCGGATCATCCTGACAACTATGTCGAACTCAATGGCTGGATCTCTGACTGGATTCTCCACTGCTTTGAATACTATAACAGGTATGTGTTTCATGTTTTCCATTAAGTTTAAACAGAACTGATCAACAGAAATTGCGTATTATTGGTTAATGAACAGCGGAACAGAGTGTGAATGTTGTTGCTGTTCATGCTAGTGTTCATCTTCCTTTTGATTTTCGAATGTTGGTCCAAAATCTCTCTGTAATGGTAATATATGTTACTATGATGAAATTTTATTTAATTGTTTTTCCCTTTGGTGAAAATGCTAATTACAACAGAATTTGTTTTAATATTTGTTTCTTTATGTTGCCAGTCTTTTAACATGCATCAATTCCTGCTTCAGTTCAAGCTACATTTCCTTGTATATTTGCTGTCAGCAGATTCTTACAGGTAGAAATCGGTCACTTCTATACATGCTTTACCTTAATTCACTTCTATAAACGATGATTGGCAAATATGAAAAATAAATCCAACTAAATGATTCTTCGAATTGCAGAACAAAGACATTTGTTTTATGTTGCAGCCGGGAACATTTGATCTTGTTGGGACAATAGTTATTGACTCGATGTTAAAGTCTGGGACTTGTTCTTGCAAATGTTATAGTTTTTGCCATTCATTGCTACTTAAGTTCTCCTGCGTCATTTTGATAAACTACTAATTTTGTTGTATAGTTGCTAGGTCTCAGTCTGACTCAGACTCCAATGCTGATGCCGAACTTGTGGCTGAAACCGTCAAGGAAGGCGAATACGTTGGTGAATTATAATCCTGCTCCTGGTGTGGAAACAGTGTCTGTTTTCCCTAAAAACCCTGTAAAACATAAGTCTACGTTGGTGAATTATAATCCTGCTCCTGGTGTGGAAACAGTTACGGACGTTTGTTTTATTTTTGGAATGTTTTATATAACTGCAATTTTGCTTTGGCAAATTTTCAGCAAAGATCGTTAACTTATGTGTGTTTAAGTCTGTTAATTGGTTTTAGTATACGTGTTTCACCATACATTAGTATTAAAGTAGTTGTCGGATAATAAAAGTTTAGGAAACAAGAGATAACTATCACATAAACACAAAAACTTTTAATCATTTGAGTAGAAGTTAACTAATCCACTTTATGTACACTACTCGATCTTCAACCAAGAGTTTACTTTCACTAAATACTTCAACCTGTAACGTCTCACTAATAAGGTAGTGTCATACTATTCTTAATTAAATCAATTATTATACTATTGATTTATTATATAAAACATAAATTTATTTTACAAAATACGTGACCTTTTTTAAAGTGATTTTGAATTCAATTTAAACAGAAATCGCTAACCTTAATAAAGTGATTTTGAGTTCAATTTAAACAGAAAATACTTACCCTTAAATTTTGTTTCTACTATACCCAATTTCATGTAAACTCAAAGATGTTGATCACCAAAAAAAGGATGATTATAATGTTTTCAACGTCATGTTTCATGGATGTTTGTAATCTAAAATATTTATGATAACTAATTAACTATCTCAACAGCTAATATATAATATCATATCATTCATGATGGTTCGTGTAACGACGATCACAAAAGAAATAAGATGGTTCGTGTAACGACGATCACAAGAGAAATAAGGTGATACTACTAGAAAAAAACATTTAAATCTAAAAAAGTTGATATCCATGTTTCACGTCTTTCTGAAATTAATAGCGTGACATAATTTTGTATGTATAGTAGCTGTTTGATGATGTAAGCTAGAGGCTTTCATGAATAGTTTAACCGATCATATTATATATATTTATGTTTCCCTTAAACTCAAAGGGTCTTAAAGTCGATCTTCACCATCAGATCATCAGGCTGAGATCAAATCTCAACCGTTTAAAATACAAAAAACCTTTTAGAAGGGGAGATTTCTTGACAGTTGAAGGTTTGAAATCTTTACTGCAGTTGACGGCTCCTTTATTTTTCCCTTCCACATTGCCTGTAAAGTCGGCAACCTCCCCCGACAGTTTAATATCAAAGTTATTCAGTTATATACATTTTGACATTCATATTACTTTTTAAAACAAGAATTTACCTCATAAACCTTGCAGATAAAACGCATGACCTACCTTCACGTTCTAGAATTTATACCCCTGCAAAAAGCTGATGATTAAAAGGTTGAATTAAGGTAAAATAATTTGAGTTTTTCTTTGATGGGTACATGGCATTGTCTGATTTTTTTCAAGTTCATTTTAAGGTTACTGAAAATTTGTACAATGCAGAGAAATCAATATTAATATTATCCTGAAAAGAAATCTGATGAAGGTTCTCATGTAATGGACAGTTTTAAGATTAAAGAAACGAACAAGATCTAATCATACCTCTCCTTGTTTAGTCTTTATAAAGGAGTTGAGGTCTGGCTTCACATTCCACATCCCAAATGGTGTATCTATTACTTTTAGCTCAGGGGTAGACACGTGTCCCTTGGTGAAATCAGTAATTGCTGGGCACCAATTGATTTGTAAAGTATCCAAAGCTGGCATTGAAAAAGCCTCCTTCCCTAAGCAAAATCCCTTGAAACTTGGAAGGTTATATAGTTTTAAGGAGTTTAGACGAGGTAAGATAATCTCATTCACTTTGGCATCACATTCTTCTTCTTCCTTCACAATTACCTCTATTTTCTCACAGCTACTTATAATTAGGTATTGGAGTTGCACTAGACTACCAACCATGGAACATGTAAAAACATGTTCTAAGTTCTTACAATCGTGAATAGAGAGAGTTGTTAGGTTTGGAAACTCCAGTACCATCCACTGATTGCTCTTCCATAAATACTTTAGATCGCCTAACAACTCTAACTTCACTTGTGTTAGGTTTGTTATTGGGACAAATTCACTGGAACCACTCCCTTCCAGTGCTACTACTTCAAATACCTCCTTTACCCCATCACATGATTTTATAGTAATCTGTTGAAGCTTTTCCAGTTGTATCAGCGCATTAGATGGTACAATAGTCTTTCCAACATTTCTCCACTTTATATTAATTTCTACCAGATTATGAAAAGAGCAAGGGATCCCTTTTGAAATAGTAGGCTCTGAAGAAGAATTGGGGAATGTCTTCTGCAAACACAAGGTGTTTGTTGTTAAGAGCCCTAAAAAATCAAAGTATTCTAATCTACTTTATGAGTTACTAGGTTAGAACCCCGTGTATTACACGGGTTTAATAAATGTAATTTTATATATTAAACAAAAAAACAATATATTTTTAAAAACTTCATTTATTACACGTGTTGAATAAATATAATTTTATATATTAAATAATAAAAAAATATATCTTTAAGAACCTCGTGTATTGTGCGGGTTGAATAAATGTAATTTTATATACCAAACAATAAAAAAGTTATATTAAAAAAAACCTGTAAATTCACGGGTGGAAGAAATGTAATTTTACATACTAAATAATAAAAAAAGTTATATTAAAAAAAACTCTGTGTATCGTATGGGTTGAATATATCTAATTTAGTTAACTGTCATTTTCGTCCATGAGGTTTGTTTACTTTTGCCATTTCAGGCCAATTTTAAAAAAATGCACCGATTTCCTGCCTGACATACTGGAAACATGCCATTTCAGTCTAAAAATTAAAACCCAGTTAAGTCAGACAAGTTAAATGAAGGGTATTATTGTCAATTCATATATCTTTAATTTTCACCTTATTTTATAAATTAACAATAATACCCTTCATTTAACTTGTATGACTTAACTGAGTTTTAATTTTTGGACTGAATTGACTCGTTTCCAGTATGTCAGGAAAACTGATGCATTTTTGAAAATTGGCCTGAAATAACAAAAGTGAACAAACCACAGGGATGAAAATGACAATTAACTCTATCTAATTTTATATAGAAAAATAATAAAAAAATGTTATATCTTTAACAACTCTGTGTATTACACGGGTTTATCTATTGTTAAAAAAAATCTTTCTAAATCAAAATAGATTTTTTTTTTATTATTTTTTAAATTAGGGTAATACTATTTTAAATTTTTGGTTTGATTAATAAGTTGTTTAATATAATTTCTCATAGTTAACAATAATAACATTAACAATAAATAATATTCATGTTTATCTACTGTTAAGTGATAGAATGCTTTTTAGTTTAGATAAGACTTTACGATTTGAAGTTAAGTTTATGCCAATGATTTTGAGTTGATAAGATTTATATTAATTTAATTAATATTTAATAATTTAAATTAAATAATAATTATCTACAATTAAGGATGGTTTAGAATAATAACAAGTGTCCCTCCATTGGTTTCTTTTATATTATATAGTATAGATATAGATTAGAAACCTTGTTCAAACCCCTTTCCCTTCAAAAACAAATTTTCATTCAACTACTTAGGGATTACTCTACCATCACTCTACATTCACTACAACCTAACCTTTATTTAAAATAAAATATATGGTCTTCAATAACAAATTGTTCTTTTAGTAGATGACATATATATGTGTATAGTGTGAGGTTCATTGGGGAGCACTAAAAAAGTGAGGAACAGTGGGGAACTGACTCAAACGAACTCCGATTGGACTCATTCCAGCGGCGTTAGAACCGACTCGTCGAACCCTAACTAGGATCTCTTAACCCTAAACCCTAAATCATAACCCTTAAACCCTAAATATATTAGGGTTTGACTTTTAGGGTTTAGCTCTAGGGTTTAGCTTTGGGGTTTAGAGTTTAGCTTTAGGATTTAGGGTTTAGGTTTAGCCTTTAGGGTTTAGATTTTAGGGTTTATAGTTTAGATTTTACATTTTAGCTTAGGTTTTAGCCTTATTTTTTTAGCTTTAGGGTTTAGAGTTTAGGAGTTTTAGGGTTTAGGGTTAAGAGATCTTAGTTAGGGTTCGATGAGCCGGTTCCAACGCCGCTGGAATGAGTCCAATCAGAGTACGTTTGAGTCGGTTTCACGTTGTTCCCACTTTTTTAGTGTTCCCCAATGAACCTTCCCCTATATATATATATAGGGTAAGGTTCATGCGAGAATCACCTTTATTGCGAGAACCGCGAGAACCAATGTGAACACAACCTAAAATAGCTAAAAAAACCTAAAAAAAACCTAACCCCCACCCCCCCCCCCCCCAAAAAACCTAAACCCCCCCACCCCCCCCCCCCCCCCCCCAAGCTAACCCCCCCCCACCCCCCCCCCCCCAGCTAAAAGGCTAAAAACTAAACCCCCAAAAAACCTAAAAAAATCTAAAAAAAATCTAAAAAAATCAAAAAAAAAATCTAAAATTTTTTTTTTGATTTTTTTAATATTTTTTATGTTAAAATCGCTACTTTTAGAAGCAAAAAAAAAAAAAAAATTTTTAAAAAAATTTTTTTTTTTTTTTTTTTTTTTGCTACGAAAAGTAGCGATTTTGTTATAAAAAATATTAAAAAAAAAAAAAAAAAAAAATTTGTGTGATTTTTAGCTATTTTTAGGCATTTTTGGTTGCGTTCACATTGGTTCTCGCGGTTCTCGCAATAAGAGGTGGTTCCTAACGGATCTTTGTCCTATATATATATATATATATATAATAAAAAAACATGTACCTGATTGACCACTTCATGAAGGTCACGTTCAAGGCTGCATTTGCCAAACCATGTGCGTATGTACTTGAGCTTTGGAGTTGTTGACTGTCCTGTTGTAAGCATCATCAGTTGAGGGCATTCATCGATCACTACATTATCCAATGAGGGCCATCGAAAGTCATTCATCCCCCAGAAGAAACCCTTGAGGTTTGGTAGATCCGTAAGTTCAAGTGTCTCCAGATGAGGAAACACAACACCTTTCGTTGACTTTCCAGTATTTTCTTCTTTCACTATAACTTGTATTGCCTTGCAATCTGTTACTCTTAACTCTTTGAGTTGCTTAAGGCTTTCAAGAGTGTTGAATGTGAATATATATAGTAATAGTGTTTCTTAGTGTTGGTCTTGTTAATGTAGTACCAGCACCACCGTGCGCACTTCCGTCCTCAACATTGTTTGCACTCCATTCACTTTCAAATACCTCCATCAGCATTTTGCATTTCTTAATTTCCAGCTCTTGAAGCCTATTCATTTGTTCTACTGCATACCATGGAATTAGACTTGACAATGCATGACAATGATCTATGAATATCTTTCTGGGGGTATTGGCACAACGACCAATAAGAGCTGGTTACTTGAGCACTCTGCAATGAATCACAAATCAATGATTATTACAGCTTCGTTTGATTTTCTCAACCTTACCAAAGGGGTAAACTAATTTCTCTCCATGATTTTTTAACCTAAATAAATTTCATATTTATCTATTTTTTAATTATTACTAAACTTTATGAAAGATAAGCTTCAATTAAGCAAAGCATATATTAAGGTATATGGTGTAAGTGGTATTATAGGTGATTATGTTAAATGATCATAATATCGTACCTGGGATTGGTCATGAAAGGCATTGGAGGAAATTTTACCCCTCTTACCACCATCATCAACACACTTTAGATGTGGCAACCAGTTAAGCTTAAGAGTGTCCAAACAGGGAAATAATGTGTTGTTTTGATGGGAAGACGAGTATATGGTATTTTCTTCATTTTCATCATCCCTTCTCGAAATAACTTCTTCAATACCATCACACGATGCTAAACATACATGCTTTAAGTTGGATAAATATTTCGCCATAAGCGGAGAAAACAAGTACTTTATTACGGGACAGCTCAACAAGGTAATGTCTGTGAGGTTTTGGAATGGAAATTGCAATGGTGGATGATGACGAATTAGGAATCTATTCCACTTGCATTTCCACACATGACTCATTTTATTCAACCCACATAGGTGTATACTTTGAAGGAAGGGAGGTAGTAGTGGTTGTTGAATATCCATCTCAAACACCACCTCCTCCACTCTTTTATCATTCCATATTCTAAGATTTTGAAGACGATGACAGTTGTGTAGAAGATAAGATGGGTATGTGACATTAGGAATCTCATCATCCATTTCTGATATCTCTCCTTTGATCTGCATTTAACATTAAATGTAATTAACCATTAAACCACTCCATTCAACACACGCTCCATGGATGAATGATCGTATGCTAATTACTGCATATAATGGTGAAAATTCTTACATATTTAGATTTGGATTTGTTAAAATTATTTATTTTAAAACTATCAATGATAAGAAATTATACATGACGTGTGATTGGAATTGGGAAGGCCAACATAAATCATGAAAACTGAATAAAAAAACACAAGATTTTAATTAGGTGAAATAACTTAATTGCAACGTAATTAAATTATTGGTTGCCATTTAGTTACATTTAAAACTAGCAAAATAAAAACAAATGAAAATTGAATGTATTTGTGATATTTTAATATATGCAAGTTAAGATGTGGCAATACTTGGTTAAAGAAAAACTGAAAACCAGGATGACATGAGATACCTCTTCACCGGTATTCTCCGTAACATAGTTAGTAAGTGCTCCAAGATCGAAATTGGTTGTTGCAGGTGTGAATATATTTCGAAAGATGGAACAATATCCTATCTTAATGCTTTCTACACCTTTGAAGCAATTGATTTGGATATTAGAGTCATTTACACCTTTCATCCTCCACAACTCTTTTAGCTTCCCTAATTTATCAACATTAATCCTTCTTAAGGCGCTGCTACCATATTCCCCTACTTCATGTCCCCTTTCAAAGTCCATTTTGAATAACACTTCAATTGATTCACACCAGGAAACACCAAGCTCTTCTAATTTACTAATCAATGGAAGTGGATTGCTAGGAATCTGACAATGCCATATTTGCTGCAAGTTCTCCATGCTAGAAATATCTAACTTCTTCAACTTAGAAATCACAACCTACAAAGTAATTAAGCCTTGTTAATAGCATACGCGTTGATATCCATAAAGTAAATTAGAAATAGAAAGTTATTTGTAGCAACAAATATAAAGATCAAGATAAATGCATGCACCTTTTTGTTCAATAATGATTGCACTTCAGGCTTATTGTGACTCTCAGAATAAATGCTTGTAAAGTTGGGGAGTTTATGAAGTTTCAATTGCACCATTTCAGGTAGTTCGATCACATTGTCCGACAAACTTACCATTTCTGGTAGATCGCTCAAAGACAAATAATTCAACTTCTGAAACCTAATCACCCCTACTCTACTATGTTCAGCAACAAGTGTTTTCATACCACGACATCCAGAAATTGAAAGTCGCTCAAGTTCCTTCAGACCATTTGCCATAGCAACTGTAAAGAGGTATGACAAGTCTTCACAATTACAAACATCAAGGACTCTTAATTTTGAAAATGAGTCACATGTTGAAACATCTTCAAGATTGCTCAGGTCCTTCACTTTCAAATAAAGATCCTCTGTTTTCTTAAATAGGTCACTGATTTTGAATTCCATAAGCTCATGGCAGTCACCAATGAAATCAATTGTGTTTCTGAATGAATATTCTTTATTGTACTCCAATTCTGCCAGTTTACGTTGTTTACAACTGATAGATATTCTGAACCTTTCAAGGTTACCAAAGGACATGTTTTTGGGTTGGGCCTTATTCTCAAAGAATTCCAACTCTAATGCAGATAGCCTGTGTGAAAGTTTCTCCAGCTCGTCACAGTTTCTATCGGTGAACCTAATAGGACTACCACAATAACCTCTCATATAAAGTTCTTCAAGACTACACAAGTTTTGAAAAACACCATCCTCAATACGAAGGTGAACACATCCTGTCAAATCTAGTAACTTAAGTTTTCTCAACTTCCCAATCGTGGATGGCAACCATCTTATTCCACAATTAACAAAGCTTAGTGTTTCCAAGTTACTAAGACTTCCAAGAAATGAGACATCATCATTTATGAATGAGCATGAACGAAGGCACAGAGTTCGATGTTTGGTTGAGTGTTCACATGTTCGTGGAAGCAATGGAATATGCATATCCTCATAAGACAAAACCTCAAGTTTTTCCATTCTTTTGTAAATATCTTCTGGAAACTTAAAGGACCTATGCCCATCCATTAGCATCAACAAAGAGAGATTTGGGTAATTGAAGTCACTGGGAAATTCAGTCATACCTGTGCACTTTAATAGAATTCTCTCATATGTCTCATTTGCATATTGCTCTGATTTGTTATCAATGTTGACAATTGAAGCTTGTTTGACTACTGAAATTTTATTTAAAACAAAAGCACGCACAAGATCATGTATTTTGACACATCCCATGCGATCACTTTTAGTCAACAAGTTTGCACCTAGGAGATTGTTAACACAAATTTTCATATCGCTTCTAGCTTCTCCTATTGTCTTGCCATCTGTAAGAAAACCCAATCCCCATCCTAACCTCAATAGGTCCTCAGTACGTATATTAAAATCATCAGGAAATAAGGCACTAAGAAGAAAAAATGCTTTTTCATCACCCTCCTTGAGATTCTCATAGCTTATCTCAAATATTTTATATGTGATGCTTTCAAGGTCTTTAAGGTCAGCTTTCTCTAAACGCTTAAGTACCTTTTTCCATGCCTCCTTTATGTTACCATTAAGACTATTGGCAATGGTTTTTAAGGCAATGGGCAAACCCCTACATTTCTTCACAATATTTTCTCCTATCTTTTGGAGTTCATCATTATCATCACCATCAGAAGGAGTTGGTCGCACAATCTCAAAAAACAATGTTTTTGCCTCTGCTTCATTTAAAACACGTACTCTAAATATTGAATTTGCTCTAACACCCATTTGAGTGCAAATGTGTTCAAATCGTGATGTGAACAAGAGCTTGAACCCATTCGGCAAAGGGCTTGTTAGTCCAACATCTTTGAGGTCAACCTCCTCCCAAATATCATCCATTATTACTAAAATTTTCTTTTGCCCATTTTGCGACATCCCCTCAAATTTCTTACGAAGAAGCGGCCCTTACATCTTTTGTTTTTTCAGTCAAATCTTCATGAATGTATTCTGCAACAGCTTGCTGTAGAACAAAAGGGTCGGAACT
Source organism: Helianthus tuberosus (assembly GCA_030545235.1). Lineage (NCBI taxonomy): Eukaryota > Viridiplantae > Streptophyta > Magnoliopsida > Asterales > Asteraceae > Helianthus > Helianthus tuberosus. Next base: position 45,123,095 of record CM060440.1, read on the forward strand.
TTCCCCAAGAACCACCTTTACAACCCAATCAAACATTTTTGAATCTTCCACGGCCTTCTTTAGTTGTTCCATCATTGTGGTCTTGCCGACACCACCCATCCCACATAGAGCAATCATCTTTTGGGACTCGTCACTTGATTGTAGAGATTGCAATGCAGCATTAAATACCAAATCTCTAGACTCAAACGTGGTTGTTTGGGTACCATGAGGAACTGGTGCAGAGGTGGATGGTACCTTAGCAAGTGGTTTTCGTTCATTTGTCCAACTGATTTCAGACGCTCGTTCTTTGAGAGCTTTTATCTGTTGGACAATAATACAAGACTGTTTTCCTGCTTTGTATCTCTTTGCCACGTTGAAGCACCCAATTCCAGCTGTTGGAATACTTTCTACCTTCTCCTTCATCTTTTGAACATCAGCTGTCGTTTTTTTCTCTTGAATATCTTGTTCAGTGAGATTCAACTGATCCATTTCCTCCTTCATATCTTTAACATGCTTTGTTGATGAAACTAAGAAACCCAGATGTTTCTTAACAGGGACCATCAAAGAGTTAACAACCGGTGTAACAATTGAATTTATAATAGCATCCATATTTTAACTGCAAATTGTTACAAACAATAAAACACAATTAATAGAAAAGTGCAGGAATTGTAATTACCAAAGCAGTTAGACATGTATTCTTTACATTATGAAACTATTTTTTTCACTGATTTACATATCTGATAAAAAAAAATAGATGTTTGTTGTTTAAACTTTAAAGTTTTGCCTCACAATCAAATTTTAATGCCAACATGACAAAATATTATCTAATAAGTCCATATTACCTTCCAAAGTGGATAAACTCTAGATATATGACTCTTGAATTTGATTAGTAGAAAACACACTTACAACCTATATGGATGGCTTTAAAGCAAACACACTTGTTTCTTCAAACATGTTCATACAAAGTGTTCTTAAGATTGATGCGATAATTTGAAATTGAACATTGAAATAAATAAAAAGGAGAATATTACCTGCTCTCTTCTCTTACAAACTTCTTTCCTTTGGTAAAGAAATGAAAGGATTGATAAGATTTAAGAGGCCACTTGCAAAGGAGAAGATGGTTATGATCTGTAAAGACCAACTTTAAGCCAAAAGTCTTTCTGCATTATTAGTTTTTGGTACGGAGTTTGATTTTTTTATTAATTAAAGAACATGATTACTTACATGACCAGTAGTGGATGTTTAATCATCTTTCAAATTATTTAACCAATAGCCCAATGCTTTTCGTTTCTTTTCTTTTTCTTTTTCTCTTTTTTTTCTTTTTTCTTTTGTTGTCATGACCCTGCAGAAAATTGATGGAAATAAATTGAGATTTAGAAGCATAAATAACATAAAAAATATTGAAGCACATTTTTGTTTTCAATTTCATGTTATCAACACTCTATTATATTCGAAATTTAAGGTAAAAATACTTGGATTAATTGTTTTCAATTTCAGGTTATCAACTTTCTTGTAATTAAGCATTTTGTTATGTAAAACTTAAAGCTTAAGATACTTAGCTTGTATATCTTCTTTCCTAGTGTTTATTCTATTTCTAACTCTTGTCAAGGATTTTGTCATGTAAAATTATTTTCTATGTTCCTTCGCTTCTCCACCCTTTTTTACAAAACAAAATAAAAACCAGAACACTTTCAAATTTAACTTTTCATTTTTTTTTGTTTTTCTAGTTTCCTCTATAAATATATCCAAAATCACATAAATATATAAAACACAAATCAATTTCTAAAATGTCTACAAATCATTCAAAACTATGACATTATATAAACTGGTTGATATGCCATTGAAAAGTTTTCCCTTCATTAGATAAATAGGTCCTTAAGACTTGATCCTATCAACACGAGTACTAAAATGTTTGTCCTCTCCATCTAGACACTACCATTTTACGGCAGGTATACCACCTACAAGTGAAAATAAACATTAGAAATAATATGCATCATATCTAAATCCCTGCCTTAGAAACATGAAGCAAATTTACATCATATTAGGCCAAACAAACATCACAAGCAGTATTCTTTTATTCTCATTTGACCCGCTAGAGATAAAACGCAAGTGACCCATTCATAAGTAAAACTATTATCAAGTACTTCTGCGAGTTGGTATAATAATTATAAACAATACGTACAGCTATGGTAGTGATTTCTATAATTGAACACCAACAAAAGTTCTTTACATACAATATTTGCAGCCTACATTTTTGAAAGGGGATGATTTTTTCTAACAAATAACAGCATACGGGACGGTAATTTGATCAACTTCTTACAACATCTCTGTTGAGACGCGTTCATAAACATTTAACACACTAAAAGAAAAAACAACTATTCATTCGCATCAAATCACCAATGGCTAAAATGAAAAATAACAGGGAAAAAATAAATTTTAAAAGTACCTTAAATTTCCAATCTTGGAAGCCATGGCTTCGTCAAGCCTTGTTGAAGAATTACTTGGCATTCCGTCAGTTGCTTGAGCGGATCTCAAAGATGCATGGGGTAACAGGAGGTGTAAATATTGGAGCTACATGACATGACCTTTGAGGAAATTGTTGCTGTAATCATAAAAATAATCCCAAATATACAAAAATAAAAACACAAACTTACACTTATATCCTTAATGGTAACAACTCATGGGCAAAGAAGGAAGTTAAACTTGATAACAGTTATGATAATAAATAGTAGAGGGATGGGTCTGTAATTGTTAGAAATAAGAGGGTATAAGTGGCAATGTTGTAACCGTCTCAAGCAGGGGGTCTAGCGAACTAAGCATCTGATATGAATGAAATTCTCTTTAAGTTGGAAACTTGCCAAAAAAATATTTCTGTATATCCAAATCAAATATCTTCATGTTGTTTGTAATATAGAACACGCGCATATACAATAAATTTACCTGTAATTCCTCATAACCAAACTAATATTTAGGATACCTCCTCAACGACCAAACGTTTCTTGCCAAGAGTCTAAAAGTACCAATGTTGCTTATGGACCTTCCTATGATATCCTCTGTCTCCTGCACCTCAACCAATCGCACCCCTTCAGCATCTTTAGAATAACCAACACGAATATCAGACATTATTGTAAATTGTTGAAAGGTGAAAATCCCTACCTGACCGTTGACTCTAAAAAGTCAAAAGTCAACTTTCTTCAGGACAGATATAGTAAAAAGTCAGAAGTTAAATGAATAATTCTCCTTTTTATTAACAACTTTACTCATCTACAGGGTAAGTTGGTCTCGGCTGCTTGAAAATGAACATGTTTTCCACCATTCTTTACCATTGTCTCTAAAACCATTACTTGAAGATTCATACACTGTAATGGAAGAAACTAGTTTGCATACTCTGGGGTGTTTAAACATTATTTTGACTTATTGGCATGAAAAAGCCCCAAGTTGTTTAAAAAGTTAAGCCAAACACCCCCTCTATCTACCATATGTCATCAATAACAAAATGTTTCAATGGCAGCAACTTATTTATCCAATCTTAATAATAACCCGTAGTATAGAACCCTAGAACTGAAAAGGAAATATCATCAAATATTGCACAGTTGCAGAATGGTTACAGAGGATGCTGACAGTAAACAAACAGATACAATATACATACTCTGTGTCCATCGCAACCGCCACTGTCTCCAGGTTAAAAGAAGGTTATTACTGATGACCTTTTAAATAAAGTCACTGTCACGGATGATGAGGGTGGGTTTGCCGGAGAAAACGAGATATCCTTTTTTCAGTTTGATAAAATACAGGTAATTACATAAATGGCACCTTGGGGAACGATTTGTTTTTTAATTAAGAAGGGCACATTGGTCATTTAATTTAAATTTCTTACGTTGATCAGTGTAAAGGACATAATTTGTGGAGTTAGGGTGAGAGCGGCACTCCTCTCTTAGGGGAGTCACCTCTCTTACTCACGGCCAATTAGCACGCGCCATGTTAACTCCCCTCACACCCTCAATTTGATGGCGGCACTCCTCTCTCACGGATATCTATCTTTAAAATCCTTTAAAGCGACTTTCATCACGTTGAGATCGCTACACCCGCTTCCTCGTGTGCGATCCTACATATTATAAAATAACAAGTGTTAAAAAAATATGAACTTAGTAAACAAAATTAAAAAATATACAACGTTAAAAAATATAATTTTTACCGCTTGTTGGTATAGGCCATGAACTTAGTAAACAAAATTAAAAAATATACAACGTTAAAAAATATAATTTTTACCGCTTGTTGGTATAGGCCGTTGAAAAAATTTATTTTCGTCATCATCGGGGTCCATTTAGACCGTACTTGATGCACGGTCCGGTTACTTCCACCAACGGTGGCGTTATAATGATCTAAAATCCTACGCCAAAAACCATCGCGGGTTTGTTGATTGCTCTTTTTTTTGTTGGTAGAGCAATGTACCCACGCCTTCGCCAACGCCTCTTCTTGGTCTTTTGTCCAATTTTGGCGCTCCATTTTTCCCTTTTTATCCCGAGCGTCATCTTCTTCGTTGCCGGCGTCTTCATCCACATTATATTCATCGTCGCCGGTGTCATCTTCATAGTCGCCCAAATTTTGAGTTTCGGGCACCACTTCCTCGTCCTCGTGAATAGGTAGAGGACGTTCAACATTTTCTCGTGGAGATGGAACTTGTGGGGAACGAAAACCATACGGGTCGAAGGCGGGGGATTGAGGATCCATTGATAACAAATTTTGAAAATAGCCGAAAGGGGGTTGTGGTTGGGTGTTGTAAAAGGAGGGGTGTGAAGGTTGTTAGTAAAAAAATGGGGGTTGTGAAGTATATCCGAAAGGGGGTTGTGGTTGTGCACTTGCACCGCTCGAACCACCACGAGACGGTTGCGAGCCGCGTCCCTTAGTGTTAGAGCCGACGGACTTTTTCTTGGCTTCGCGGGGTTGGTTCTCCATTGCTCGGTTTGGCTTTGTGTTGTATTTGAAAGATTTTTAGAGTATTTAAGATTGAGAATGGGTGTGGTAAAAAATTAGATTTAAGTTGGTTATTTATATTGGTTAAAATTGAATTTTTTTTTAAATATTTGACCGTTGCCCAACGTTTAAATCATCAATTCTTGTGCGGTGAACTCTCCCCGCTCCCCCACCCCGCTTACACTCCCCGAATTCATGGTGGCGGTGTTCCCGCTCGGGGACTTCAATCACCGCACCACTCCCCGCTAAGTGTCCCGTTCACCCTTAATTACATAGATGGAACATGTGGTTTATAGTTAGTTTCACCTTTGAAAACTAACTTTTTTTTTAACAGGTTTAGGTTTTATAGTTTCAATTTTGTAACACCTTTGTGTACTAACACCAAAATTGTCAATAAATAGATCTTATGTTAATTAAGAGATATAATAAAAAAATGAAAATAAAAAAAATAGATTTTGTAAAATTGATTTAAACTTAAATAAAATTAGGTGTTAGTACCCAAAGGTGTTACTTTGATAAAATTAAAAAAATGCAAGGTATTTTAGTTATTATATTGATAATTTTGGTGTTAGTACCCAAAGGTGTTACAAAATTGAAACCATAAAACCTAAACCTGTTAAAAAAAATTAGTACTCAAAGGTGAAACTAGCTATAAACCACAGGGTCCATCTGTGTAATTAACTCTAATTTGTAACTGTCACACCCCGAAATATCAGAGCATGGCGTGACTGGACCGGTATCTTCATTGCACAGCGGAAGCAAATAAGCTAAGACTTCTAGAAAACGAACGCCCACTAAGTACTTGAATCTCCAATGGTTCTCCTATTCCAACAGTGCCATAGTTTTGAAAGTAACCTGAGAAAGAAACATGCGAAAAATCAACATAAAAGTTGAGCAAGTTCATAGTTTGTTTTGGAAAAGATTATAAACAAATCTTTTTGTTCACCGGTTTAAAAGTTGTTGAGAAAACATAATAAAATCATTTTTCTCGGCATGTTTTATGAAAACTGTGAGCTCCAAATAAACTTGTAAACATTTGTAAGTATTCCTTTGATAACCGGTATGAAAGCGTCTATGAACAGATCCATTAATGTGTAGCTAAGACATTAATATGTGTGCAATGGTGCAGGAAGGCTCAATCCTTTGCATATTTCGTACCGGGCCACCCGGCAGGAACGACATAGTCACCACATGGTCCAACTCGCGGTCTCATGGGTGGGGCTCGCAACACCCAAATAGATCTATCACTCATGCCCCTTTGTACTTATACAAGGATTAATGGTCTTAAGTGTGCGCCTACCCATTCACATGATCTAACAGTTCATTCCTTAGCTAACCATACCATTTGTAAACGTTTGAAACAGTTGTAACATGTATTTCACCCCCGAAGTTATAAAACTGAAAACAGTTAAAAGAAAAGGGGGACATGAACTCACTGGGTTGTCTCGTTTTTCGTACGCAAACCAACCCAGTCCCATTATTGTAATTAGGAAATTCCCGTCTCTAGTCATGAAAATCATGTATGTTTCGTAAATACGAGTGTATTTTGTAAAACCGGTATGTTTAGTTCAAATCGTTCGTAAACCATTTAAGTTCCTTGAAATCCATTCGCAACACAGTTTAGAAATGAGTTTTCGTTTATCAAAAAATTGTTTACTTTTGCAAAACTTGCATGTCTTTCCACCCCCGAAAACATTTATAAAAATGTAAAACCGTAAAAAGTGGGGGTTATGAACTCACCTGGATTTCCATGTGCAAAGCTAGCTAAATACGACTTCGTGATGTCGTTTCCAAGACGTGACTCGCTAGCGTGCATACTACATCATTCCTAACACGGAATATCTTATAAGTTTCTAACCAAATGCGGTAACTAAACTACGTGTCACCGAGCTCTACCGAATCGTTAACCGAACGATTCGTTGATATGTTGTTAACTTAATAAAAACAATTAAGTTATACTTGTTAAGTTTTGTCTAATGTCGGTATCAATTGATAAGTCTTGGAAAGACTTAGTTCTCGAGAGATTTAAAATATATAAGTATTTATATATAAATATATCGATAGAATAATGTTAGTCGTTTCGAGAAGTCATACGTATATATAACGAATATTTATATGAAAATATCACATAACAAACCCGTATTATGTATCGCGTCTCGCGTGAAAAGTATCAAAATATGAGTATATGTCGTTTAGGCGTTTTAAAATAAATATAGAAAGTTATATTTACTTTATATGGTGTTCGTGGTGTGGTCGTTTATTATAACTATAATAGTTATATTTATTTTTATAAAAGAAGCGTCGAGTTGTTATGTTTGAAAAATAAATATATAACTATATTTATTTTTATAAAAGAATTCGTGTCGTACGATATTTGAAATAAATATATAATCTATATTTATTTTACAAAACAAAATCATGTTGTTTGATATTTGAAATATATGTATAAACTATATTCATTTTATAAAACGAATTTGGTTGTTTGGTATTTGAAATAAATATATAAGCGATACTCATTTAATAAAACGAATTCATGTTGTTTGGTATTTGAACTAAATATATAACTATATTTGTTTTTATAAAACAAAATTGGTTTGTTTGTTGTTGGAAATAATATATGAAATCACATTTGTGTTATCGGAGTTTGAAATTAAATATAAAAGTTATTATATTTATTGTATAAACTAGTTCGTGTCAATCACGTTTTTGTAAGTTTTAAAGTGTCATTGAAATATTATGCATTTGTATTGGTTTTCATAAAAGTCGCTTGATGTCGTTAGTTGTCATTTTTCAATAAAACACGTTTGTTTTTCCGATTTTCTCAAAAAACGGGCAGAGTTTCCTCTGTTTTTGGACGCCCCTGACAACACAAGTTGTCGTTATTTTATCAAAATTCAACCAACAATTAAATAATATTTATGTATAGCCAATTTATATAAACGAAATACTAAATAATCCAAGTAATTTTAACTGATAATTCGTTTATTTGATCGGTTCGGGAGCTCGATTTCGCGTAATAAATAAAGTTATAGAAATAACGTAAATAGTCGCGACGTTAATCTTTACCATCTTCTCATGTCGAAACGCTGACTGAGTTGACCGGCTGAGTTGACTCGGTTGACCGAGTTCACTCAGTTTGACCGAGTCGACCGAACCACTTCATAATCTGACCCGAACCGACTGACCTGAACCAAACCGTTGACTGTGTTTCACCAGCTGACTCGTTGACCCGAACCTGAGACCCGAACCGAGCCAAAAACCTGTTGACTGACTTGTTGACCGCACCCAAACAAAACCTCAAACCTGATGTTGAACCGAACCCCAAAACGAAAGCAACCCGAACCAAGATTCTGACCGAACTAACCCAGATCGGAAATTTTTTGTTGGAACAAAGAACCACTGCCGCCGTTGGCAGGAGTCGCCTGAAAATGGCGTTTTTCGCCATCAATCTCCTTCCTCGTTTTCTCTCTCCGTCGGCTCTTCTGATCTTGTTGTCGCCTGCTGCTCGCCACCATCGAAAGGTGATGGGGTGATCTATTTCGTTGACGAGGGGGTGTTGCATGTAACACCTCGTAAAATCACGTCCAATGATGTATTGACACGTGTAATAAACCCTAATGAAGTCAAACATTAAATTTAAGGGACTAATTTTTCAAAAAATCGAAAACTTTGATTATGAAAGGACTGGAAGTGTTAGCATACCTAAAATAAGCTTCTAAATAACCTCTCACGATATTTATGTTCACAAATGAGCCACTTGGCGATCGAGTGTAGCCATTTGCGGAATTAATTGAAAGATTGCGCAATGAAGGGTTAAAAGCGTCAACATGTTCATTCTTACCTCTGAGTGACCTTTTAACAAACCCGGAGCTTCATGATATTTTATTATACTCTCAGGAATGCCAATTATTGGCCATCTAAGGTTTTTATGCCTATAAGTAAGGTTACGCGCAACTTTGCAAGCTAGAGGGACTGAAAGTGTCAATATGTTTAATTATACCTCTTAATGACCTTTTAGCGAACCCAAAGCATCGTGATGTTTAATAATACCTTCAAGAATGCCTAATATGGATTAGATGAGGCTTCAATGCTATTAAATGATGAGATGCGCAAGTTTGCGCAATAGGGGGACCTAAAGCGTCAACTTTTGAATCTACGCCTCTCGGTGACCAGTTAAGCAAACGGGAGCGTAGTAATATTTAAGTATATGCTTGGGAATGATCAATATGGGCCATGGAAGGCTTGGATATCATTAAACGACATTTCATGCTACTTTGCGCAATTAAAGGACTAATTGCGTCAAAACTACTAAAGTATGTCGATTCGTATGGTAACGGACCTTCCGGAATATAACCATGAGTTTAACATACCCTATTTATTCTTTATATAGCTTAGATATAGGCTTGGAGGTGTTTGATGCGCAAAAATAAACTTTTAAGTCATGCAGGGACTAAAAGTGTCAAAAAGTGCACAAGTTTGCATTTTCGCGCATATCTCACATTCTGAATATACCCGGACACCCAAAAATTTATGTAAGCAATAAAATATTTTATTTTAGTGTTCGGCATGATAAAATTTCCATTCGTCGCGTAGTTTGGATCGATTTTCGCGTTCGTTCGTGTTCCGTCGTAATTAGACGAACAACGTAACCGTACGACCAAACGAACCGATATCCGACATGTTTTTGAGCATGTTTCATGTCCCAAACGAACCGACATCCTCCTAATTACCACGTTTACTTAGTTAAATTGTCGGGTCAAATAAAAGTCAAACGGGTTAGTTTTAAATAAATTCATAACTATTAATATAAGAAACCATAAAATCAGTTTTCTCACTTTAATAACTTGGTAAATATTAGTTGAACATGCCTAACCATGATTCAACCCGACAATTCTAAGTATAGGCTCGGTTCGGAACCAAAAGTCGCAAAAGTTGACTTTTGCTTTGACTTTCAGTTCTGACCCGATTTAGCTTAGTTTAGATATGCCTAAGGATTCCTTTAGGACCAGGTTATTGGTTAGTGTAACCCTCTGAGGTTATACAACTTGGTTCCTTAGTTATCCGATTCATATGCATGTTTCCGTTAAATGCCTAAATGTTGACCATTATGCCCTTTTGACCCTAAAACGAGAATTTTGAAAATGTGAGAGAACAATAATCTTTATTACTGAATTATAAACTTGTCCCTAAAATTTGACATCAGTTTGAGGTCTAGATTAGGAGTTATGCTCATTAGCGTAAATGAAAAGCTTTTATTAATTAAACGGCATAATTAGCGTATAGCCTATCTAAACCCAATTTTTGATACCAAACTTTTTACCTACTGATATAAAATAATATTTTGGGATTTTTGAAGATTTTTATTTAAATTTTAGGCTGAGCATAACATAGAGTTCTAAGCTTGATTCGGTAATTGTCGGTTTTGCCCTTTTGGGCTATAAAATGAGTTTTTCAAATCATTTTGATTCCAAACCTTTTTTTCTACTGATCTAATATGATAAATAAAATATTTAGAGCCTTCTGGAATAATAAAAATATCAGCTTTCCTTTAAAAACCCGGAAATAGCTCAAAATCGCATTTTTAAGCGTTTTTAACGCATAGTATGTATTTAAATTATTTTAAACATATAAGGTTTGATGTCTACTGACAATTTCAGTAATTTTTTATATTCTAACAGTAAGTAAAAGTTTTTAAACTCAGTTTTCCAGTTTTGACCTTTTAGGCTTAAGTGAAATTACCAAAATGTCCATTCGGTGCATAGTTTAGTTATAAATGGTAAATTTCACATTTATGTAATACCCTACTGATATAACCTATTAATTTAAGTATGTTTACTGTTTATATCAGATCTGTAACTCAGATTAATATCTAACCTCTCTTATAACCTTTAAAATGACCAAAATACCCCTACGGGGCATAAATTGGTTTTAAATTCGTTTTGGGCATAATGGAAGGTATCCTACTGATATCACAACATATTTAAGGCATATTAACTTAGGAAACCTGTTCATGACTATTTTGGTTACCCGTTACGCACTTTTCGCGTTCGGATCGGCTTATGTAACTAGTTTGCATAAATTAGTTGAAACGGGTCAAACCTTATCATTTTTATCTCAAAATCCAGAATGTGTTTAGTTTACCCTTATTACACAAGTATACAAGCTTGTCGGGTCTAAACCACATTCTAATCCGGTTCTCGCTTAACCATGCGTTTTGAACCGTATCCTCCTTTAAAAACTAACCGGTCTAAGCATAGGCTTAATTGAGACCCGTTAGGAATCTAATAGGTTATTAAAAACCTTCGTTCCATATTTAGGAGCCCAGTAAAAGCTATCTGTACTTGCTGATTTGATATACGGCTGGGATTGAATTTATATTTAGCTCAGGTAAATACTTTTAACTTATTTTCCCTATACGGGCTTGGGGTACGATATATAAAATACCGCTTGGTCGGGCATTGAAATTTTAATTGTATGAAGATTAATTTATTGAAATGTCCCGTTTAAATTGTTTTGTTTACTTAAAGCCTTTGGGGGGTTAATGACCATGTCCCGGATATCCTTGGCATCATTCAAGAAATGGCCACGACCTTAGCACGCGGGTGTAGGCGTACACCCGCTAGTGCATATATAAATAATGAGGTATAACTGCCGGTTTCGGGAATAACCCGCCGCAGGACTATATCATGTGGTGTGTCTATTAATCTTTAACCCGGCGTCAATCCGGGCTACTGAACGTATAACGAACATGTAATTCTTTTACAAGTTTATATATAAATAATTATCCCAAGTTATAAAAAGTTTTGTGCCACGTGCATTCAAATCAATTTTTTAAAACATTTTCAAAATGAGTCAGTTAAATTGTATTTACCAGTGTAAACTGACGTATTTTCCCAAAAAGGCTAAGTGCAGGTACTAATCGGAATAGGCTGGCTACTCCTAGCATCAATAAAGAGTCTCGCAAGCTTAGATGTCAAAATCTGTTGAACAATTATCTTTATTTGATCCGCTTGTGGATCCTTTACATTCCGTTTGTAATACTTTGATATTACTTTATATCGGTTTGTAATATTTTATCTTTTGCTACCGCTGTGCATTTAAATTGTGTTGTTTGACTATGATGATATCAACTACGTCACGATACTCCCCACCGGTAATACGTGTAAATATCGGGGTGTGACAGGTTGGTATCAGAGCTAACATTGAGTGAATTAAACACTAGCCTTTTGTGTTTAATCTCAATGACACAGTAGCACATTCCTTGACCTTCTGAGTCTAGACTTAACATAGGAATACTCTCATCTCTATTCGGAGAATTATTGCCTTCAATTTTATATATTTTAATTTGTCGCCAAGCAAAGAAGCCATAATGGAAATTCTCCCCATTTGAAGCCTAGGGAAGGCCGAGCTTCGTACTACGACTAGGATTACGTGCAACCAAGGAGAAAGCATTCAGAAATAAAATGAAGAAGAAACTCCTTTTGCTGAAGTTCGTTTCCTTAGTAAGTCCTTATAAGGGCGTACTTATCTTTCAGTCCCTTCATGGACAACACCATTCCTTTCAAGTCCCGTTTAGGGCAATTCTGTACCTCTTTTAAAAATCATTGGAATGTTTTATCTAAATTTATTCACCATTACATATGAACATAAAATATGAAATAATAACATTCTTTTTATAAGATCTACCATTATAATAAAATGGCAAAATCTAAAAAGAACAAGACCTAGCCCATGTGTCATTTTAAGAACAGGGCCAAGATGGCAGTTCCTCAATTAGTTTCAAATCCTTATTAACATCTCAATTTAGGATTGTTCTGCGTTAAATATTAAAAAGAATCTTAAAGGTACAACCTAGCCTATATGTCATTTCAGACAAGGCCAAGATGGTAGAACCTATTCAAAATATTCAAATCCTTGTTAACATTCCTGGCAAATGTGATTCAATCACATAAATCATCCGTATACTGGATTCTTCCGAAATCCTTTCTTATTTGGTGAATTAAGCATCCATTAGGGATGTAATGCTTACGGGGCCGTATTCATTGTCATATAAGACAAAAGACAGTCGTAGCCTACAACTCCCTGTCAAGAAAAGGCATGAACAACGTTCGAGCCTAAATACCTTGATTCTACAAAATGATGGTTTATAATTTAAAGTTGCCCTTGTGACTTGGCCTTTTATGCCATAGTTATATTTTAATTAAGTTTAGGATAATAATAATAATGAAAATCCTGAATAAAATAAATATCATTCCTTTCCTGCCAGTATACATGTTAAAAGAAAATCTTAAAAGGTATAACCTAGCTTGAATGTCATTAAAGACCTAGCTAAGATGGCAAGACCTGTTTAAAAGAAATTCAGATCCTTGTTAACATCTGAAAATATGTTAACACTCCTGACAACAGTGATGCGATAAAATCACACTTGTCATCTTCATATTAGGAATTTCCAAACCCCTTATTTAGCGTAAATGAACAAGAGGAATCATGGCTAATAAACGTCGAACATGATTAACACATCAAAACATCCATTGGGATGAATACCTTCGGGCAAAGATGTATACATGAAAAAGATAGTTTTATTTGATAACTTCTTGTCAAGACAATGAACTATGAAATTTTCCGATCCAAAGGAATCATCGATTATGTTTTAAAATTTCCCTAGTGACAAGGCATCTATGCCATCAAAAGTCCTTTGGAACAAGCCCTTGTGCTATATAAAATGTCGGTACGACATTGACAGTCTTGATTTATGTCCCCTGTCTAATAAATATGAAGGATTATATTCCGTTTAAGCGCCAAAGATGGATTATTTAAAAACCTAGGCAAAACATAATCAAATAAATTTAATACTATCTATTGGCCTATATGGTTGAGTTACACCATGGCTATTTAATCATCAAACTCGACGACTCCCTATATAATTAAATAAATTATTACCACTTTGTTTGTAGCCTTCAAAGCTTCACCATGGCCGACTCATCTGAAGCTCACAATCATCCAGCGGATCAGAATAATGATGCAAGACTGAACTTAACGGGCGCTGAGTTACAGGCTATGTTAGATACAGCCGTAAACAAGGCCGTGGACCGAGCGTTAAAGGATCATAAGCGAAAGTGCAATAATACCCCGAATAAGGGATTCAAAAAGGGTAAGACAAGTTCAAGCTATAACCAGTCCAAGCCAAAGGAGGCAAAACCCGAATGTAAAACCTGCGGGAAGAAGCACTTCGGAAAATGTTTCTATGATCAGACAAGGGGATGTGTCATCTGTAAAGAGATGGATCATAAGACCCATGAATGCAAGGACTTGAAGGACAACCAGCAGTCAGGTGAAAAGACCAGATGCAAAACCTGTAGGAAATACCACCTCGGGAAATGCAGATTTGAACCTCAGCCTCTACCCTGTGGAATTTGCAAGTCCAAGGAGCATAAGACCTTGGATTGCAAGAAGTTGGAAGACGCAACCTGCTATGGTTGCAATGAAAAAGGGCACATCAAGACAAATTGCCCAAATAAGACCAAGAAGCCTGGGGAGGCTAAGAAGACCAAAGCTGGAAGCTCTCAAATGGATGCTCAAAAGGCTATTCAGGATGACAATGTCACAACAGGTACTTTCTTTATCAATAACGCTCATGCTAGAGTATTATTTGATTCAGGTTCAGATAAGTCTTTCGTAGACAATAGATTTTGTAAATCATTAAATCTGCCTGTTAAAAACTCTAAGCGTTAAGTATAAAGTAGAATTAGCCGATAGTACCTTAGAGACTGCTTCATCAATATTAGATGGATATTTTATATCCATTAGGAATCATTCTTTTCCGATGTCCTTGTTTCCAATAAAATAAGAGGGACTCGATATAGTGATAGGAATGAATTGGTCGTCTTAAAAATCAAGCCCATATTGTGTGTGATAAGAAGCAAGTAGTTATCAAGACTCCTTATGATGAGCCTTTGACAATTCAAGGAGACACTGGGTATGGATTGCCTTAGCACTTGTTGAATATGGTATTTAATACCAAAGATTCGAGTATGGAAAACTCAGAAGAGACAAACAACAGTCGCGATGCTGGAGATGCGACAAATGTTAATGGTGCATCCAATGTGAACCTCAATGTTAATGGAGTTAATCTCCAAAACTGTAATTAACGCAACTATTAGAAAGGCTATGAGAAAAGTCATGAAAAGGTTCAAGAAGCCAGATGCTGCTCACTCTAAAACACATGCCACTACGCATAAGAAGAGCTTTATTCATACTTCAAATGCAAAGAATAACCCAAACAAAATCATATGTGGCAAGGAGCCCATTCTTTTCAGGATGTACTTAAAAGTACTTCGTCTTTGGAAGTCAAGAGACTTCAATAGTAAAAAGAGGCCATCGATTGCGGGAAATTATTGGATGAGGTAGAAACCATTAGGTGTATCAGCGGTTATGCTGGAAAGGACACGGTGAGGTATACATCTCAGTCATTCGATGGCAATACCCTTGATTAGTGAGGACATTAATGAAGTCCACAAGAAAGATCCTCTTATACATTATGGGATGGTCCAAGTTTTAAGGACCTTATTAGAAAAACCTATTATCCGCTTCGCGAAATGGAAAAGATGGAATAAGAATTTTATGACTCTCACCATAAAAGTTCTAGACTGTCGACAATATGTTACAAATTTTAATTAATTGGCTGGGATAGTGCCCTATTCAGTCTACCCCAAAAATCTAAGCTTAATGCAATAATTATTGGTGGTTAGCAACGACAATAAGAGGGTACATTAAAGTTTCAAAGCCAGCTCATTATAAATCCATTATGGATCTACCTCAGCTACTCACGTTATATAGATTAAGAAATAACTAGTCAAAGCTAAGACTGCCCTAAAATTGTCAAAAATTTTGCAGCTAAGTTTAAAAGGATTAAGAATGGAGGCGTTTAACCCTCCTGATGAAGGATTAGAGGCAGCTCACATTAATGACACCAGATAAATCCCTTATTGTGATTGTATTGCTGGGAGTTACGTTTGGTTTCAGGTGCTGCTAAGTCTCTCATAAGACCATAAGTTTAGCAAACTTTTAGAAATTTTCCCGTAAGAACCACAGATATTAAGTGTAAGGTAAAACTTACAGGCAAAATCATAAGAGCCATTCCTTCTGTTTCTGTCAGAAACCTTCAGTCGTAAAATTTTAGAAGTATCCTCTCTCTAGAGGAAGTGCGTCAGTATATATAGTTGATATCTCTTTGATCTCTATCGAATGCGAATACCAGACTGTATGATAAAGAGCGCCATATGAGGATTGGTATATCTTAATATGTTCTATAGATTGATTCCATGACTGATCAGTATGGAGGTTTAATGCATGGGACCACAAAGATATTCCGATGGTCATATGGTACTAAAGTCAGCTAATGGTATTCAAAGAGGATATCCAGGATGGAATTATCCAAGTAAATGTCTTCGATTAAGGAATTCGTGGACTCGTAGCATAAATGTGTCACTTATCTGACACAGAATATGATTGATGAACTAAAGCCTGAGATTTGGAAAATCTCTGTAACCTCCTTGTGTTTTGATCATATTCTCCTAAGATTGCCCTGGTTACCTTCTGAGAGGCAAGTAGAGTTAAGATTAACATCCCATTTAGGGTTGTATCATTAAGAAATCTCCAAGACGGCTAGTACCACCATTGGAAGAATCAAAACCCTGATTAAGTAAGTTTTAAAATAGAGGATTCATATAGCCTAACTCAATATCCTGAGAATTCGGTATAGTTAATTATGAAAGACGGTTCATTTTGCTTATGCATTGATTACCGCAACCCTAATTAGGCAACAATTAAGAATTGCCATCAGCTGCCCAGGATCATCGATTTGTTCGACTAACGACAAGGATTAGTTATTCCTTAAGATTAGTTTCAAGCAGTGGTTGGAATAACCATCTCACCTTAAAATAAGTTTGTCTATAATAGTTGTCATATAAGTATCAAGGCTGCTCCTTTGGAAACCTTGTATAGATGGAATGTTAAACATCTAATGTTAGACAGAAGATTAGTAAGTCCAATTATCAGGATCTGAAAGTTGCCTTGGAAACAACGAATAAGATCATACGAATCCATAATCATCTGTAATAATGACAGTATTCGGTAGAAAATCAAGGATTAATGAGAGTAGCAACCCTCTTGAGTTCTTATTGAGGAAGAAGGTTCAACAAAAGATATCACACTGGGAGGGTGTGCCAATTTGTTAATTATCAGGCTAGTTAAACTCTGAATATATAGAATCATTCGAGGGAATCGAATGTATCAAGATCAAATAGCTTATAAGCTAAAACCTATTTAAGGAGCTTGGCGGAGCTCGCAATACATTGCACACTAATGACTTAAGGATGTGTTTCACTAATAAGTCGAGAAGCACTATCACATAATAATATGCAGATTGATGATATGATGAGCAACCTGTATCGATTAAGGATCGACAGGTTAAGAAGCTCCAAAAGGATACATGTGCCAAATATAAAGGTCACTTTGGGAGCTTGGAGAGGTTCCAGATAGGCTATAGAAGTTAAGTCCATTATGCGACAAAAAGTACTTCCAGCATTTTAGCAAATCTCGAGGTCGAGATTTCTTTTAAGGGGGTGAGGATGTAACACCTCATAAAATCACGTCCAATGATGTATTGACACGTGTAATAAACCCTAATGAAGTCAAACAATAAATTTAAGGGACTAATTTTTCGAAAAATCGAAAACTTTGATTATGAAAGGACTGGAAGTGTTAGCATACCTAAAATAAGTTTCTAAATAACCTCTCACGATATTTATGTTCACAAATGAGCCACTTGCTGATCGAGTGTAGCCATTTGCGGAATTAATTGAAAGTTGCGCAATGAAGGGTTAAAAGCGTCAACATGTTCATTCTTACCTCTGAGTGACCTTTTAACAAACTGGAAGCTTTATGATATTTGATTATACTCTCTGGAATGCCAATTATTGGCCATCTAAGGTTTTTATGCCTATAAGTAAGGTTACGCGCAACTTTGCAAGTTAGAGGGACTGAAAGTGTCAATATGTTTAATTATACCTCTGAATGACCTTTTAGCGAACCCAAAGCATCGTGATGTTTAATAATACCTTCAAGAATGCCTAATATGGATTAGATGAGGCTTCAATGCTATTAAATGATGAGATGCGCAAGTTTGCGCAATAGAGGGACCTAAAGCGTCAACTTTTGAATCTACGCCTCTCGGTGACCAGTTAAGCAAACGGGAGCGTAGTAATATTTAAGTATATGCTTGGGAATGATCAATATGGGCCATGGAAGGCTTGGATATCATTAAACGACATTTCGTGCTACTTTGCGCAATTAAAGGACTAATTACGTCAAAACTACTAAAGTATGCCGATTCGTATGGTAACGGACCTTCCGGAATATAACCATCAGTTTAACATACCCTATTTATTCTTTATATAGCTTAGATATAGGCTTGTAGGTGTTTGATGCACAAAAATAAACTTTTAAGTCATGCAGGGACTAAAAGTGTCAAAAAGTGCACAAGTTTGCATTTTCGCGCATATCTCACATTCTGAATATACCCTGACATCCAAAACTTTATGTAAGCAATAAAATATTTTATTTTAGTGTTCGGCATGATAAAATTCCATTCGTCGCGTAGTTTGGATCGTTTTTCGCTTCCGTTCGTGTTTCGTCGTAATTAGACGAACAACGTAACCGTACGACCAAACGAACCAACATCCGACATGTTTTTGAGCATGTTTCATGTCCCTCATGTTTAGGCTTCATTGTAGAGCCTTGTAAATAGATTAACGGGCCTTAAACGTGACCTTAAAAGCTATCGGGGACCATTTTTGTAATTATTCAAACTTGATTGCTGAACCAGGAACCTCAGGCGGGCCGCATAAGCATCCTTTGAACCTTACGCGGCCCGTGTGAGCATGCCAGAGCTGCAAAAATCAGTTTACAGCCTGTTCCAGCTGTTTCCAGGTGTTGCAAGTGGTTTTTCTTCATGCTATGGGTTGTTTTGGGCGCCCATAGATTGCCAAAACAGTAGGTATGAAGTGTACGGTCCAGATCAAGGCTCATTTATCAAGAAACGATCCTAACGGTTCTCAAAAACCTATAAATACCCCTCTTGGTCTTGCTCTCATTCACACCTTGATCTGAATTATTCTAAGTTGGAGCCTTTGTGCTTCATACCTGAACATCCTATATCAATTCCATCCTTGCTTGGACCCTTTGTAAGTGTCCTTTCGTGCTTTGTTTAATTGTTTAGCGTTTATAGCCGAAAAGTCAAGCATTTCGATAAACGCTTTGACTTTTAAAATGGTTGAGCCATTGTTCGTAACGAACATGGCTACGTGACCGTAATTAGGTAGGTGTTAAACCCTCAAAAAGGCACCTACTAATTACCACGTTTACTTAGTTAAATTGTCGGGTCAAATAAAAGTCAAACGGGTTAGTTTTAAATAAATTCATAACTATTAATATAAGAAACCATAAAATCAGTTTTCTCACTTTAATAACTTGGTAAATATTAGTTGAACATGCCTAAGCATGATTCAACCCGATAATTCTAAGTATAGGCTCGGTTCGGAACCGAAAGTCGCAAAAGTTGACTTTTGCTTTGACTTTCAGTTCTGACCCGATTTAGCTTAGTTTAGATATGCCTTAGGATTCCTTTAGGACCAGGTTATAGGTTAGTGTAACCCTCTGAGGTTATACAACTTGGTTCCTTAGTTATCCGATTCATATGCATGTTACCGTTAAATGCCTAAATGTTGACCATTATGCCCTTATGACCCTAAAACGAGAATTTTGAAAATGTGAGAGGACAATAATCTTTATTACTGAATTATAAACTTGTCCCTAAAATTTGACATCAGTTTGAGGTCTAGATTAGGAGTTATGCTCATTAGCGTAAATGAAAAGCTTTTATTAATTAAACGGCATAATTAGCGTATAGCCTATCTAAACCCAATTTTTTATACCAAACTTTTTACCTACTGATATAAAATAATATTTTGGGATTTTTGAAGATTTTTATTTAATTTTAGGCTGAGCATAACATAGAGTTCTAAGCTTGATTCGGTAATTGCCGGTTTTGCCCTTTTGGGCTATAAAATGAGTTTTTCAAATCATTTTGATTCCAAACCTTTTTTTCTACTGATTTAATATGATAAATAAAATGTTTTGAGCCTTCCGGAATAATAAAAATATCAAATTTCCTTTAAAAACCCGGAAATAGCTCAAAATCGTCTTTTTAAGCGTTTTTAACGCATAGTATGTATTAAAACTATTTTAAACATATAAGGTTTGATGTCTACTGATATTTTCAGTAAATTTTATATTCTAACAGTAAGTAAAAGTTTTTAAACTCAGGTTTCCAGTTTTGACCTTTTAGGCTTAAGTGAAATTACCAAAATGCCCCTTCGGTGCATAGTTTAGTTATAAATGGTAAATTTCACATTTATTTAATACCCTACTGATATAACCTATTAATTTAAGTATGTTTACTGTTTATATCAGATCTGTAACTCAGATTAATATCTAACCTCTCTTATAACCTTTAAAATGACCAAAATACCCCTACGGGGCATAAATTGGTTTTAAATTCGTTTTGGGCATAATGGAAGGTATCCTACTGATATCACAACATATTTAAGGCATATTAACTTAGGAAACCTGTTCATGACTATTTTGGTTACCCGTTACGCACTTTTCGCGTTCGGATCGGCTTATGTAACTAGTTTGCATAAATTAGCTGAAACGGGTCAAACCTTATCATTTTTATCTCAAAATCCAGAATGTGTTTAGTTTACCCTTATTACACAAGTATACAAGCTTTTCGGGTCTAAACCACATTCTAATCTGGTTCTCGCTTAACCATGCGTTTTGAACCGTATCCTCCTTTAAAAACTAACCGGTCTAAGCATAGGCTTAATTAAGACCCGTTAGGAATCTAATAGGTTATTAAAAACCTTCGTTCCAGATTTAGGAGCCCAGTAAAAGCTATCTGTACTTGCTGATTTGATATACGGATGGGATTGAATTTATATTTAGCTCAGGTAAATACTTTTAACTTATTTTCCCTACACGGGCTTGGGGTACGGTATATAAAATACCGCTTGGTCGGGCATTGAAATTTTAATTGTATGAAGATTAATATATTGAAATGTCCCGTTTAAATTGTTTTGTTTGCTTAAAGCCTTTGGGGGGTTAATGACCATGTCCCGGATACCCTTGGCATCATTCAAGAAATGGCCACGACCTTAGCACGCGGGTGTAGGCGTACACCCGCTAGTGCATATATAAATAATGAGGTATAACCGTCGGTTTTCAGGAATAACCCGCCGCGGGACTATATCATGTGGTGTGTCTATTAATCTTTAACCCGGCGTCAATCCGGGCTACTGAACGTATAACGAACATGTAATTCTTTTACAAGTTTATATATAAATAATTATCCCAAGTTATAAAAAGTTTTGTGCCACGTGCATTCAAATCAATTTTTTAAAACATTTTCAAAATGAGTCAGTTAAATTGTATTTACCAGTGTAAACTGACGTATTTTCCCAAAAAGGCTAAGTGCCGGTACTAATCAGAATAGGCTGGCTACTCCTAGCATCAATAAAGAGTCTCGCAAGCTTAGATGTCAAAATCTATTGAACAATTATCTTTTATTTGATCCGCCTGTGGATCCTTTACATTACGTTTGTAATACTTTGATATTACTTTATATCGGTTTGTAATATTTTATCTTTTGCTTCCACTGTGCATTTAAATTGTGTTGTTTGACTATGATGATATCAACTACGTCACGATACTCCCCACCGGGCCCACCGGTAATACGTGGAAATATCGGGGTGTGACATTGCCGGTGAGTGTTGCCTAAGTTGAGAGAAGGGTGTACAAGGGAGGTGTAGCCGGTGATAACCATCGACGATAACACCGGAATTCCGGCAGTTGGAGGGTATCGAGAGGGAGAGAAAGGGGTTTGTTTGGCTGTAATCTCTTATAAAAGGAACTAGGGTTTCCTTATGAGGAAGATGATGTTCTCTTTTGATGTAGGCTTGGTGTGTGTATTTGTAGTAGGATTTGAGAGAACGAGAGCAGACATAGTGTCTGCATTTCTTGTATGTGTGTGTGTGAAGATATGGTTTTGTAGATGAGAGTTTTTGAGAGAGAAAGTGGTTGTAAACGGCTATGCAAATAAGAAGAGCAAGGGTTACTTGCATTTATATACTAGGGTTTGTTTCAAGTGGGCTTGGGTTTGGGCCCAAGGCCCACAAGCCCAATCTCGTGTTTAAGTGGCCCGTAACTTACACGAGATCCATTAACACACCCGAAATCCGTGAAACGCCATAGGATATTATTTTAAAAATAAAAAATACGTAGGATGGTGCCGGTAGTCACGGTTCGTTGTATTCGTTTGTCGATTATGGCAAAAATCGCATAATTTGCGTCGTTGGCCGTTTGTAACCGTTTTTTTATCTGGTCTCGACTACGGTTATTAAAATCTAATTACGAAGCTAAATATATTGTAAAATTTTAGTTTTGAAGTTAATACGCGTGTCCGATGCTTCCGTTTCGTTGCCGGTGCGTTCCTGTAGTCGCGTTTTTCATTCATGTTTACGTTTTGTGGCGTACGGAAGCACTATAAATTCGCGCAACTAAATTTATAAGTACAAAATATTCGTACAAAATTCATATTTGTCGGCGTTGTCAGTATTTCGTACGGTTTCGATTCGTTAACGTTTAATATTTCGCAGATTTTCCGCAGATCGTCATACGCGCACTGTAAAGCCAAATAGACGTTCCTAGGCACTCCAAAGGCCCAATTAAGTTAATCTACGTGTTAAACACTATTTATTACCGTCCTAGTGTTTGTTAATCACGAAATTAGGAGCCGTAAATCACCGGTTGTCACAGTAACAAACCAATTAAATTAAGGATTCTAGTGTAGTTAGTAAATAGGGTTGTCCAGATTTCGAGTTATTCGGGTTTTTAGTTATTGGAAACCTAATTGTAACCTAATCCAAATGATATTCAGGTTATTGAGTTCCGGGTTTATTCAGGTTTGGTTAATCGGTATACGGGTTTCTAAATATAAATTGCAATACATATTTTACAATTTAACTTAACATGATTATGTGACATTTGGCAAAATTCTGGAAATTCCGTACAACCCGAACAACTATTACATTATTTATTTTTCGCATATTTGACTTGATTTTTATTTGATTAAGTCTTAAAAGTCTAGGAATTATAAAAATCATAGCTTATTATGATAACAAACCCGTTACGATTAGAAACTATATCCTAGACTTACGGTAGAAACGCGAACAAACAGTGCTTGTCAGTACTAGTCTCGGTACAGTCTGACACGATAAAAACGAGACATAAAGATATGTCTGCACAAATATTCTATAAAAACTTTGTCTAAAATAATACGTGCCTTATATTATTTAGAAAATTCCAATTAAAAACCAAATTGTCCAAGTCCGCAGAAAAGTACAGTAATCCTGAGGAAGTGTACAACATTCTGAAGAAAAAAACAGTAACTGTCTGAAAACCCAAAAATAAATATTATCTGTCATAAATAATATAACGGGTATTAAAAACAACACAAAATCCGCATTTAAATCTTATTATGTTGAGCTGCACAGTTAGTTAAGTAAACTGCCTAACAACAAAGCCGGTACCGAAACTGTGTCAGAAATAATAAAATTTTTAGTCCGGAAAGTTGGATTAATAATTTGGATGATAAAACATGTACAAAAACAATTTTTGTCATGGATTTATATAAATAAAACGCAGTATCAGTATTTAACCCGGTACAAGACCTGAACCAAAATTTTCAACCGAACAACGAACTAATAATTTTAGTGGGTTAGTTTTACCTAGTGTCACATTACTTTAAAGTATGAAAGCTTGAAACATTATAGAAATTTTTATATAAATTATCAAAGTTCATGAAAGTTTATATATTTAATCAAGTTTTATAAAAAAAAATATAAAATACCCTTCCCCCTTGATGATTCACGGCAATGTGGGTCCCCCTTTTAGCCACTCATCTCAAATTTGTGTGTTGGAAGATCTTGAATGTGATTAGTGGAGCATGAGGTGGAAGATCCTAATCAAAACAACTCACTAAACACTCCACCTCAATTGATTTTCCAAAAAAAAAACCTCAAGAACTCTTCATTTCCTTACTCTCTCTCTCCTATTTTCGGCTAGAACACCTCCATCACCATCTTCATCTTTTTCAAAATTCAAACACTAGAAATCTTGGAAACATGGAGGTACATGGATGATTCAAAGCATTTACAAGACTTGAAGATACCCTAGAAGCACTTTGGTAGCACTAGGAGTTCCTGGATCATCATATCTTCATGTCTTCATCTTTGTTTTTACTAGCAAACTTGTAAGAATCATCACTAGCTTCTACATTTTTATTATTTTAGATTTTTCTTAAAAATACAAGTTCATCTTGAATAAAACATAACAAAACCCACTTGAAAAACAATAAGAAAAACTAAAACTATTATTTTGATCTTATAATTTCTTGGTGATTTTGGATGAACTTCAAGAAGTTTATGTTAGTGATTATGAATCTTGTTTATTCTTGTACAAAAATATGATCTAAACACATGCATGTTAGATCTAACAAGATTCATCAACAAAAGTTATGAACATGGGTTTTTATTCTTAAAATAGTTACATGCATGTTAGAAAACATGAGTAATTATTTAAAATCCAAGAACTTAAATTTTTGTTAAAATGTATGAATAAAGTTTCCATTTCTAGAAAGAATCAAGAACATGAAACTTGTAAATAAAAGAGTTTTGAACACATGTTTATACTCAAAATGACTACATATATCACCTAAAACATGATTTTTTAAATAAAATTATGTTCTACAAATTTTGGCAAAAATCATGAATAAAGTTTCCTTTTTGGGAAATATAGAAACTACAACATGTTCATAGCACTTTTGTTGTCAAGATAGGATGATTCTTGATACTTGATGATATTTTGAGTTGAAATGATTTGAACACAAGTTTGTTTAAACTTGGGAAAAATCCATAGTTTAAAGGAAACTATGGCAAAATTTTTATAAAGTTGGTTATCATCAAAAGGTGTTAAACAAAGGATTTGGTGACTAGAAAGCAATTTGGAATCTTTAAACTTGATTAAACGAATTTTTGGACAAGAAGTTATAAGTTCATGTTTTATAAAGATTTCTAAACTAAAAATGACAAAGTATATATTTTAGATAAAATGTATACTTTAAAGATTCATCAAGTATCATAATTATATATTTTTGTGTATATATTATGTATTTAGACCAAGTAGGAATAAATACAAAAATATGTAAACACAACAAATGACAAAAATATATATTAACACTTGAAAAACGAAAACTATAAAAATGGAATGTCCATCCTTGGACATAAACAAACAATCGGACAATTCGGACACTTTGGACAATATGGACACTTTTGACAAATTCGGACAAAATAAAATATATGGCACGGACGAAATAAAAGACATAAACGAGACAGACGACATGAACGGAACGAACGATAAGAAAAAACCAAATCGACACGTAGGAAATAGTCATAACAAAAATACGAGCCGTCACATACACTTTAAAACTCTTATGCACTAGAAAGATTAAATATTGACATAAGTAACCATTTTTATAAAAACTAATTTTTTATAAAAATACAAGTATTATTAATATGGATCAAGCCCATATATTTTAGACTAAAAAGAGTCCATGAATTGAGTTTGGGCTAAGTCCACTTTTCTTAAATAAAATTGGGCTAGGCCCACTTTTACAAAAATATTTGGACTAAAACCCACTTTTTATAAACTAACATGGGCTAGATCCACTTGTTAGAAATTAGTTTGGGCTAGACATATTCTTCCATAACCTATCTGGACTAGGCCTACTTTTATAAACTAAATTGGGCTAGGCCCACTTTTATAAAACTATTTTGGGCTAGGCCCACTCTTGCACATCAATTTGGGCTTAACCCACTTTAAACAAAACCATTTGGGTTAGGTCCACTTAACTAAAATAATTGGATTAGACCCACTTATACAAAGACATTGGGCTAGGCCCATATACACTAAACATGCAAATTGGACTTAAAACCTAACACACGGATTAGGCCCATTCAAACATAAACTAAATAGAATATATATATGAAAGATATGTATACATAAACAAAAAAAGCAAACGAATACAAGAACCAAAAACAAAATTCAAGATGAGATACTTGTACGAAAAACAAACATAAACCTAAGTGTCTAATGAGATTAGAACACTTGTAGGTCAAGAAAAAAACGAAGATCCAGGAATCGAATAGAGATTTGCACAGAACGCAAATCTGTGAGTTCATGTTTCCCCTTTTATTTTAAATGTTTATAGTTTTAAACTCTCGGGGGTGTATACATGTTATAATTAGTATGACGATAAAAATGAAATTATTTAGATCATATGCGGATAAGTGTTTTAAATGAAGGGACCATTAATGAATAAACAAGTACCAAGGAACAATGGGATAGATCTATTGGGTTTTGGCGTGCCCCACTCTTAATGGCAACGATGACAGATCGCTACAAGAGTGCTTTTGTGTCTAAAACTAGTGTCACTGACACACACAAAATAAGTCGTCAAGGTTTGGTTGCCTCCTATTTTTGCATACAGATTAGTGTCCTTGCAAAACACTAATGATCGCGCAAGTTTCATTATACTATACAAAACAAATTTATTATTTCAAATGTTTTAAAGATTCATTTGATACGAAAACTAATAACATAAACTTACCAACTTTTGTTGACGTTTTCAAACCTAACATGTATTACAGGAGATTAGTGGACGGCTTTGGAAAATATGTGCGTGTTGTTATGAAGAACTTCAGCTTTTAAGATGTCATCCAGTTTTCGTTTGTCTTGTTTTATAAACTCATGTTAAACTTCAAAGAATGTTGTTTAAGTGGTAGTCTGTTTTACTTAGAAAAAGGGGTTTTACGGTTTTCGAGAGCATTAATGGCGATGGGTATATAAACCTTTGAGATTTCCTTTTCCATCACTTATCTTTGTATCCTTTCGTCTTCTCCAATTTCTATTTTCTTTTAAAGAGAAACCTGCAACTACTTGTACCCTTAATGTCTACCAGTGATCATCCTGAAGAGTCTTCAGAAGAGATGTCCTCTTTACCTCCATTAAAACGGTCTAAAGAGACCTTTGACGGTCTTACTAAAAACTTCAAATTTCCCAAGAGTTGGGGTACGATATACCCGGAGGACGGACAGACAGCGGCACAAGCTCCGGCCCGATATATCACCTTGTTCTGGGATTATTTTTCTGAGGGCAACTTCCGTTTTCCGGTAACAAAATTTGTCCTTGACATTCTTAGTTACTACAAATTCCATATCTCGCAGTTGAATCCTATGGGGATGGTTCAGATCCGACATTTCGAGTTTCTATGCCAATCGATGCATATTGATCCTTCAGTTGATCAATTTAGAGTCTTCTACCAGTTACATTGTGCTCAAGGCTTTTATTCATTTATGCAGCGTGCCACGGCCAAGAAAATTCTGCTTGTTCCACCGAAGTTATTTCATGAATGGAAGGGAAAATTCTTTTTTATCAAAGCATGAGTTATTCCGATGAAGATGACCTTCCGTGGTGCAGAGAACATTGTGACTGAAACCCTCAAAACTCCGAAGTCGTAGATATGGTATCAAGATATGAAGGATGTTCCTTCTATTGAACTATCGGAGAGGGCTTTAGTTGCTGCCAGGATGAGTCTGCACTGGAGAGCAGATCGTTATGATAAGCCGGTGTATGTAGAAGATGACAAGAGTAAGTCATTGAATCTTTCTTGTATTATGTGAAATTGTTTGTTAATTTTCCCTTTGCAGTTGTTTCCTTGTACGTTGTGTCGTATAAGAGAGAGAATGGAAAAATGACAACTGTCAAGAAGGGAGCTAATGAAGAGCCATGGTATCATCAAATAGTGAAGAACTTTGTGCTTCCAAAGGATGCGGATCTGAATGCTCGGCCTTCTATTGATGTTGGTATGCGTCTATTTTACATTCCTTAGGCAATATTGCAATATTACTCTTTGCTGATGTTGCGCTTTGGGTAATATTGCAATATTTCTTCTTTTGAATAGGTGAGTTGACGAATGTAGGTGTAGGCCCAGAATCGAAGAAGAAAAAACGTGCGCTGGCTGCCACTGCTTCTCTTAAGAAATTTGACACACTAAAGGCAGACGTTCTCAAGGAAGAGAAGAAGAAAGGTACGCGCCATGTCTCTGAACCTTGGTGTGATTACGTAGTGGTGTCTGATACGTTAGAGGGTCTTGCGCCTGTAGCTGTTAAAAAACCCAAACCAGAGCCTCGAGACACTGCGGATATTCCGGTACCAAACCCTGAGGATCCCATAGATCTGGACTCAAATCCTGAACCACTGTTGAGGACTAAGGTGGTGAAGAGGAAACAACTGGAGAGTGAAGCTGCGACGCAACCCGCAAAAAAGATCCCAAGAAAGAAAATTGGCAAAAAAAAGGCAATCTAGATACTTTTGTTGCAAAATTCTCTCCAGGTGAGTATTTTCTCAACTTTCTGCCTTTATTATCTTATAACATAACTGTGAATTTCCTTTGCAGAAAAACCTACCCCACCTGTTCATCAAGAAGCATCATCCATTTTTAACGATGATTTTCCGCCATCACCACCTCGCACATCTATTACAGAACAGTTGGAAGGCGCCCAGGCTGCAGAGGCGGAGGTGAAGAAGACTGTGGAGGCGGAAGTGGAGAAGCCTGTGGAAATTGCGGTGGAAACAGAGAAGACTGTGGAGGTGGAAATGACTGATACTGGTGTTATTAAGCCAAAGTCCACTAAGGTCGTGGCGCAAGGGCCTGAGAAGATATCATCTGTTAATGAAGAAGAAGTACCAGTAATAACTGTTCTTTCTTCCTCTGAATTTCCCAAAGATGTTCAAGAAAATCCAGTCAATGTTGAGCCACAAAGTTCCTTTGCGCCTGATACTGAAGAAGACTCTCCAATCCGCCCAGATGAGACTCCGGGGGATTACTACTATAGGTCATATATTGCAAGGAGAGCTTCTGATATGCATGCCCCTGTCTGGAAGCTGAAACAAGGAGCCCCTTTCTCTGATTGGGAGGTGTGTCGAGATTGGTTGCAAGGTGCTTTCCCTCCAGCGGAATTTAAATTCCAAGAAGATCAAACACATGAGCGTACCTACACGGCTTATCTTCAAGAAACTGCAAGCTCTACTTCCACAACCCATTGAATAGTGCGCGAGTGGCGCAACATGCATAAAGAATGGGATGCTGTTGAGGCTTTGAAAAAGGAGGTTGTTGAAGAGAAAGCGAAGGTTGCTGTTTTGAGGACCCAACTTGAAGCTGATCAAGCTAAGTTTGAGAGTGAGTAGAAAACAGAAGAGTGGTCGGCGATGGGGTGGAAAAAAGAAAGCCGAATCTGAAGCTGCCCTCCTCTCAGAAGAGCGAAAACGATGGAGGGAAATTTGTGAAAAATATAATAATGAGAAGATGTCTCTTTGGAACAATATTAACAATCTCAAAGCAGAGATTGAAAAGTTAAAGAAAGAAAAAGTGGAGGCCGAAGCTGCTCGTGATGAGGCTCGGTCGCATAGAGAGCGAAGTGAGCAGAGAGAGGTACAAACTTGCACGACTCTTGCTCTTAGAAATAAAGAGATTGAAGAACTTACTTCTTTATTAACTGATCAGGAACAAACCAAGGCGGAGCTTGAGTCTGCCAAAAAAGACTTGCAACTCGAAAGAGTTGAGAAAGCTGAAGCTGCACGTCGTCTTGCCGAAACTAAAGATAAACTTGAAAGTTCTGAGACTGCGCGAGTGACGGCGGAAAATTTGGTTAAACCTTTGAAGAACGATATGTTGTGGATGCAACATCATGGGATTATCAATGTGAGTATTTTACTCCCCTATAATATATATATATATATATATATATAGAAAAAGTGTAACGTACAATAAGGCTTATCGTACGATATGTACGCGATCATCCCAGCCGTACGATCTGGTGCGAATTCAATCTTCGCATGTTATAAAAAGGCAAATGAAATCACATGGCTTGAAAATGCAATGAAATCGCATGTTTTGAAATCCCATGCAAATGAAATCGCATGTGAAAAAATGGCTAGCACGGGGTAATGTAAAAAATGGCATTGGGTGTGTAGATGGACAAAAAATCGCATGTGGAAGATTGAATATCGCATATGAAAAATGGCTAGCATGGGGTAATGTGAAAAATGGCATGGGGTGTGTAGATGGACAAAATCGCATATGGAAGATTGAATATCGCATGTGAAAAATGGCTAGCATGGGGTAATGTGAAAAATGGCATGGGGTGTGTAGATGGAAAAAATCGCATGTGGAAGATTGAATTCGCACCAGATCGTACGGCTGGGATGATCCCGTACGTATCCTACGATAAGCCCTATTGTACGTTAACTGACCTCTCTCTCTCTCTCTCTGTATATATATATATATATATATATATATATATGGATAAGTGTGAATTTCATTTTGACTTTGTTTGCGCAGGTTGCAAATTCTGTCTAGAACTCCATTGATTTAGGTCAGACTGTTGCCCATTTGATGGTTACCGCGCGCAATGATGGTAATGCGCAAGGGTATGCTGAATGTAATCATCATGTTACCAGTGCTCTAAAGGTTGATTGGGATACTAGCAGGTCTGCTACCCACGGGGTTGATACTAGAGCCGAGCATGCTGCAGCTAAAGAAGAATACAATACCCTGCGCCTTCCAGTGATGGATCTGGTGACTACTGCGCTGCAGTCTGAAGATTTTATTCACCAGCTGAAGAAGATATTCCTAGATGAAGAAGACCTAGAATAGGTTGTCTGTACTTGATAGTTGTTTTTTGGACATGTTTGGGATGTGGGATCCCATTTTTTGTAATGTTTGTTAATGCGCTGTTGCGCAAGTAACTTTGTGAATGCATGGTATGTTTTAGTTACAATATTTGCATGCGTACAATTACTTTGTTTAGGTAAGACAAATAAAAATGGTATAAAGCTCATGTGTGAACATAGGGCTAGACCTTGTGCGGTACCTGTGACCGAGGACCGTTCATGAGACTTGTGTTAAATTACCAGTGTTTTTGTGCTTACCAAAAGAAATTTCATGCATTTGTAATAAAACATAAAGGCGTACTGTAAGTAACAGACTTTGTATTGATTTAGATAAGGCGTAGATGCCATTTAGTACAAATATGCTATTCTTAGGATAAATAAGATACTTAAATTAATGAGAATGTTAGTAGCCCTTGTGTCATGTTGACAAGTTGTGAGGAACCTGCCGAATATGAAGGAAACTAGGATTACATGCGCGATGGGCTGCCTTGGACCTTTAAGTTTACTTGGCTTTTTTCTTGCTTGGCCCTTCGTCTCCACGGGTGATTTGTTTGATCTCTTTGGCGCACATTCTGAACTAGATGAGTAAGCTCTCCGCTCTTGAGTGCTTTTTATTTTTCAGTGCGCAGGCTGATACAGTTGTCTGTGGTATGACATTATCCTTGTGATACTCACAATAGAGGTTCGGATCTTGTCCCCTCTTGTTCTTCATCTGCGGTGGTGTTTTGAACTGGTAATTTTCGGTACTGAGTACCTCCGCATGTGTTTTAGTGAGAGGTGTCCATTGCCTTTCACGGTTTTCTTGTTTGGTTTCTTTCTGAGCTGTGATTTTGTTGATTGTTGCGCGGGCATCCTCTAAAGAGTAAGTACTTGAAGTTGAATCCTTCCAATTTTTCTTGAACTTCCGACCGCTACTTCCGCTCATGTCTTGAGGGCGATTTTGGGGTAATGGTGGTCGGTTGGAGTTTAAATTGCGCCCAGTCTGAGCATAAACCTTGGCTGCTGCCATCAACTTCTCCCAGCTCTTTGGTAAACCCTCAGTTCCCGATAACACCTTGATCATGTCATCGCATCTCACTGCATATTTGAACTGTGCGCGAATTAGGTGTCCGTGTACATCACCAATCTCCAACACTTCTTTTTATACCGCGTGATAAAATCCTCCAAACTTTCATCGTCTCTCCGCCAGATGTTCATGACATCCGCAGAGTCTCGAATAGAGCGGCGCTGCTGACTGAAATGGACCAAAAATTTCTCCTTAAGGTCAACCCAGGATGTTAACTTTCCTACTGGTAGATTGTCAGACCAAAGGCGCGCGGCGCCTGTAAGGGTTTAGACAAACAAGTGACACCACATAGGTAGTGTGCATCCACCGATTAGCCCCGCGCTGGTGAATACTCGTAAATGATCATCGGGATCTGACAATCCATTGAACTTTCCTATGTTTGAAGGTAATTTTGCCCGCAAGAGGGGAGCCAGCGCAATCTCTCTGACAAACCTGGAATTCTCAGCAGTTTACGCTGGTCGATAGATTAAGTTGTAATCGTAATCCGCTTCTGGATTATAAACTGCACGGATTTTTGGTTTATAACTTGCATGATCTTTCTACAGCAGATTGAAAACTCTTGTGTTGTCGTCTTCATTGTACGTTCTATCGTATTCATCAGTTTGGGTGTCCCACTTTTGTGAGAAACGCGGGCCCAAACGTGAATGGACCGATTGACGTTTTTGAGAGTATTGCTCCTCACGATGATCTTGCCGTCTAGATCCAGAATGAGTAGACTCATATCTGGTGCTGGACTGGGAGTAAACTTCTGTATCATCGACCGAAATGTATGATGGTGAATTATAATGTAACACTCAAGGTGCAGATGGAGCTCGCACCTGAGCTGCCGATCTACGTGTCTGTGGTGCTGGTTGAGCAGTTTGTGCACAAAGTTGTGCATAAACGGCGTTCAACGCACCTTGGGACTTAACATACCAAGAGAATGGGCTCTCGCCAGGAGGTAAAATTGAGCTGATCGGAATTTCAGGTTGTGCTCCTGGGGTAACAGGATCGTTCACATGATTAACGTTGTTCTGAACATCGTTATCATCAGATGCTTCTTCCACAATTCCCTCGACACGGGAAGCATGAGCAAAATTTCCCCTGTTCTCTGGTCGAGAACCTGGTGGATAATTTGACAAACCTTCTGCCATTGAAAACAGGAGAGTAGGAAGAAATGAATCGATCGAGAAGATGAAAATGAAAATAGAAAAATCGGTGGGCGCCAATGAAGAAACAGTGGATCAGAACTAACCGGAATCAATCAGATCTGGGGTTTAGTTTCCACATAAAAATGTTAATCCTCCCGTCGATTGCTGGTTGGGAGCTACTTCACCGGAGAACACTGTGTCGCAACCCCCGTCCCCTGATCACCTGGGAACGGGCGGCCGCGAGACCAGATTCAGTGGTATCGGTGTTTATCAATTTGGCAGCGGAATTTACATCAGGACCGTAGTTAGGAAATATTTTATCAGAGTAAAATACCACACTTTTATAATATTAAACACATGGGAAAATCCCAAGTTTCCAGTACACACATTTTTAATAGGGATAAACCCTATTTTATTTAAATAAAAAATCTCTTTATTTAGGTAACTTTTATAGCCACTTTTCCAAGCCTTCAGTGCTGTCCAGCTGGCTTCTATTTGGCTTTCACATTTTCTTACCTGAAACGCGTTTGAAAACATTTTGTCAGTGGGAAATACTGGTGAGTGAATCCCAGTTTAATCAAGACAGGTAAAACCGTTTACAGCATTGAGGGCGGTCGCGCAATTATATTTGTTTATTTTCTACTTTAATTACCACCCACAGTACTATCAACCCGACTTGTGGTCATGTTACTACTCACAGTTTCGTAACAAATTTTGTATACAAAACCCCAACATACCGAAGATAATCGTAGAATACAAATACTCAATCACTGTTAATTATAATTTAAAACAATTGAGGTTTTGTAAAATAGTTTGTAAAAAGGAGATTACTCACATTGCTATCTTAGGGTTTTCCTTTGTTATTTCCTGGTGATTATCTATTAATTACACAATGCACATGCGTTAGTATAATAACCCAATATTTACATTAGTAATACCCTCCCCGAGACAGAACTCCAACGACTACGTCGGGCAGAACCTCGACAGCCGTTATGGAATCCTAAATCAATCGGGCA
Organism: Helianthus tuberosus; assembly: GCA_030545235.1. Classification (NCBI taxonomy): domain Eukaryota; kingdom Viridiplantae; phylum Streptophyta; class Magnoliopsida; order Asterales; family Asteraceae; genus Helianthus; species Helianthus tuberosus. Next base: position 45,157,228 of record CM060440.1, read on the forward strand.
ACGTATCTAATACTTAACCGGGGGTTATGATACTAATAACGAGGAAAATCTTCGCTAATTAGGGTGGTATTATGCCCGGGTATAGCTTCTACACTACAAAAATTGAGAGAGAATCACGAGAATTGAACGACGAAAATGAAATGCCGATTGCCTCCTTTTATAGGGCTGGGTCGGGGGTCTCGCGCCCCGCGACCCACCCCTTTGCTTCCGTCGCGGCTCGTGAGATAGGGGTACTAGGGTTTAGGTTCGCTAAGTTGGTCCCATAGTCTCGACACCTGCTGCCACGTGGCAGCTCAGGGCTGCGCCTGGTGGCTAGGCGCTCGCGCCCCGCCAGAAACATATAAATTTTGTTTTTATTTTATTTTTTTAAAAGTAAAGGTATTCGGGACCGGTTTTCATATACGAGGTGTATTTTAGGGCGTATAGGGATGTTCTAAATATATTAGGGGTGTCGGAAATATTTTAGGAGGGTTGTTATATCCCCCCCCACCTTGTTTTAGAACTCGTCCTCGAGGTCTGCTGGAACAGGTGTGGATATTTCCTTTGCATCTCTGATTCAAGCTCCCAAGTGTATTCTAGTCCTCTCTTGGAATCCCATTTCACTTTGACTAGAACTACTCTCTTGTGTTTGAGATTCTTGACCTTTCTATCTTCAATCTGTAGAGGTTTCTCTACAAATTTTAACTTTTCATTTATCTCTATGTCCTTAAGAGAAACTACTAGTGATTCATCGGCTAAGCACTTTTTGAGATTACATACCTGAAATACATCATGTATTCCTGCTATTTCCTCTGGCAGTTGTAGCTGATAAGCTACAGGTTCTATTCTTCTAATAATCTCAAAAGGTCTAACATACCTGGGGCTTAGCTTTCCCCTTTTGATGAATCTTACCACTCCTTTCCAAGGAGAAACTTTCAATAACACCTTGTCTCCTACTTGAAACTCCAACGGTTTTCACCTGTTATCAGCATAACTCTTTTGTCGATCACGTGCTGCTTTCAGTCGTTCCTTGACTTGAACAATCTTGTCGGTTGTTTCTTGCACTATCTCAGGTCCAGATAGTTGCTTTTCTCCAATTTCTGCCCAACAGACTGGAGTTCGGCACTTTCGTCCATAAAGTGCTTCGAATGGTGCAACATTGATGCTGGAATGATAGCTGTTGTTGTAAGAAAATTCTATCAATGGTAGTTGATCGTCCCAATTACCTCCAAAATCAATTACACAAGCTCTAAGCATATCTTACATTGTCTGAATTATTCTTTCGCTTTGTCCGTCCGTTTGAGGATGATAAGCAGTGCTTAGATTCAACTTTGTTACCATTGCTTTTTGGAAGCTTGTCAAAAAATGAGAGGTAAAACAGCTATCTCCATCAGAAACAATTAATAAAGGAATTCCATGTAATGAATCTATTTCATTTACATACAACTTAGCTAACTGTTACATACTGAAAGTTTCCTTCATTGGTAGGAAATGAGCTGACTTAGTTAGCCTGTCTACAATCACCCAGATTGTATCATTACCTTTTCTTGTTTTGGGTAATTTGGTAACAAAATCCATTGTTATCAATTCCCACTTCCACACCGGCATTTCTAACTGCTGCAATAAACCTGAGGGTTTCTGATGTTCGGCTTTAACTTGTGAACAGGTTAAACACTTAGAAACATAAGCTGGTATATCTTTCTTCATTTCTATCCACCAAAAATTCTTTCTTAAATCCCGATACATCTTATCACTTCCAGGATGCATCGTATATCACTTCCTGGGGATATGGATTCTCTAGGATTTCCCTAATGTGTTCATCATTATCATAGTAGGGATCTAGAGGGTCCAGACCTGGGTAAGCTGCTAGGTTTGGCATGGGTTCTTCTGATATGTGGCATCGTTGCTGATAATCTCTATGATCGTCAAACCACGGGTCGTAGTCTGGGTCTAAGGGATTAGGTGCTGGTACTCTAGGTATCTCAGTGGGATCAAAGGCTGGTGCTGGGAGTTGGTTTTCTGGGTTGACTTCAATCTCCATTGGTTGTGTGGGAAACAAGGGTAATGGTTGAGGGGCTATGAGTTGCTCTAAGTTAGGGTCTGCAGCTGTAGTTGCTAGAATATAGAAGTTTGCTAGACTCCTATTGAGCATGTCTTGGGTGTGAGCATCTGTCTCTCTCTTTGCGGCTGCTAACACTCGCTGCTGTTGTAACTTTTTCATCCTCTTCCTACGTTCGTGTGCTCCCCTACTGAACCATCCTCTCTTTTTAGGAGGGAATGGCTCTTTAGACTGAGCCTTGAACACGAATATCCCATCTTCATTCTCAGCTGAATACCCTAAGAGGGTAGGCTGTGAAGAGATACCTTCATTTTGAGGTGAGCTAGACAACTGACGATAGGCTTTGGAGGGCCCTTGATCGCTCATACTGTAAACTAACAAATAGTCAAATAACACACAACAACAAAATACAGATATGCACGTATTTCCGTAATTAATTTCCTAACACATAATATTTTGGTGTCAGCAGAACACTTCTGTGGCTGAATCAGTGGCTTAGCTCTGATACCACCTTCTGTCGCAACCCCCGTCCCCTAACAACCTAGGAACGAGCGGCCGCGGCCAGTTTCGGTGGTATCCAGGTGTTTATCATTTTGGCAGCGGAATTTACATCAGGACCGTAGTTAGGAAATATTTTATCAGAGTAAAATACCATGCTTTTTAATATATTAAACACATGGGAAAATCCCAAGTTTCAAGTACACACATTTTTATAGGGATAAACCCTATTTTATTTAAATAAAACATCTCTTTATTTTAGGTAACTTTATAGCCACTTTTCCAAGCCTTCAGTACTGTCCAGCTGGCTTCTATTTGGCTTTCACATTTTGTTACCTGAAACGCGTTTAAAAACATTTTGTCAGTGGAAAATACTGGTGAGTGAATCCCAGTTTAATCAAACAGGTTTTATCAGTTTACAACATTGAGGGCGGTCGCGCAATTACATTTGTTTCCATCTACTTTAATTACCACCCACGTTACTGTCAACCCGACTTGTGGTCATGTTACTACTCACAATGTAGTAACAAATTATGTATACAAAACCCCAACATACCGACGATAATTGTAGAATACAAATACTCAATCACTGTTTAGTATAATGTTAATCATATGAGGTTTTGTAAAAACAGTTTGCAAAAAAGGAGATTACTCACATTGCTGTTTTAGGGTTTTCCTTAAGGATTTCCTGGTGATTATCTATTAAATACACAATTGCACACGCGTTAGTATAATAACCCAATATTTACATTAGTAATACCCTCCCCGAGACGGCATTACAACGACTACGTCGAGCAGAACCTCGACAACCGTTACGGAACCATGGATCAATCGGGCAGCGTATCTAATACTTAACTAGGGGTTATAATGTAATGCCCCGCGTTTTCATAACTTCCCTAATTTAGAAATCGAGTCTTAAAAATCTATTTTTAGAAGCTTGCCTCTTTCAAAATTTTAATCCGTTGCATCGTCGAAAATCTTTTATCTTTACTTTAATTCGTTATAAATATGGTTAATTTTTCATTGTTTAATTAATTAAATTAATTAATTTGACAGTTTAAAAAGTTGTTTTTTTATAGTAATCTAGTTAGCCTTGTTAGATTTTTAAAGTTAAAACTAATCTAGTTAGTTTAAACTATAAGGTTAGTAAAAATAACATAATTTGTGTTTTAATTAAAGTCAAGCCCTAACCCACTAATTAAACCCTAATTATATAACACTAGTTAAACCTAAACCCTTTCACTTGAACCAGCCGACACCCACAAACTTCTTCACCTCCCTCACTCTCTTCACCCAAACAAATAAACACAAAACTTGCATCTATTCTCTCTCTCTCGGTGTACACTACACACAAAGAATAAACAACAACCTTCATCTCTCTCTCTCTCAATCTATACATCAGACACCACATTTACATCTCCTTCTCCATCTTGAGCTCATCCAAACCACACAACCCTGTACTCACCTTCTACCCCTTCCCTTGGCTGCCGGCGACGAAATAACCTGCCACCACCATCATCGGTGGCGGCGGTGGCATGGGGGATCTCGTAACAGAGAGAGACGGGGAAGAGAGAGAGAGTTGCGGGGGGGGGGGGGGCTGTGATGTCGATAACGACTAGCGACGACAATGGCGTCGCCTCAGGCGGCGGCGGCCAACGATTCCGGCGGATGAGGTGGTTTCGGGTGGTCCGATGCGGTGGCCGACGGTGACGGTGGTGCAGGCAGCGGCAAGGTGGCAATGTTATTTAGCAGGTTTCGAGTCTTGTTCGGGTCTTGTTTCAGTCGACTTCAGATCCGGGTCAGTTCGGTCAGAATCTGTTCGGGTTTATTACGGTTCGGATTCGGGTCAAAGACGGTTCGATACGGTTCTAATCTAAGGTTATGTTCGATGTTTTCAGGTCAATAAACTGGGTCAGCCCAGGTCAGTTGCAGACGGCTTCGGTTCACTCGGTTTGGTTCGAAGTTCAGACTCGGGTGCAACCTTGGTTCAGATTCGATGTCCGGTTCCAGTTCTAGTCTCAGCTCAGGTGAGAACCTTGAGTTTATTTGTTTCAGATATGAATTTGATGTGAGTATATAGTATTCAGGTCTTAATTCATGTCTTGTTTCAGTTTCTATTCGGGTCGAACCCGGTCCAAGTCAGTCAAACCCGGTCAACGCATGGCCAACCGGTTATCTGATCGATATGCGTTAAACACGAGACTGGGTTTGATAATGGTGCGAATACTAGTTATATTGTTTCACATTTAACTTTGTTATCGTAAAACCGAACTTTATATAACTTGTAAACTTACGTAGAAAGATATACACATAATTGTATTGTTCGTTTATTGTTGAATTTTGACATTATATCGACGACTTGTATCGTCGGGATCGTCCAAAAACAGAGGAAACTCTGCCCGATTTTTCATAAAAATCCGTAAAACAAAACCTGTTTAATTATAAAGCGAAACCTATCAGATTCAAGTTATTTTCGTAAAAACAAATATAAAAGTATAAATTTGTTTTAGATAACACTTAACTGTTTTATAAAACTAACCCTATTATTCTTAAAACGAATTATATATAATAATAACAATAACAATAATAATAACAGTTTTACTTTTATTAATTCTTTTCCTTTAATACCCATTTAAATCAATTTATTTAACTTATATATAGCGTTGACGTTCACGTATTCCATATTTAGGGTAACCACTCTCGTGCTTTCGGTTTTTCCTATCTTTTCCCTCGCGCGTTATTTCAAGGAATCTCCATACGCAAACATGGTGAGCATACTCGACCCCCGTTTTTTTACACTTTAACGCGTTTTGGGGTGCAACATGTATCATTTAACAAAAAATCATATTATACGAAATCAAACGTATTCCCGATATGCTTTCGTTAGTTATGCACGCTAGTTTCATTTTGTACATACATGTTATTTGTTACGCTTGTGTTAGTTATACTTGCTAGTTTCAACTTGTATTCCTATGATATTGTTATGCTTAGGCCGTTTATGCATGCTAGTTTAAAAATCATAATTTCATACTATTTGCTATGTTTAAGTTGTTTATGTAGGCTCGTTTCGACGTGAATAATAAATGCTATGTGAATTTGGGACAAACTTTTATACTTATAATTATATTCAAACTTGTATGCTCGCCAATACCTTTGTATTGATCTATGCTTTTAATACATGTTGCAGGAATATCAATGACGCATGGAATCTAGTAGGATTGCCTAGAAACGCATTTAAACGTTAAATACTTGTTGTATTGTATTTTATTTCATACATGTTGTAAGTAGTTCCAAAACCATTGTATTAAACTGTTATGAAATGAAATGAAATTATATTTCTTTTATACGTGTTGTGATTCGAAATTTGTATTATCTGATTTAAGCAACGAAAAGGGTAATTATTAAATACTTGTCACAAATAGTGTTATGAAGCATCTTGCAATCTCGTCTTTTCGTCTCATCCCGATGTTTCCGCCATCGGTTGGGGTGTGACATATAATACTTACAACGGGGCAGAACTTCGTTATTTAGGGGGGGGGTATTATGCCCGAGTATAATGTATACTACATAGAAATTTGGGAGAGAAATCGAGAGATGAACGAATTGAAACTGAGGCTGAGGGCCTCAATTTATAGTGTCCCCTCGACTTCCCTCGCGGCCCGCGAAGGTTGTAGCCAAGGGCTACGCGGCCAGCGACGTAGGCTGGGTAGGCCCTAGCCTGGCCCAGTCATCGAACTAGCTTTGCTACACACCCGACACGTGGCAGCCCCGGGCTGCGCCTCATGTCTCTTTGCTCACGCCCCGTGTAGACCAAGGAGGGGTCTTACGTGGCCCGCGACAGCCCTAAAAATTTGATTTTTAAATTTAATTTAATGAAATAAAGGTATTTGGGGCCCGATTTCGTATTCGGGGCCCGATTTCGATTTCGGGGTGTATTTTAAGACGTATTGGCACATTCAAATTATATTAGAATGTCGAATACCCAAATCCCAGCTGACGTTCAATGGGGTCTTCGCTGACGCCCAGATATCCCGATCCTTGTAGCTACAAAAGAATAAACTGTTAGCCTCGTCACGGAGGACCCCGGGGGGGGGGGGGGGGATCCGTGACCAAGCTACGGCGTGAGAGTAAGTAAACTTGCCGGAAAGTGAGAGGAGTCTATTCCGATGAGTATGATCACCGGAATGTTTCCTCTAATGGTGTGAATCAGTAAATACAGGTGTGTGTTTTATGCAATAGGATATTGGTCGGAATAAATGAGAGCCTTTAATGTGATACATCCGATCCCTCTTGTTACCGTTTTCTTCTTCTTATATAAGTCTTAGGCCTTATCTCGCATGTGGGATATTTGTTGAGATGATCCGACGGTTTTAGAAAGTCTTCGAGGGGGTCAGACACGTGTCTGACCCCTAACGGCTAGATTGGCAGCTTCATTTAATGTTCCGGCAGGAGAAGTACGAAGCCAACCAAGACACTCTTCTTATCATTCATTAATTATGGCCTGCATGCTCTGAATCCTCGTTTCCCGCTTGTTTTGTAAAAGGGAGAACCTTAATGGGCAAGTTAGACCATGGTTGGGCTCGTATCCTGTTGGGCCCGCATGTAGGCAGCCCAAAACGGGTAAAATGGGGCTTCCCCTTGGCCCGTCGTCAAGTCATCTTTAGTCCTTGGTTCTGAGACCCGAGGCTCATGATCCGGGGCTGAATCATAACTGTTCAAAAAGAGGGTTTACTTTTTTGGGCTTCGAGTGTGGGCCCACTTCTGATCGGTTATAATTAACCACTCCTTTTTACACTAACCATCATTTCACCGAATGTTGACAGCGGGAGTTAATCCCCTAGAGACACGTGCATCTTTTTGAATTTTTGAAGGGACGAATGACAAGATGGTTTCCTGTGTGTCAGTTACCCTCTTTAAATACCCCATTACTTTTTGAATTTCCTCTTTATCCCTTCTGGTTCCTTCTCCCCTTCTGTCACACTTATTCCGATCATTACTCCCTTTCTGATTATGAGTCGTTCCGGTCGTTCTGCGATTAAATCGGTCTTGACAGCAATGGACTTGAAGTCTTTTGTCAAGACATATAGCATTCCTGAACGGTTTTCCCCCACCTTGCCGGGTCCTAACGAACCGACAGAGTGCACCCCGGATAGGATTCCTCTTTATACACTGGCGTTTTCCTCTTGCGGAGTCTGATATCCTCTTTCTCCTTTCAAAGTTGCTTTGCTTCGCCATTTCGGGGTTCACTTTTCTCAGTTGCACCCCCTAGGGTTTATGAGAGTGGTGCACTTTGAGTTGTCTTGCGTAGCCGTTTCCGGTGAGCCATATGTCCCCTTGTTTTGCATGTTCTATAAACTGATCTCTGATGGAGATTGGTTTACTTTTGCTAAGCGTCAGAACAGTGTGTCGAAGCCCTGCTATACCTTTATGCCTACTTCTACTTACCCGAAGGATTGGAAGAGTAGGTTCATTTTTGTCTCGGCTGCCATGATACCAGAATCCCCACTGCCAAGGGATGTCGAGGCTGTCGTTGAAGATACTGTTCCTTCCCTGTCTGCTAACGAGACCGTTATGTGGAAGCACATGTGCGAAAACCCTACGAGGGATTTTACCTTTTCTGAGGGGGTTTTGGCCATGGGGGGGTTGAGTCCCTCCTACTCTGTTCGCCCCAAGGCTTTTTTTGGTAAAAAGGTATTTTTTCGCCTGGGACTTGCTATCACTTATTTTTTGTTTCTCGGTATTTGGGCAGTCATCTTTAGCGTTTTCCTTATGCAGAGTTGACTTTATGGAGACTGCTTCAGGGGGACTCTAAGGATGTCAAGTTTGTAGTTGGTGATGAGGTTGATCCGGGGTTAAACCGGAGTGTAGGGATGCAGGTCTCTGGGGGGTCTGCCCAGGCGGGGGGCCCCATTGCTGTAGAAGGGGGCGAGAAAACCTCTTCTGATGGGGAGGAGAGTTCTCCTGATCCCACCCTTGTTAAGCATTCTGATCAAAGTGATGATGAGGCTGTGGAGATTCATTTGGTTCGTAAGAGGAAAGCTACAAGCCCTAAGCCAGCCCCTGTTCCTCGTGATATCCGGCAAAGGCTCCGGAGTGCTAGTGGGCAGAAGCCCCCTCCTTCGTCGAAGGCTGCTTCCGACCTTCCCCCTGTTGGGGTCAAGGGTTCTTTGTCCAAATACCTGAGGTCTTCAAGTCTTGTGAGTGCACCTTTATTGGTGAGTTGTTATTTCTTCTTGTCTACCTGCCCTATCTCTGTTTTGTTTTTTATGTTCTTTTTTTTTTTTACGCAGGGGAGTTCTCATGATCCCATAGAGATTCCTACTGGTCCCTCCTCTTCCCGTGTTCGGGACAAGACTCCGAATGTAGGCATGGCTCACTTTACCTCAGCCTTTGAACTCTCACCTCTTCATGCTACGGGGAATAGCAAACCCACTCAATCTGACGGTCTTGTTCATCGGTCCCCTCTGGCTCCCCTCTTTGCTGATGCTAACCCTTTTACCTATGTCCCCAAATGGAAAGTAACTCATTCTTCGGTGATAGGGACTCCTGAGGCTGCTAGAGATTTTCTGAGTCATGCTGTTCCTCCTTCCCATAAATTTGTAAATTCTGCTTTGAGGGATGATCTTTTTGAGGATCAGTATAGCATGTCTCTTTATGAGAGATTTTTCAGGGGTGCTGGCATGCTACAGATGATTGGCGATTTGAGGAGGGCGAACGAGGGTCTCAAGGGTGAGCTTAAGACTTCCCAGTCTGTTGCTGCCGAACTTAGGTGCCAAGTGGTCGAAGCTGAGAGAAAGTTGCAGGAGGAGAAGGTACATAGCCTTTCTCCCCCCCTCCTCCTCTTTTTTTTATTTTATTTTTCAACTGTTTTCTGATTTTTTATAATATTTCTTGTCCAGGGGGCTGGAGCCATGTTGGAGAGGAAGGAGCGAGCCTGGGAAAAGGAGATGGCGGTGTTGGCGGAAGAGAAGGAAGAGTTGGCCGCTGAGTTAAAGTATCTGAAGGAAGTTGGCTCCGTTTCTCAAGAGCAACTGAACACTATGTATGCGGATTATGGGATAACCTCTGATGATAACCAGCGGTTGGCAAAGGAGAAACATTGGTTAATCACTGAAGGTTTTGGAGCTTTCCTTACCGCCGTTGCTTTGTCAGAGGAGTTTAAAAGTGGCTTGGAGGAGGTGTATAGGGCATACCGGGATGTTGGCTATAATGCTGGACTGAAGGATGGCTATATCTACTCTGATCAGGGCCTGGGAAGAAAGGAGACTCCGCTTTATAACTCCAAAGCAAAGAAAAGACTGTCCAAGCTGGATGAGGAGTTTGGGAGTAAAACCCCGGCCATTCTCAAGAGAATCCTGGAGCATCCAATGATATCAATTGATGAGTTGAAAGCCCTGTTTTCCTCCGCTGGTCCTTCGTCTCCGCCATCTTTTTTCGGGGAGGGTTATCCCTAGTGACTTCTAAACATTAACTTCTTTCGATATGGTTGTAATCTGGATAACTTGCTTACCTTAGGATACTTTAAACTTTTTTGGTTGTTTGGAAGGAGGTCCTTCGTGTTGGGGGCATCCTAGGTGTCCAATCATATAACTTATGACTGTGTGTTGCTTTCTTGTCTTTTGTTTGTTTCCTGTTGTGGTTTTTCATGTTGCAGGGGCCTTTGCCAAGGATCGAGTCAACGTTTCCCTGAAGATCTTTGGGCTGTTTTGTGAGAAGCTGTGCTCTGGTCTAAGTTTGCTGTGTTATTTGTTTTTGCCAAAGTTATTAAGGCTTTTCTTTGTTTAATTATTTTGCAAGTAAATAAAGAAAGACTTCTTTTTGTAGTTTGTTTACAGAAGTGTGTTGTATTTATGGTTTGTTTGTTAAACCAAGATTGTCTGTTCGAGGCCAATCGCTGGACAATTCTATAATGCGAGATTATGTTTTTGTCTTGTTTTGTCTGCTTTCTTTGGGTTAGCTAGACCCTATTTTGCCCCACGGCCGGGCTTTTGGTATGTTTGACATTCCTTGTACACGTGTGTTCATTTATTGGTTAGGCTTATAGTGTTCCTGGGCATGTCTGCCTAGATATAACACCTGTTATTTTACCAAAAGAGGACAGGTTAGTTGTCCATTTGTCATTTACTTCTTGGGGATTAAACTTCCCAGCATAAGTTGTTACAAAAGATCTGTCCTTGGGGGGGGGGGGGGCCCTAGACTAATAGTTAAATATTACAAAAGTGGCTCTTGGCCGTTTTTCCTGGGGATAGACCCCTCACATGTGATACTACCTAAGCTGCATGAAGTTCCACGTCCCGGGGACCTCCTTGCCTTGGAGCGTTTCCAATTTGCAACTTCCTTTGCCGTTTGCCCATACGACCCGATAGGGTGCTTCCCAATTGGGTCCTAGTTTTCTGGTGTTCTCTTGTAGGCTGGCTTCGTTGGCCCTTAGGACCAGATCTCCTGGTGTGAGGCTAAGTTTTTTCATCTTGGCATTGTAATAGCTTTCTAGTCGCTTCTTGTACGTAGCCTCTCTGACTGCTGCCACTTCTCTCCTTTCTTCCAGCAAGATCAAGTTCATTCGGAGATCTTGTTCGTTTTCTGCCTCCCTAAGCTTCATCCTTGCAGCCGGGGATCCTATTTTAGCAAAGGATGACTGCCTCCGTCCCATAGGTTAAGCTGAAAGGAGTCTCCCCGTTGCAATCCTTGGGGGTGGTCCTGTATGCCCATAGTACAAACGGTAGCTCCTCCAGCCATCCTTTTTGTTTCCTCCCGAGTCTTCCCTTCATTCCCTTAATAACACTTTGGTTGGCTCTTTCTACTAGTCCATTGCTTTGGGCATGAGTGACGGAAGTAAACACCTGCTGTATGTGCATCTGCTCGCATCATGGCTTGAAAAGTCTTCCAGCAAATTGGACACCGTTATCACTTACCAGCTCTTTTGGGACCCCGTACCTGCAGATGATGTTATCTAATACAAATCGCCTCATCTGTTCCCCGGTTATTTTTGCCAAGGGCCTTGCCTTGATCCACTTGGTAAAAATAATCAATAGCAACCACCACATACTTGACTCCTCCTGGACCCTCCGGAAATGGCCCGATTATGTTGATGGCCCACTTTTGGAAGGGCCAGGACGTTGAGACTGGTATCATCGGGTGTTTGTGTCGATGAGTAATAGGTGCATGCACCTGGCAATTGTCACATCTCTTGATCTCTTCGGATGCTGTTTCGTACATTCGAGGCCAATAGAATCCCACATTCATTGCCTTTGCTACTATCGTCCTTGGCCCCGAATGCATTCCACAAATTCCCTCATGCATCTCCCTAATCACATACTCAGCTTCTTCCATGTCAACACACTTCAGGGATGGGCCCAGGTATGATCTTCGGTATAGTTCTCCATCAACCAGCACATATTGCAAGGCCTTTACTCTTATCTTCCTAGCTGCCCAGTCTCCCTCGGGTAGTGTCCCGTCTCTGAGGAACTTTACGATTGGTGTCATCCATGTTTCTTGTACATTCTCAACCGCAGTTACCTCCTTTGTGCTGAGGGAGGGAGAAGTCAGGACTTCCACTTTGTACATTCTCTTGCTAGATGGTCGAATGCTACAGAGGCCAGCTTACTGAGGGCATCAGATTTTCTATTTCTTTCTCGGGGGATGTATTCTAGCTTGAAAGTTTTAAATGCTTCAGTTGTCTCCTTTACTTTTTCCACAATATGAGCCATGGTGTTGTCTTTAGCCTCATATTCTCCTTGGCACTGCTTGACCAGCAGCTGTGAGTCGGTGCTGGCTTCCACATGCTTTGCTTTCATCTTTTGTGCCAACCTCATCCCTGCCAAAAGGGCCTCGTATTCTGCAGTGTTGTTGGTGTTCTCGAAATCCAGTCTTATGGCGTAGGTTAACTCCACCCCTTCAGGGCTTATCAGTGTAATGCCCGCCCCGCTCCCCTCTTCACTGGAGGCTCCATCTGTGAGTAGCTTCCACATAGCCTCGTCTTCCTTCTCTTTTTCTTCTTTTTCCAAGGCTTCCCATTTTAGAAGTTCTTTTTCCTCGTCCTCAGGGACTTCTGCTAAGAAATCGGCCAGAATTTGTCCTTTCATGGCTGTTCTGGGTTTGAACTCCAAGGAGTGTTCCCCCAATTCCACGGCCCATTTAGCCAACCGTCCCGGCAGTTCCGGCCTCCTGAGTACCTTTTGGAGGGGTTGATCAGTCATCAGGGTGATCTTGTGCCCTTGGAAATACCTCCTGAGTCTCCGGGATGCGAAAACAAGGGCCAGCGCTAACTTTTCCAGGGGTATGTAGCGTTCCTCGGGACTTTAAGTGTTCTACTAATGAAGTATATTGGTATTAGTTTTCCCTCCCGTTCTACCATCATGACCGCGCTTATGGTTGTTTTTTAGGCGGACAGATATAAAAGCAGCTGCTCTTCGGGTACTGGGGTGGCCAATGTTGGGAGCTTGCAGATATAAGCTTTCATTTCTTGAAAGGCAGCCTCCGCCTCAGAGGTCCATTTAAACCTGTCTGTTTGGAGGCAATCCTTCAGCACCTTCATGAAGGGGAGGGTACTGTCAGCTACTTTTGACAAAAAACGGTTTAGTGCGATTAGCCTCCCGTTCAGCTGCTGGATGTCTTTCAGGGACCTGGGAGATCGCATTTCAGCCACAGCTTGAGTTTTCTCCGGGTTAGCTTTGATTCCGCCCTTAGTGACTACTACTCCCAAGAATTTTCCTTCTTCTACCCCAAAACAGCACTTTACGGGATTTAACTTCATATTCACATCTTGCATAGTGCGGAGGGTCTCAGCTATATCATCTATCATGGACATCTCGGTCAGGCTTTTGATAACGATGTCATCAAAGTATGCCTCCAAGTTCCTCCCGCGCTGTTCCCTGAAGAGGGCGTTCATAAATCTTTGATATGTGGCCCCAGCATTTTTAAGACCGAAGGGCATTTTGGTATAACAGAAGGTCCCTTCGTCTGTAATGAAGGCGGTTTTTTCCTCGTCCTCTATTGACATCTGAATCTGATGGTATCCTTTATAGGCATCCAGGAAGCAGTTCAGGGGATATTGGGATAAGGAGTCCAGGTGGACGTCTATTTCTAGGAGGGGGTAACAGTCCTTAGGACATGCTTTGTTCAGATCTTGGAAGTCGATGCACATCCTCCATCCCCCGTCTTTCTTCTGAACCATGACTGGGTTAGCGACCCAGGATGGGTACTTTACCTCCCTAACTATTCCTGCTCTGAGCAGTTTTCTGGTTTCCTCACAGGCGGCCCTTCTTTTGCCGGGACCCATGCTTCGTTTTTTCTGTTTCACTGGCTTTGCCCATGTGTATGTATTGAGTCGGTCTTCAGCCAAGCTTCTCGGGATTCCTGTCATATCCCCGTGTTGGAATGCGAATACATCTATGTTGAGGAGGAGCAATTCCTTGAGAGCACTTTTGCATTTGTCACTCAGGTGACTTCCTACTTTAATCGTCTGTTCCGAGAATCTGTCGCAAAGGACCCATTCTTCGACCCCCTCCTTCTGGGGCTTTTCGGATGTTTCCACCTCAGACACGGAAGAAACTACTTCGTATGCAGACTTTACCCAAGCCAAACCCTTTGGTGTCTGAAACACTAAGGCTCCGTGTGGGGTAGACGCTTGTGCTTTGTAACACCCCGAAAACGGGCTTGGTAATTAAACTCTGTTAATACAAAAAGACGGGTAACGTACCGTTATTAGTAAAAATAACCCGGCAAATATTAGGAATAAATTAAATAATCCTAATATTTATTTAAAGTGAATAAGAGCTTTCAAGAGAAATAAAAAGGATAAAAGGCCCGGGTTAACGGGACATAAAATAAACTTAGTCATAAATATTCCCGAACCCGCTAAGTTAACTAGGAATATTAAACCTAGTTAATAAGTGGGAATATTGTTAAAAATAAGTAGGTTGTGGCCTACTTAATAACGAACCAAACACGAGGGGTTAAAGTGGGATAACTAGAAAAGTTATTTAATTAAACAAAACACAAACACACACACAAATGTGTGTTCTGGATCGATCTCAGGAGAGCTCCCAAGGAGCCAAACCCTAACATCTAACATAATCATCAAATTGAAGGTCAAAATGAAGCTCAAATTCACAACCAAACATGAATAAACGATCACCAAGTCAAGGGGATCGTAAGGTATGTCGAATTTCTAACATTCTTGAAGTTGTGAAAATCGATTCATCTTGCATGCTACGATCTATGTATGACTCATAGAAGTTATGGCTGAATTTGGGATGTAGGATTGCTTAGGAACAAACCCAAAGTGAAGATTTAGAATAAATTGCTATGATTTAGGTGTTTGGTTAACTCACCACACCTAGCTAAATGGGTTTTAGTGTTATGATGAAATTGATGATAAGACTATGTTTAGAATCATCATGTATGATAATGAATGAAAGGTGTTTGATTAAACCATGAAATTGGGTACATGATCATACTTTCATGAAAGGGGTTTTAATTAAATATGATGAAACTAGTGATTTTGGTTCATATGAATGGGTGTTAGGAATCATGATGTCTACTAATTAATATGTAGAATTTGATTATATTTGACGATTGGATGAATGTCTAATGCTATAATGAAACGGGTTTTACAAGTAGATAGAAAACTTTAGTAAATTGCTTAACAAACGAATGATTAGCTTCAATAGTCGAGAGCTAAGCTAAATTGGTGCGTAAAAACTAGAATGGTTAAAGAGTTTGGATGAAAGTGCCTAGGTGGGTTCAATGTGCCAAATGTGTGTTAGAATATGTTATAGACAAATTGACTTTTAAGAAGTCAAACCGACCAAAATGAAATCAAATGGTAAATTTTGATGTAAAACTCGTAAGATGGAATAGTCATAATTAAGGATGACTAATCTAACCGTCTTATGAATTATGATGATAGTTTGACGCTTGACAAGCTAGGTGGAGGCTTGGAAAGGAAGCGGGTCAAACGAAGCAAATAAGAGTGAAAAGCGTACTTAGGATGCGAGGTAAGTAAAACTTACACCCACTTGTAGTATTTGTGTTTATTTGTATAAGCGATGAATACAATAAAGGATTATGTTCGAATCATGGGTTCCGACACGAAACGAAATGAGTTGGAACCAATAATTATGTTTTAAACCATGATTTATGGAGAAAAAGGCAAAATGATAAACTAGTCATGAATTGGTTAAGAGTTAAAGAGTTTTTCTTAAGGTTACCTTATGGCGTAACTAGTAATGGGAAATTGGGTAAAATGGAAATTAGTCAAGTATCGAACGAAATTTCGGTACTAAGACCATATGCCAATGTGTGGTTCCCACCTGGTCTTCAGTCGATTTAAGATTTATATCACCCTGCACACTTTAAAATGATTGTGAGCCTACCGATACATCTTATATAGAGCTGCTTATCGTTTTTCATTTTAAGTTCAGTTTGAAGAGGTTTGGACAGACCACTGATGTACTATCATTTTCTCTTTTTCTCGCCAGGAAACTCATTTTTGTTTTTCTATTGTTTTTGAGTTTTGAAATTTTTTGATGTTTTTGAATTTTTCAAATTTGGATTTACTCCCGCTAAAATCAACAAACTAAGATAAATTTTTAAAAACACAAAGGTATTTACAAAAACGATTTTCTGATGTCGGTTAACTCATGTTTTACCTCAATGCCGTTTACCAAAATTAATTTAATCAGAAAGGAGAGATGATAATAATCCATAAAGTAGCTTAAATATCAACGAGTAAAGGAGAGATATGAAATTTAAAACCGTATCCTACAACAGCTTCATGCATTGTAAGGAATCTGAGTGGTCTCCTAAGCTGGATATCCACCAGGTGTGGATTTCAAAGTCGATTTTGTAGCTACTGAGAAATCTCTTCACAGCAACAAGATCATAGACCTCTGGGTCCGGCTGGTCTTCCACATTGCACCAGCGAAGGTCTTTGTCTTTCTCTTTCAGAAGTAGTGTGCGGTTGTTCAATCCACGCCAAGGCATCCGCACACCCGGTTGGTTTGTTCAACAAACACATTTTCTTCAATCACACCGTGAAGAAATGTACACTGCACGTTCATCTTGTTAATTTTGAACATCAGACGTGCTGCAGGTGCGTACATTTTGATTGAATCTATCCTGGGGACCCGATTAAAGCTTTAAACAATCAAACTTTGGTATGATTTTCATTTTGTCGAAGGTTTTCAATTTCTTTCGACAGACAATTCTGTCTTCTTTTCTTTTTCTCTCCATCAAAGGCAACAATTTCTTTGTCGCCGATCTTGTGCATGGACACTCCACTATCAACAATCCAATGACTATCGATAGTTCCTCCTGGAACTTCTTGCACACTCACTCAGAGATTAGTTGGAGAGGGGGACCCAAGCCTTCATAGACTTGGGTCGTCCCTGTTCATCGACAAAGGTTATTTCAACCTCGTGATGACCTGGAACTGGTGAGACTCCCCCTAAAACTCTATCCGTTTTAGGTTTACAAGCTTGTTTCCGTTTATCGGATTGTGTATTATTTACATATTTAGAAATCTTCGGTTTTAACGGTTGTGACAAAATTGGTTTCCTTTTAACAGTTTCTGGTTTTAAAGCCTTTTCGATCACCTTCACATTTTTACGTCGTTGTTTTGTTTCCTGTTCTTTAACAGTGCGTTTGTCAGTTTTTGGTGACACAGGACGACGTTGTTGGTAACCTTGTTCAGAAGGGGCTCTTTCTACAAAATTTGGTTTCGGAGAGTTTGTGCAATTTCTGATAATGTGGCCAAACTCCCCGCATTTAAAGCATGATCTCCTTTCAACAAAATTAGGAGATTCTGTTCGAGGATCTGACGTTAAATTTGTAGACCCCGAGGTACTAGCTTCACACCCGTTTGTGTGTTGGGTGTAATTGTTATCACTATTACGTTTCAAAATTTTGACCTTTTGAACAAACTCAGTATTGGATTTTTTTTCAAAAGTCTCAACTTTATCAGTACCCATGGAGGCCACAAATTTAATGTCTTTGTTTTTCTTCTTGTAACGAGCTCCTTTTGTTTCAGCCTTTGGGCGTAAAGCCTTAGGCTTTTGAGCTCGTTGTTGTTGTTTACCCTTAAAGGCGACAGGTTGTTGCTTAGTCGGTAATTTCTGATTTCCATGTTGTTTTCTAATTTCAGCTTTTGGAATAGGATCACATTGAGTTACAGAAACTCTCGGGATCGCTTTACCCAAAAACTTAGTTGTATTATCTTCAAACACTTTATCAATCAAGGATTGATTGACGTTTTTGATTGGAAAATCTTTGTCTGAATAAATTTTACTATCACCGACCAAAGTATACAACACGTTATCACTTTTAATGGTAGACACTGTCTCAGTGACAGGATATATCTCTTGTTTAGCATCAGTTGATTGCACAGCAGGAGTAGGAGGATCACACAGAATGTGATTCTCAAAAGGCACTTCTACTCCTTTTCTATCGTTAAGAGATTTATCCTCATCACTCACATCTGATTCATCATCCGAAGAATCATAGTCCTCAATGGTTGGAGGACTTTGATTTGAAGCACATGATGACTTTTCCTTGCTATCAGATGAGCCCTCCGATGAATTGTCCGTTTTGAACCCTAAGCCAGTTGTAACTTCCTCATAATCAAGAGGTACAGTTGGCTTAAAACGCGGCATTTCCTCCTCATCGGGCATCTTGGTATAGTTGTGTCTCAAAGGAGGCGGACATGACTTATACCCAACGCCTTTAACATTACCCTTTAGTTGTTGAACGTGAATGATGTGATCAAGCACACATCGGGAGTTTGAGTAACTCTCCAATTTGAGCTTGATCGCTTCATGCTCACATTTCGCCTCGGCTATCTCTTTCTTAGTTGCCTCAATGATATTAATGTAATTATTAATACCAGTTTGCTTATTAAAAACCGTTTTTGATAACTCAGAAACACTTTTCTTGAGTGTTTCAATTACCGATTTAAAATCTTTTTCGTTGCGAGCTAAGGCCATGTTTGCCTCTTTGCACTTTGACAGTTCAATAACCAAACTCTGATTGTGCCTGTGAATCTTTTCAGATTCTTGTTTCATATCAGCACATTCATGTTTTGTATCAGCACAATCACTACATATGCTAGGAGTTTCAGATTTTACCTGACTTGTAGAAGCTGAGACATTAGCCATAAAGGCAGTCTGAGAAGAGAAAGATCCATCTTCAGTGAGAATCTTCTCCATTTCTTCTGATGTAGCATCAGCTTTCTTGATCAAGACATATTTCTGACACTTGACCTCCTCAGCAGCATCATTCAACAAACTATCACCTTCAGAACCAGTTCTCTCATTCACATCCGATTCTTCATCCGAACTGCCACTGTATCCCGAACTATCATCTGATTCAGAAAATTCTTCTTTGTGTACATGCTTGATGTGACTGATGATCTTCGCATAACATGCAGTTCCTCCTCCAAACTGTACGGACCAATCACATCCCTCATCGGCTTGTACCACTAATGCTCGATTGGTATTAAATGGCCCTGACTGGTTTGTTTGGTTGTTATCAGCTACTATCCCTCATTCGTTGTTAGCTTGATTTGAAGTACTTGTTTGATTTTGGAAGGGATTTTTGTTGCCTTGTTTGCTCGGTCGCGTGCATTCACGTTTGAAGTGACCCTTCTCACCGCAATTGAAGCATGTCACGGCATCCTTATCAAAACCGTACTTTGTATCCCGCTTGCTTTCCAAGCTAGTCTTCCTGGTTCTCCTCATATAATCCTTCGCTCGTCTAACCTCGCTCGCCAACACCCACTTGATATCCATTAACTCCATTTCATCCCTGTCTATCTGCTGATAGTCTTCGTTTGTCAAATTAGTGTTGCCAATTTGACTTGCAACTAGTCCGCAGTAGGCGTTGACCATGGTGTTAAGAAGTTCCATAGTTTCCCTTGCAGTCTCTACACTCACTTTGGAAAGATTTGGAATATCAGGTTTGTTACCATAGAAGGCTTGTTGTGGTTGGGCTTGGGCTTGAGGTGGTTTAGGAAAATAGGCAGTTGGATCAAATTGGGGTTGAGGTGTGGCAACTTGAGGTTTCGGAAGATAGGCATTTATATCAAATTGGGGTTGAGGTGTGGCAACTTGAGGTTTCGGAAGATAGGCATTTGATATAAATTGGGGTTAAGGTGGTGCAACTATTCCTCCAAAATAGGAATTTGGGTCGAAAGCATTTGACACAAAAGCTGTTTGTATCTTTGGTTTGCTGGCTTGTACTAGCAGCAGGAGCAATCCCTCCAAAGTACATCTCTGGATTTTGAGGGACAGGAATTAGTTTAGCCTTTCAGATTTCTTCTGCATCCTTGTTCTCCAGCTTTTGAACAAACTCATAGATACTGACAGTATCCAATACACCTGTATGTTTTAATAACTCAATGAATGGGCTCCACTTTGGTGGTAGAGCATCAGCAAACCGTGCGACTATTTCCTGCGATGATACAACAACCTTGTAAGAAATCATTTCACTAACTAAATGATAAAAACGAGTTGTCATCTCATTCAGTGTTTCAGTCTGCACAAACATAAACCCTTCAAACTCCTTCTTTAGTAAATCGTGACGCGTCTTTCGTGTGGCCGCATTTCCTTCTCCTCTTGTAACTAGGATGTCCCACAAGGCTTTGGTGCTGGTACAATGGGCGAATTGATGATAGATATCTTTGTGCAATGCTTGCGTAAGAATAGCAAACGCTTTCTTTTCAAGGTCATACGCCTTCTTGTCATTTTCAGCCATGGTCGCCAAAGTCGTAGCATTTGATCCGGCTTCCTCAAGAGCGATGTTATATGCTGTGGTGAAACACGTCCATAACTCGGTGTTTTGACCTAAAACATAATTCTGAAAACGACCTTTCCACGATGGATAGTCGTTCATGTGGTTGAGTTTTGGTGGACGGTTATTGCTACTCGTTTCATTTTCGCTCATGAGCAGGTTTTGGATACTTTGATTTTGATTTGCCACGCACGCCCATTGACTAGCCGAAATTCTTTCTTGTGGCATCAAATACTTAACCCATGACATATCAGGGACCGTGCTAATGCTCCAATCGAATGGATTTGTACTCATATTTGATGTATGAACAAGTTTACCTGCTTAAAAACTTGAAATCAAATGGTTAAAACACTTTTCCAAACCTTCTGTTTAAAATGACAAGTATTTCCGACGAACTTCCGTTTGATGAACTTGAAGATTTCGTCCAAAACACTTTTGACGAAAATAGTGATTTCGTCTAAGACAGACCCTTGACGAAGACACCCTTTGACGAAATTAGAGTGGGTTTGACAAAGATGTAATGGTCGACGAACTCTGTATAAGATGTGTGTGACGAAATCTATCTGTCGACGAAATCTGTATTGTGTGAGTGTGACGAAATCTGTATGACGAAATATATGGGTG
This sequence comes from Helianthus tuberosus, assembly GCA_030545235.1. Lineage (NCBI taxonomy): Eukaryota > Viridiplantae > Streptophyta > Magnoliopsida > Asterales > Asteraceae > Helianthus > Helianthus tuberosus. The sequence goes on from CM060440.1 coordinate 45,178,175, forward strand.
ACGAAATCTATATGTGTGACGAAATCTATATGGGTGACGAAATCTGAAGTGTAAGTGACGAAAATGGAGGTTGACGAAATCTGATTATGATATTTTCACACAATAAGGTAAATCTTATCCTGTTTGTATTAGATATTTTATAAAATAAATCAGAACTTTCGTCTGACACAATAGGTGTAAACAATTTCAAAGACACCTTACTGTAGAAGACTTTTCTCAACAACTCATCATAACTTAGTGTACACAAAAGTCAACCTAATATATTTTAATTTTAACAACAACAGTTCATCACAAATAAAGATCAAACACAATCAATATTTAAGAACAGTATGAACAAATGAAGAACACTTTGAATACTGAAGAACACAGTTGAAAGTTCCGGCCAAAATTTCACCGGACAAACTTTCCGAACACTAATCTTTGCTTAAACTTTCAATAAAAAACCCACTTGAATATGCAAACATGTAATAAAACAAGGTTTTCAATAAAACTTATAGCAAGACAACAAGGATTTCACTGATTTTTCAAGATATTTTCCAGAAAATATAAATATCACCAAGAACAGTTTCTTGAAAATTGATTAAACAACTTGATAAAACACTAACAATGTTTGGTTTTAAACAAGGAAAAGAGCTAATGTAACATCCGTGCTTGTAATCATTGTGAACAGTTCTATTATCAATAAAAAAAATGTTATTTGATCCCAATGTTTGATTGGTTGTGTTTTACATTTTTCATGTTTTGACTTTTATTCAATTTCAAACTCTATATCGCTTTCTGGAGAGTTATACGCAAACTGGTGCGTAAACGTAACCAGTTTAACGCGACAAATACTCCGGAACATCAACATATACTTAACATACCTTAAATAACCTTTACATAACTTAGAAATAAGTTTTGAAGGCTTTGGTATGGCAAAAACAAGTTAATTCGCTTACAGGGACTAAACTTGACAAACTACGAAAGTATGCCAATTTGAATTGTAACAGACATTCCGGAACATGACCATAAGTTAAACACACCTTAAATATCCTTTACATAGCTTAGAAATAGGCTTTGAGGTGTTCGGTGTGCTAAAATAAACTTTTGGGTCATTCAGGGACTAAAAGTGTCAAAAAAATGCACAAGTTTGCATTTTCGCGTATAACTTACGGTCTGAATACATCCGGACATCCAAAAATTTATGTAAGCACTAAAATATTTTATTTTAGTGTTTGGCATGAGAAAAATCCATTCGTCACGCAATTTGGATCGTTTTTCACGCTTATGCGCATTCCGTCGTAATTAACCAAACAATGCGATTGTACGGCTAAACGAACCGACATCCGGCATATTTTTGAGCATGTTTCATGTTCCGTATACTTTAACATCCTTGTGAAGCTTAAAAATGGGCTTGACGGGTGTTAGAAGTGCCAAAACACGACGATACGCGCTCAGGAACCAAAACTGCAAAACTGCAAAAAAAAAAAAAAAAAAAGATAAAAAAAAAATAAATAAAAAAATGCAGCAAAAAGCCATTTTAAACATAAGTTAGCAGCCCCTAACACTTCCCAAAGGTCAAGTGCCACATGTTAATCTCCTATGGTGGCCAAAATTAGTTACCACAACATTTTGACAAGTGTACGGCCTAGATCGTGCCCCCTTTTCCAAGAAACGATCCTAACGGTTGTGGGTTTACTATAAATACCCAACCCATTTTAACTCATTCCTCACTAGAATCTGATCTAAAAGACTCTAAGTTGAAACCATTGTTTCATACCTGAGTTATTTGGATCTAGATTAGCATTCGGGGACCTTTCGTAAGTATTCTTTCGTTCTTTTATCGCTTTCGAGTCCGAAAGTCAAACTTTGTTTGACTTTCTGCATTGACCAGTTTATGGTCGATGCGAAGTTCGTTTGAACTTCATAACGTGAGCGTGATCACGATGGTTATAGTCCCTAGTGACTATACCTACTGATTACCACGTTATCTAGGCTCAGTGACGAGTCGTAGTTTCGGTCAGAATACGTATTCTTGCGTATTTTGTAACCAAACTACTTATGGGTATCAAAACCGTTTGTTTTGATACCAAACCTGTTTTCTAAACTTAGTTAAGCATGTTTTAACATGCTTAGCTCGTCACTTTTAGTTGTGCTTGTATAGGGTCGTAAGGTAAGCGATCTAAACAATCGCTTATACTTTCGAACCCGACCCATTTGGTCGATCATTAGGATCCGACCAAATACATTAGGTGACCATAGTATATAGGGAATAACCCTCTGAGGTTATACCTTATGGTCGCTACGTTTAAGTAGTTGTATGATAGGTAATTTATATGCCTTAGGTAAATTACCAAAATACCCCTTTATGCCAAAATTCATTTTTAAACATATGTAACATAACTTTTGACATCTAAACTGATTTGACAACCATATTAGACATGTTAAGGCATATATTACTTGTCATAGGACTAGTTAGGCGGTCCGAACGCGTTTCACGCGAACGACGCGTTAAAGTAGCATAAGCTACCTAAACGGGTCGTAATGGGTCACAAGCACTTAGGATAGGTTTCATTTAGTATGTAGGCTTTGTTAAACCATACTACATGAGTTCCCATACTCATTTGGTTTACGAACCCTCATTCTATCCGATCTTCCGATTTAGGTCCGGTTTATTAATGTAGTTACCTATATTAGGTGCCGTTTGATATTCCGAGATCTCTAGCATTGCTTGGTGGTTATCTTAGGACTTCTGAGCAATCTCAAGTGAGTACATAGACCCATCTTTTACTGTTTTCCAAACATTTTGGGGTGAAACACATGTGCCTACTTGTTACTTTCATGCTTTCCTGTTTTCACATCATATACCTGCTATGTTTGTTAGTACATTATAGTACATGATTTCATTACGTTTCATGCTATGTATGTCCATTGTGTGCATATTTAGTACATTGTTTTACATTACATTTCTGCTATGTATGTTAACTGATAGCATGCTAGCACATTGATTTACATGACTTTTCTGCTTTGTATGTTAACTTAGCATACTTAGTACATTGTTTTTATATAACATGTTCACTTTTGCTATGACATTTGGTTTGCACAAACGAGACTATTATACGTTCATTAACATTAGCTACGCCGCTCGGTAGTAAGTACTGGTACCATAGGACTTGACAAATCCCATTCCTGACATCCCGGGTTTGTTTGGATGTAAGGAATGACTGAATCCGAAAACATTACTTTTGATAACTCTGACTGAAAGGGTTATCCGACTGTCTCAAGGCTTGAATGTATGCGTTAACTTACCACATAAATGTTTGTATCAATGTAACATGTATTACTTTGCGAAACATAACTTTTTGATACATTCAAAATACTTTGTTTTGTACATTTCTACATTTGGACTACTTGACAATACTTTACTTACAAGACATAACATTTGTTACACATTACTTGACTACTTTTGGACTATCAACATTTGACATGGTTTATACAAGGACTTTTGACAATTAGTTTAAACATAGACATTATACATTGTTGGTTGGTTATGTGACTTAAGTAACGAAATGTGAGTAATATGATACAAGCATGGTGGATACGCCGCTGGTACTTCCTATATATAAGTGTTTGTATTATATTACATATCATAGCGTTATTTAAATATTTCATTTTGGACTTATACATTTTACACAAGTAACATGTTTTCACAAGACTTTGTTTTACAATACGGTTTATTTTATACAACTCATTTTACATGGTTATTCATTTAACCATACATTATTCTTTATTTATACATATCATCTGAACTTATTGTTTTTCAAGCGATTTACAAAACAAAATCAAATTACAAGGTTCATGACTAAACATTTTCTTAAACTTAAGTCATGAATCTTATTTTCACAAACCTATGTATCTCACAGGCATTTTTATGCTGACGTACCTATTTTCACATGTGTTTTCAAGAGCTTTTCCGTAGGATGATGATCGTGACACTAGGGCGGACCTGTGCCTTAGAGATTTAAAATGAAGAAAGACTTAGTTTAATTATGTTCTGAACTCTTTAATTTCTGTTTAAGACAATGAAACTCTTATGTTAATAAATAAAATACAACTTTGAATGCCATGGTTATGAAACAATTAATTCTGTTACAACACTCCCCGACGTTTTCCTCTAAATAAATTTCGGGACGAAATTTCCACAAGTAGGGGAGACTGTAACATCCGTGCTTGTAATCATTGTGAACAGTTCTATTATCAATAAAAAAAAATGTTATTTGATCCCAATGTTTGTTTGGTTGTGTTTTACATTTTTCATGTTTTGACTTTTATTCAATTTCAAACTCTATATCGCTTTCTGGAGAGTTATACGCAAACTGGTGCGTAAACGTAACCAGTTTAACGCGACAAATACTCCGGAACATCAACATATACTTAACATACCTTAAATAACCTTTACATAACTTAGAAATAAGTTTTGAAGGCTTTGGTATGGCAAAAACAAGTTAATTCGCTTACAGGGACTAAACTTGACAAACTACGAAAGTATGCCAATTTGAACTGTAACAGACATTCCGGAACATGACCATAAGTTAAACACACCTTAAATATCCTTTACATAGCTTAGAAATAGGCTTTGAGGTGTTCGGTGTGCTAAAATAAACTTTTGGGTCATTCAGGGACTAAAAGTGTCAAAAAAATGCACAAGTTTGCATTTTCGCGTATAATTTACGGTCTGAATACATCCGGACATCCAAAAATTTATGTAAGCACTAAAATATTTTATTTTAGTGTTTGGCATGAGAAAAATCCATTCGTCACGCAATTTGGATCGTTTTTCACGCTTATGCGCATTCCATCGTAATTAACCGAACAATGCGATTGTACGGCTAAACGAACCGACATCCGGCATATTTTTGAGCATGTTTCATGTTCCGTATACTTTAACATCCTTGTGAAGCTTAAAAATGGGCTTGACGGGTGTTAGAAGTGCCAAAACACGACGATACGCGCTCAGGAACCAAAACTGCAAAACTGCAAAAAAAAAAAAGATAAAAAAAATAAATAAATAAATAAATGCAGCAAAAAGCCATTTTAAACATAAGTTAGCAGCCCCTAACACTTCCCAAAGGTCAAGTGCCACATGTTAATCTCCTATGGTGGCCAAAATTAGTTACCACAACATTTTGACAAGTGTACGGCCTAGATCGTGCCCCCTTTTCCAAGAAACGATCCTAACGGTTGTGGGTTTACTATAAATACCCAACCCATTTTCACTCATTCCTCACTAGAATCTGATCTAAAAGACTCTAAGTTGAAACCATTGTTTCATACCTGAGTTATTTGGATCTAGATTAGCATTCGGGGACCTTTCGTAAGTATTCTTTCGTTCTTTTATCGCTTTCGAGTCCGAAAGTCAAACTTTGTTTGACTTTCTGCATTGACCAGTTTATGGTCGATGCGAAGTTTGTTTGAACTTCATAACGTGAGCGTGATCACGATGGTTATAGTCCCTAGTGACTATACCTACTGATTACCACGTTATCTAGGCTCAGTGACGAGTCGTAGTTTCGGTCAGAATACGTATTCTTGCGTATTTTGTAACCAAACTACTTATGGGTATCAAAACCGTTTGTTTTGATACCAAACCTGTTTTCTAAACTTAGTTAAGCATGTTTTAACATGCTTAGCTCGTCACTTTTAGTTGTGCTTGTATAGGGTCGTAAGGTAAGCGATCTAAACAATCGCTTATACTTTCGAACCCGACCCATTTGGTCGATCATTAGGATCCGACCAAATACATTAGGTGACCATAGTATATAGGGAATAACCCTCTGAGGTTATACCTTATGGTCGCTACGTTTAAGTAGTTGTATGATAGGTAATTTATATGCCTTAGGTAAATTACCAAAATACCCCTTTATGCCAAAATTCATTTTTAAACATATGTAACATAACTTTTGACATCTAAACTGATTTGACAACCATATTAGACATGTTAAGGCATATATTACTTGTCATAGGACTAGTTAGGCGGTCCGAACGCGTTTCACGCGAACGACGCGTTAAAGTAGCATAAGCTACCTAAACGGGTCGTAATGGGTCACAAGCACTTAGGATAGGTTTCATTTAGTATGTAGGCTTTGTTAAACCATACTACATGAGTTCCCATACTCATTTGGTTTACGAACCCTCATTCTATCCGATCTTCCGATTTAGGTCCGGTTTATTAATGTAGTTACCTGTATTAGGTGCCGTTTGATATTCCGAGATCTCTAGCATTGCTTGGTGGTTATCTTAGGACTTCTGAGCAATCTCAAGTGAGTACATAGACCCCTCTTTTACTGTTTTCCAAACATTTTGGGGTGAAACACATGTGCCTACTTGTTACTTTCATGCTTTCCTGTTTTCACATCATATACCTGCTATGTTTGTTAGTACATTATAGTACATGATTTCATTACGTTTCATGCTATGTATGTCCATTGTGTGCATATTTAGTACATTGTTTTACATTACATTTCTGCTATGTATGTTAACTGATAGCATGCTAGCACATTGATTTACATGACTTTTCTGCTTTGTATGTTAACTTAGCATACTTAGTACATTGTTTTTATATAACATGTTCACTTTTGCTATGACATTTGGTTTGCACAAACGAGACTATTATACGTTCATTAACATTAGCTACGCCGCTCGGTAGTAAGTACTGGTACCATAGGACTTGACAAATCCCATTCCTGACATCCCGGGTTTGTTTGGATGTAAGGAATGACTGAATCCGAAAACATTACTTTTGATAACTCTGACTGAAAGGGTTATCCGACTGTCTCAAGGCTTGAATGTATGCGTTAACTTACCACATAAATGTGTGTATCAATGTAACATGTATTACTTTGCGAAACATAACTTTTTGATACATTCAAAATACTTTGTTTTGTACATTTCTACATTTGGACTACTTGACAATACTTTACTTACAAGACATAACATTTGTTACACATTACTTGACTACTTTTGGACTATCAACATTTGACATGGTTTATACAAGGACTTTTGACAATTAGTTTAAACATAGACATTATACATTGTTGGTTGGTTATGTGACTTAAGTAACGAAATGTGAGTAATATGATACAAGCATGGTGGATACGCCGCTGGTACTTCCTATATATAAGTGTTTGTATTATATTACATATCATAGCGTTATTTAAATCTTTCATTTTGGACTTTGTTGGTGCACTTGTGTCTGTACTTTGTCTGTAATTTGTCATGATACCGAACGATGTCTTTGTTAGTCTTGTAAGTTTGACCAAGTCAACCATCCTCCGGTTTGACTTGGCCAAACAGTCAACACATTGGTTGTAATATGTCTGTGTCGAAGGATGTGTGTGTCATCGAAGGATTGTTTAGATCCTTCGATGAGCTCGAAAGATAGGCATTCGATAGATGGACCTCGAAGGATATCATCCTTCGAGGTACATATGGATCCTTCGAGCTGTTTCTGGTCGACAGATGATCTTTCGATCAGTCTGTCTGATCCTTCGACCAGACATGCTGTGTTGGGTATAAATACCCGTGTGTTGTGTTCACTTCGGCAGACGACACGAGAGAGACAGACAGGAGAACACACACACACACGAGAGAACTTTGAGAGTTTACAGAATACATTTGTAAACCTTGTGCTTGTAACCGGACCTTTCATACGTATTAATATAAAGGTGTTAATCGGTGAATATTGCGTGTCGTGTTTTTACGTGTTCTATCTCGGTTTGCTATCTCGGTTGGATTCCGCACAACCGGGTTGGTTTGTACACAAGGATTAGGCGACTAGATCCTCCCCTAGCCGGACCTTCAAGTGGTATCAGAGCCTTGGCTCTTCTCCTTGTTAAAACCGAGGTGTTCTTGCTGTTTTTCGGGTTTAAAAAGTTCCTATTTTCTGGAAAATCTTGCTGTTTTTGCTTGGTGTTTTGTCAAAAACCTTGTTATTCTTCATGTTTACATGTTAGTCATGGGTTTTTGTTAAACATTTTAGCAAAATCGTTGTGTTCGGAGAGTTTCGGTTCACCGGAATTCTTATATTTTCTGGGTGGTGTTCTTGAAATCTTCATTGTGTTCTTCATAAAAATACACTTCTTGATCTTAAAAATTCAAATTACCAAGTGTTTGTGTGTTGGGAAGAGTATTTTGATTATAATATTTGAACCTTACCTGTTTGGTGAAACCTGCATGTTCAGAAGATATGGTCTGAACATACTTTCTGCCGAAAGTTTTTACCAACCCGTCAACTTTTTCACCAACCTGTCACCCTTTGTCAACTGTGTCAGAGCTGTTCGAAAGATATCCTTCGAAGTCGAAAGATCATCTTTCGATCAAAGGAGGTTCGATAGATAGTCATCCTTCGAGCATCCTTCGAAGTCTGAGACTTATCTTTCGTTCCAAGAAATATTTTCGAAACATACATCTTTCGGACTACTGCTCTTTTTCGAAAGACAAGGATCCTTCGATTGGAGAATCTTTCGAAATCATTGTTCGAAAGATAAGGATCCTACGATTGGGGAATCTTTCGAAATCATTGTTCGAAAGATAAGGATCCTTCGAGTGGAGAGTCTTTCGAAATCATTGTTCGAAACTCAACAGTGATCTTTCGAACACTGTTGATCCTTCGAACAAGTGTTGATCCTTCGATCACAGTTTGTTTAAGTTTAACAAGTTTGTGTTTTTCTCATCTTTCGATCAGGATCCTTCGGCTGGTATTATTATTCTTGATCAAAAATGAATTCGATGTGGGGTGTTCCGGTAAATGCAGAGATGTATTTTGGTACTCCAGCTCCGGATTCGGGTTCGCAAGCTAATGCTACATCTACCGGTCAATGGGCATTCGTATCAAACCAAGCTCCAAGTGTTCAAAGCATTTTGCTAAGCGAAAGTGAAACGGGAAGTTTAAATAGGCCTCCAAAGTTGATGCACTTAAGTGAATACCCGGGATGGTTTGATAGATTTCATACATACGTCCTTGGTCAAAATACAGAATTGTGGTTGCGTTTCGTCACAGATTTTGATGAAACAATAGAAGTTGCCGCTTCATCTGCTGCTACGTTTGCCGATCTTACGGAAGATCAGAAGAAAGTCTATGACTTAGAAAAGAAAGCCTATGCCATTCTTACTCAGGCGTTGAGCAAAGATATTTATCATCAATTTGTCAGTTTCAAGACAACGAAGAAGTTGTGGGACGCATTGAAGATAAGGGGCGTAGGAAATGAAGCGACACGTCAATTGAGAAAAGACCTGCTGAAGAAAGAATTTGATGGTTTTGCTTGTATGCAGAATGAATCTTTAGGAGATTTGACAAGTCGATTTACTCATTTGCTGACTGAATTGGCAAATATTGGGGTTGTAACGACTTCAGCAGAGATAGTGAAGAAGTTTGCAGATGCACTGCCACCTCAATGGAATAACTTCTTAGAAATCATGAAGTACAATGGCACTTTGGATACAACAAGCTTCAGTGATTTTGCTCAACTCCTGGAGAACAGGAATCAGGAAGAAACTCTCAAGGCGAAAAGAGTTCCATTGCCACAAAATCCTGAAATTTATTATGGAACTTCTAGCACTTCTACAAAACCTTCTTCACACGCTCCACTTCAAACAGCATTTGTGTCTAGCACTAGCTTGTATGGCACCCCTCCTCCAACAACAGACATGTTTGGAAATCCGCTTAATCCAGCCCCTCAACCAGCACCACAACAGCAACAGCAAATCAGAACAACTGATATGTTCGGGAATCCACTTCCTCCTCAACAGCAAGCGTGTTATGGAAGCACATCATCTGCTGGTCAACAATCAAAGCCAAATACAGTACGGCTCGACACCTCAAGCTTTTCTAAAGTCAGTGTGGAAGTAGCAAAGGAACACATGGAGCTGCTAAACACTTTGGTGAGCGCATACTGTGGATTAGTGGAAGGTCAGATTGGTAACATTAATCTGACACAAGAAGACTATCAGCAGATCGATAAAGAGGAGATGGAGATGATGGACATCAAGTGGGCCTTTGCCAGTGCTGTTAGGCGAGCAAAGGATTTCATGGAACGAACTGGCAGAACCAGCTTGGAAAGCAAGAAAGACACCAAGTATGGGTTTGATAAGCAGGCTGTTAAGTGTTTCAACTGTGGTGAACGTGGTCATTTCAAGCGTGAGTGTACGAGGCCATCTCAGCATGGAAACCAGAATCCCTTCAGAGGTCAAGGCAACCAGCAGAACCAGAACAGGAACAATGTTCGTACATTGGTACCTGTCAACAACCAGAGTCAAGCAGGACCATCTAATGCCAACCAGGCACTTGTGGTTCAAGTAGACGAAGGTTGTGATTGGTCAATCCAGTTTGGAAATGATGCTCCGGATGGAACAGCGTGTTTTGCTGAAATTGTCAAGGAGCTTAATCACGCCAGTGGTGGAGAATCTTCCACCAATGGTGGTGACTCTTCTGAGGATGAAGACTCTTCTGGTTACAGCAGAAGTTCGGATGAAGAATCCTCGAGCTCAGGTGATGATCATGTGGGTGAGACATCAAATGCGTCAATCGATGCAGATATTGATGAGCTTTTGGAAGAAACTGCAGCAGGAATTCAAAGAAGATCTATTCTGGTGGATCAAGCTGCCTATTCTTCGTCTTCTCTCCATTCAGCCTTTATGGCTAATGTCGACAGTTCATCAAGTCAGGTATGTGTCGATGAACCCACTTCTGATAGTTGTGATAACTGTGATAGTTTGCGTGTTAAATGTGCTGATTTAGAGACAAGCATGTCTGAGTTGCAAGGCAAACATGATGCTTTACAAGCTAGTTTGTTTGACTTGCAAGACAAACATGTTTCCTTGAGTGATAAGTGGTGTGAATTGCAAAGCGAACACAAGGCTTTGCAAGAGAAATATGATGTGACATTCATTCACAACCAGAAGTTGACCGTTGATCTTTCCAAGTGCACAGAAGCCAATATGTTTTATGAAAACCATGAAAAGGAGTTTAAGTCGGTAATTGAAAAGTTAAAGAAAGATAAAACCGAGTTAACTAAAATGGTTTCCAGAAAACAAACTGACATTAATTTGTATATAACTCGTCTGGAAGTAATGCAAAAGGAAATGGCTTGTGTTAAAACTGAAAGTGAGGCGATCCGACTCAAGTTAGACAGTTATTTGAGCTCTAGCTATGTGTTGGATCACATCATTGACGTACAGAAAGAGAAACGGGATGTCACATGCATAGGCTACAAGAAATGTCCACCACCTGTGAGACACAATTATGATGCCATGCCTGATGAGGAGAATAGAACTCACTTTGAACCATCTGTTCCTTTGGATGTCAATGAATTTGCTACAGGACTCGGATACAAGAAAGAAGTATCGTCAGATTCAGATGTGTCAGCAGATACATTTGTAACTGCTGAACAGAATCAGGATCCTCCAGTTGTGGTTGAGGATGCTGATTCTTCTGATGATGAATCTGATGATACTGATTCAGCAAAGTCTGATGCGGTGATCAAGGATGAGGACATACCTCTCGAGAATCATATTCTCTGTGATCCTCCTGCAAAACCCGCTAAGACTGTTGCAATCGAGTCCTCGTCTGCAAAAGAGTCGGAGAGTGTGGATTTGCTGTACACTCTTGTTGGTGATGATAAGATTTATTCTGACAAAGATTTTCCTATAAAGAACGTTAATCAATCTTTAATCAGTAAAGTCTTTGAAAATTCGACAAGTAAGTTTTTGGGAAAGACAGGACCACATGTTACAGTCACACAGTGTCCTCCTATTCCAAAGGCAGAAATTCGAAAACAATTTGGCAATAAGAAATTACCAACTGTGCAAAAACAGCAAAATCATACCAAACCCAAAGGAAAATCACCGACTCAGGGTCAGAAGAAACAGACCCAAAAGAAGAACAAGAAGGTGAACTTTGTGAAATCTAAGGGAACGGACAAAATTGCAACGTTTGAAAATCAATCTAACTTAGATTTTGTCAAGAAAGCAAAAGTGATGAAAAGGAATGAACTAGACAGTTCAAAACCTAGTACCTCAGGATCACAAAGTTCATCATCGACAAGACGATCACATGATACTTCGGGGTTTGTAGAACGAAGATCATGTTTTGAATGTGGAACGATTGGACATGTTATTCGAAATTGTCCATATCTTCATAAGTTGAAAGCAAAGGATGATGATCCCCGTGAACGCAATCACCAAAAGCGATCTGTTTCTGTAAAACAAGATCCCCGACTTGTAAAAGAAAGGGAAAAGAAACAGAAACGCCAACAGGTCAAGAAAATTGAAAAGGCAATTAAAACCGATGTGGTTAACAAACCATCTGTTTCTGTCAAACCAGAAAATTCAAAAACTTCTGACAACCATGAAGTTAAAATTTTAAAGAATGACACTGGTAAACCAAAACAGACCTGGAAACCAAAAACGGTTAAAGAATCAGGGGGATCATCACAATTTTCAAATCATCAAAGAATAGAAGTTATTGTTGTTGATGAAAATGGAAGACCCAAGACCACAATGGCTTGGGTCCCCATCTCCAACTAATCAATTGAGTTTATGTGCAGGGTGTTCCAGGAGGAACTATCAGTAGTCATTGGATTGTTGATAGTGGGGCATCCAGGCACATGACAGGCGACATGAAGCTTCTCTACGACGTCAAATCTATTAGAGGAGGTTATGTTGCTTTTGCTGGAGATAAGGGCGGATATATTACGGGTGAAGGAATGATCTCCAACGGGGTTGTTAGCTTTGATAAGATCAACTTTGTGCAACAACTTGATCACAATCTTCTTAGTGTTTCTCAAATTTGTGACAAGCAGTTCTCAGTACACTTTGATGCAAATGGATGTTATGTGCTGAAACCCGGCTTCAAAATTCCAAAAGAATGGATTCTCTTGTCGGCTCCAAGGATAAATGATCTGTATGTTCTTGATATGAGCCAAGCTATCACAACGTCTGCACAAGCAACTTGTTTCGTTTCCAAAGCCACAGAAAAAGACTCAATCTCTTGGCACAGACGAATGGGTCACATTCACTTACGCAAAATGAATCATTTGGTGTCAAATGAATTAGTGAATGGTGTTCCTCTTAAAAACTTCCATCTTCAAGACGTCTGTGTCTCGTGCCAGAAAGGAAAACAAACGAAGAAGCGACACCCTACAAAGAAAGTCAACACGGTGGCTGTTCCTCTTGAACGTTTGCACATGGATTTGTTCGGTCCAGTCAAGCACAAAAGCATTAGGAATGATCAATATTGCCTCGTGATAACTGATGATTATTCAAGATTTTCTTGGGTGGCGTTCATGGCACACAAGAGCGAAACCTTCGGTATTATCAAAAACTTGATCATTCAGATTGAGAATCTATATAAGTTGAAGGTTAGGCGGATACGCAGCGACAATGGTACTGAATTCAAAAATCATGCCATGGCGGAGTTTTGCACTGCAAAAGGTATTCTTCACGAATTTAGTGCAGCTTATACTCCTCAACAAAATGGCGTCGCTGAACGTAAGAACCGCACATTGATCGAGACTGCTAGGACAATGTTAGTAGAGTCACAATTGCCCATTCCATTCTGGACTGAAGCTGTGTCCTCTGCATGTTATACGTTGAACCGAGTCCTTACAGTCAAAAGGCACAATAAGACCTGCTTTGAGCTTCTTAACAAACGGAAACCAGATTTGTCATATCTTGAACCATTTGGAGCTCCGTGCACTATAATCGATCCTAATGGAAAGTTTGGGGCAAGAGCAATTACTTTCTTGGGTATTCCACCCCAAACTTAAGAGTCTGGAATCTAGAGACTAAAAGGGTCGAGGAATGGTCTGAAGTCAGAGTACAAAGGCACACTTTACCAGTTAGAAATCCTGGTCAGCCTTGGATGTTTGAGTACGATGACTTTTTCAATTCGATCAATGTTGAAGCAGTTGAAGAAAATGCTGCTGCAAGGATGTTTTTCGAGAGTGACAATGCAACAGATTCACCGTTGGTTCGTCCAATTATTGTCAATCAAGAACCATCTTCGGTGAACAACAATGCTCTCGACAATGAGGATTTTCACGATGCTACCGAATTGAACGAATCTTCAGAGGATGATGAATTTCTAGATGCAGATCAAGAAGCTCCAACAACAACAGTTCATGGTACTTCAGAGGGTACTCCTCCAGTGGATGTCCCTAGAACAGCTGAAGCTACTGCATCATCCTCTTCGTCAATTCCGGGTATTGAATTGGTTGTTGATCTCAATCTCAACAACCTGGGTATTAATGTTCCTGTACCAGATAATCCAGAAACTAGGATTCACAATACCCATCCTCAATAAAACATCATCGGAAATGTACAAAGTGGTGTTCAAACAAGAAACATGTTGCGAAACAACAACAATGCAGGCTTGTATACGGCGATTAGAGAATCTGGTCAACAAAATGATTGGTCTTTCGCGTGTTATGTCTCACAGGAAGAGCCAAGAACTTGGAAAGACGCTTTGAAAGATAACTCTTGGGTTGAAGCAATGCAGGAAGAACTGCAACAATTCCAGAAGCTTGGTGTCTGGAAACTCGTAGAGAAACCTGCTGGTTATAAGAAGATTGGTACCCGTTGGGTGTTTAAATGCAAAAAGGATGACCGTGGAGTCGTTATTCGAAACAAAGCAAGGCTAGTCGTTCAAGGTTTTCGTCAGATAGAAGGGATCGACTACAACGAAGTGTATGCACCTGTTGCACGTCTAGAAGCAATTCGGATCTTTCTGGCTTATGCCTCATTCAAAGGTTTCAAGGTATACCAGATGGACGTGAAAAGTGCATTTTTACATGGTGTGGTGGAAGAAGAGGTGTACGTCGAACAGCCTCCAGGTTTTGAAGATCCTATCCATCCCGATCGGGTTTGGTTGCTCAACAAAGCTCTCTATGGTCTACATCAAGCACCACGAGCTTGGTATGCAACCTTATCTAATTATCTGCTGGAGAATGGATTTCGCAGAGGTCTTATCGATTGCACTCTTTTCATCAAAGAACAAGATGGAGATCTTCTACTGGTTCAGGTATACGTTGATGATATTATATTTGGTTCTACTAATGATGTTTTGTGTAGGAATTTCGAGCGCATCATGCAGGATAAATTCGAGATGAGTGCTATGGGGGAAATGACTTTCTTTTTGGGCCTACAAGTGCAACAAACTGAGTCTGGGATATTCATCCATCAGACTAAATATGTTGGTGACATCTTGAGCCGGTTCCAGATGTCTGATACAACGCCCATCGGTACCCCATTGCCGCAAAATCACGGAATTAATCCAGACTTGAAGGGTGAAGCTGTTAGCCCCTCATACTACCGCGCGATGATCGGATCTCTTATGTACCTCACAGCATCAAGACCAGATATAATGTACCCAACGTGCCTGCTTGCCAGATATCAAGTGAACCCGAAGGCCTCACATCTTGCAGCTGTAAAAAGGATTTTTCGTTATTTGAAGGGTTACCCTGACACCGGTCTATGGTACCCTAGGGATAATAACTTTGACTTGATCGCTTTCAGTGATTCTGATTTTGGCGGATGCAAAATCGACGGCAAATCCACAACGGCTGGATGTCAGTTTTTGGGAAATCGCCTAGTCACATGGCAGTGCAAGAAGCAGACGTGCGTCGCTACATCAACATGCGAAGCTGAATACATTGCTGCCTCAAGTTGTTGCTCCCAAGTCCTATGGATCCAACAACAAATGCGCGACTACGATTTTGAATTCCTAACTACTCCTATTTACGTTGATAATTCTGCTGCCTTACAGATCACTAGAAATCCTGTGCAGCATTCAAAGACTAAGCACATCGAAATTAAGTATCACTTCATACGTGATTGCTTTGAGAAAAGGCTAATCGATGTTGCTTACGTCCACACCGATGACCAACGTGCCGACCTTTTTACCAAAGCATTTGACAAATCAAGATTTGACTATTTATTATTGGTAAACGGCATTAAGGTCAAGCAAGAGTAAAACCAACATCGGAAAATCATTTTTGTAAATACCTTTGTGTTTTAAATTTGTCTTAGTTTATTGATTTTAGGGGGAGTAAATCCAAAATTTGGAAAATCCAAAAACATTGAAAAATTTCAAAAATAGAAAAACAAAAATGAGTTTCCTGGTGAGCAAAAGAGAAAATGATAGTACATCAGTGGTCTGTCTAAACCTCTTTAAACTGAATGCAAAATGAAAAACGATAAGCAGCTCTATATAAGATGTATCGGTAGGCTCACAATCATTTTAAAGTGTGCAGGGTGATATAAACTTAAATCGACTGAAGACTGGGTGGGAACCATTCATTGGCATATGGTCTTAGTACCGAAATTTCGTTTGAGAGATTGCCGAGGTTCTGAGATATTCGGTCTTTATGCTGCTTATCATCTGGGTATCATGGTTGTATCTTTTACCGAAATATAACGGGGACGCAAGTCTAGATCTTCCATGATACCATACATACGTGTACATATTGCATACGACCTCAATAAGTGATCAACAATCACATGTCCAAACAAAATAAGTGATAAAATATCACAAATTCTTTGCGGGAGTCAAGTTCGTCTCTTTGCTGTACGAAAGTACTGACCTGTTCACGAACTTGCTCCTGTGCCCTCATGCATCGAAAATCAAGTTCCTCATCAATAAGTGATTCTATCACATAGGGCTTGTTTTCAATCAAAATAAGTGAGAATCTCACATCATATATGGTCAAACAGATGATAATCGGTATACTCACCGGTAAGATGAACCCTCGTGCATACCTTGATACGGGAATGTGTCGTGATGTGGATGAACACCGGTCGGTAAGTATTAATCATACCTTAACGTATCCCCTCGCCATGATTACATCTGATAAGTTGAGCTTAAGTGGACAACAATACCGATAATTGTTATAGGATGCTTATCTTAATGTTAACTAATTGAACAACAAGAGCGTTTTTGGCATGACCGTACACTGATATGATTCTCTTACCCTCGAAACTCACAAAAAGAATGTCTGTATATATTTATTTACTGCTTTCAGTCTTTAAATTTGAAATATTCAAAATACCAAAAAGATTTTAGGTATGTTTTAACATAAACTTTTTAAAAGCCAAAAAGATTTTATTTCTATTTTATTTTCGATCGTACGATGTTGGATCTCGAGTCTTCGATACCTGAAACCTGAACGAAAACCGAAAATGACTAAATCATCATAAACGGTCGAAATTTGCAAAGTTTTGAAAGTTAAAATTGAAATTGATAAAATTTGTTAAACTTTCAAACTGTCGGACGGTGTTTCATTGAACAATGGTCACATGTGTGTCGTTTGATTATGATATTCCAGGCAGTTGTTCTCATTACGCGTTTAGATTTCTTGCATGTGCAGATTCTAAAGGCAAGGAGAACATGGTCGATGACAAGCTTCGGAATGAAGACACGACGTGAAGGCGCTCAAGTGATAAAGATGATCGAGTTGCCGCTGACCATCATCAACACCACAAGGATCTCACTTCATAAAGAACAAGTATTTCACGAGCATAACTCAAGGGGGAGCTTATGTTAAGGGGGAGTTTGTCAACACACTTCCTACATGAAACGGGGAGTTTGTTGGTACACTTTCTGCTTTCAAGACGTGAAGACTTTGAAGATCCTCCGACATTGAAGACGTGAAAGGACGTCAAAGACTTGAAGACATGAAGGGCCTACAAGAATTAAGATCAAGACAAAGCTATTTCGAAGATCGAGACAAAGCTACAGCCAAGGGGGAGTTTGTTGGTGCACTTGTGTCTGTACTTTGTCTGTAATTTGTCATGATACCGAACGATGTCTTTGTTAGTCTTGTAAGTTTGACCAAGTCAACCATCCTCCGGTTTGACTTGGCCAAACAGTCAACACATTGGTTGTAATATGTCTGTGTCGAAGGATGTGTGTGTCATCGAAGGATTGTTTAGATCCTTCGATGAGCTCGAAAGATAGGCATTCGATAGATGGACCTCGAAGGATATCATCCTTCGAGGTACATATGGATCCTTCGAGCTGTTTCTGGTCGACAGATGATCTTTCGATCAGTCTGTCTGATCCTTCGACCAGACATGCTGTGTTGGGTATAAATACCCGTGTGTTGTGTTCACTTCGGCAGACGACACGAGAGAGACAGACAGGAGAACACACACACACACGAGAGAACTTTGAGAGTTTACAGAATACATTTGTAAACCTTGTGCTTGTAACCGGACCTTTCATACGTATTAATACAAAGGTGTTAATCGGTGAATATTGCGTGTCGTGTTTTTACGTGTTCTATCTCGGTTGGATTCCGCACAACCGGGTTAGTTTGTACACAAGGATTAGGCGACTAGATCCTCCCCTAGCCGGACCTTCAGACTTATACATTTTACACAAGTAACATGTTTTCACAAGACTTTGTTTTACAATACGGTTTATTTTATACAACTCATTTTACATGGTTATTCATTTAACCATACATTATTCTTTATTTATACATATCATCTGAACTTATTGTTTTTCAAGCGATTTACAAAACAAAATCAAATTACAAGGTTCATGACTAAACATTTTCTTAAACTTAAGTCATGAATCTTATTTTCACAAACCTATGTATCTCACAGGCATTTTTATGCTGACGTACCTATTTTCACATGTGTTTTCAGGAGCTTTTCCGTAGGATGATGATCGTGACACTAGGGCGGACCTGTGCCTTAGAGATTTAAAATGAAGAAAGACTTAGTTTAATTATGTTCTGAACTCTTTAATTTCTGTTTAAGACAATGAAACTCTTATGTTAATAAATAAAATACAACTTTGAATGCCATGGTTATGAAACAATTAATTCTGTTACAACACTCCCCGACGTTTTCCGCCACGTCTTGTATGCTATACGTGGTCGGGGTGTGACAGCTAAGGCTTTGATACCACTTGTAGGTCCGTTTTTCATGGAGGATCTGATACGTAACCTATCCTTGTTTATCCCAAACACAATCGCGGGCACGGAATCCCCGTGACGGTGCAAACCAAACACAATGTAGAACACACACGCGTAACCAAAGATTCAATATCTATTGATCAGGGATGAGTACAACCACAAACATATACAAACAATGTTTTACAGACTCTCTCAAGTCTCTCTGTTCTCACTTATGACTAAACTGATAAACAAC
This sequence comes from Helianthus tuberosus, assembly GCA_030545235.1. Classification (NCBI taxonomy): domain Eukaryota; kingdom Viridiplantae; phylum Streptophyta; class Magnoliopsida; order Asterales; family Asteraceae; genus Helianthus; species Helianthus tuberosus. Next base: position 45,197,366 of record CM060440.1, read on the forward strand.
TGAGCTATTTATACCGTCCATCGACGAAAACCCATGTGACGAAGTCCATGTGTGACGAAATCAGGGAGTTCGCCACACACTTAAGGAGTTCGCCATTGATGAGTCATGACGAAATCATGGGAGTTCGTCATTTATAATTCATGACGAAATGGGACTTCGTCATTGCATGTACACATGAATTTTCGTCGACATGCATGCTGACAAATATAAAAGATTTCGGCCCAAATGCAAGTGGCCCAAGTAAATGGCCCAATATGCATGTTATACGTACATCAGATTTCTCAAAATCCAATTGCAAAGGTTAGTCAACATGTGACATCATCATGACATCATCATGATGATGTCATGGTGATGTGTCATCGGGAATAGGTTTGCGGCTCTCCGTGCTTCGCGTGTCGAACTCTGGAGCGCACGACGGAGGAATGTCGCTACTTCGGGGCTTGAGCCGAACCTAACCGAGTCGAACCGAACCGAGTCGAGTCGCGTCCACATAAAGTGTACCAACAATTTTTTGTTCATATACTTATTGGTTTGTGTTTATATTTATTATGTTAAAGTTTCAAATGGTGCAAAAAATTGATCACTACACTACTTTTAGCTCTACATATTATTTTTTAAATTCTACAATAAAAATTAATTACATAATAACTTATTGTTTCCAAATAAAGGAGTCAAAAGTTAGTAATAATAACTTACATAGCAGATGTTTCAAATCCTTAATGCTTGATGATGCAGCCTTCTGGTTCAGTTTGTATGCATGTTAAACAGCTTTGAAGTAGAGCGATTTCATCATGGGCTTCTTTGGAGTTTGGCGATTCAGGTGCGCTCTGTTGTAGTCTCTTTTCTCCATAGTGCTCTATAAATGTGATACATGGTGCCCAAAATGAACATGTTTTACAACTACCATATACCATATACAAATTCTACCATAGTGCTACTAAAGAAACTGGATTACAGGAGATAAAAGGAGGATTTTACATGTATTGTGTGAAACTATAGCCGAAAAACCACCTTTACTTAACCTTTCTGAACTTTCCATTTGGTGACCCTTGACATTATTGCATAAACCAAAATAACTCAACCTGCAGATTATTAGATTCACAAAAACAAATCAATATCATTGAACAAAAGAAACAAAAAAAACTCTTCCATGAAGTTATAAATACATAATGGGGTGAAACCATGATTAAGGTATAATTTCTTCAATAACCCTAATTAAATTTTAATCAACGATGTGAAAAAAAAATCTACCATAGTTGAGTAATCGCCAATACCAACTCCGGTTGAAACCCATCTACACGAATATCTTCGGTACATTTCATAACTTTGGATATTAACTATGATTTATTATTGAAAACAATATAGCGAATCGCCGGGTTGATGTTTACCCCTACGACCATTATCGGTGACCTTTGCTTCCTCGGTAGGGTGATTAAAAGGCATCGGCGCCATCAAAACCCTAAAAGACCATCGTCATTGGGGGATCAGACTACCACCACTTCAATCTGATGTCTCCAAAACGATCTGTACATGAGTAGAAGAGACAGAGACGATGGGAGCGAAAAGTGATGTCTCATCTAACAGAATAGGTGTCACTGGAAGACATCAGAAGAGATACTTGGAAAGGCAGCAAACAAACACTTGCAAACATAACCCAACCAATAATCACATGCCACACAGGTGTTTGGCACTATTCCTTTCGCTCTTCTTTAAATACAGAGAAGACCTGGTTTGACCAAGGCTCATAATCATATGATGTCTCATCTAACAGAATAGGTGTCACTGGAAGACATCAGAAGAGATACTTGGAAAGGCAGCAAACAAACACTTGCAAACATAACCCAACCAATAATCACATGCCACACAGGTGTTTGGCACTATTCCTTTCGCTCTTCTTTAAATACAGAGAAGACCTGGTTTGACCAAGGCTCATAATCATATGACGTTACCCAACCTGGTTGATCAAGTCTCATATGACTAATCTGATATGACCAGTTACCCGATCTCATTTGACAGAAAAATGTTTGCAGGTCAACCCAGTCGCCCCAAACTCATGTGAACCATTACCTGACCCAACCAGTTTTGAGAAAAAAAATGGACAATAATTCTAAGGGGTCAAGATCTAATTTGACCATAGTATATATGACCCGTTACCCGACCTGGTCTGACCAAAAATGGAGAACAATGTTTGCAGGTTAACAAAATTTGACCCAAGCCGTTATGACCCATTACCCGACCATCATTCTGCCAAAAGAATAGTAGTTTTCAAATAGTTTGTTAGATACCTTAACGATCAAGCAGCACCTGAAATCATCAACATAAAACCTAAACATCGTTAGATATGACAATGTTCAAAAAAATTAAAACTCAAAAAAGAAATTGATACCCGATGAAATTGTCTTATTCGATGGCCTTATTCTGTCATGTCCACCATTTTTGTCAAACTTGGACACCAGCAAAACCGCAAAGCCCAAACTGAAAAAGGCCTCTCTCAGTTCATTGGCACTGATCTTGCAACTATGGTCTCAATCAAATTTCTCAAAATTTACTTTAAATAAGGAAAAAAATACAAAATATATTTGCTCAATGTGAAATTAACCAACAAAAAATACAAAATGAAAAGAAAGTCAATTTCATTTCCAATCCAATTTCAATCCTATAGCATTTTGCTTGAACTAAACAGCGTCACAATACATTAACAACCAAACTAAACAACCTGTAAACATAAAAAATCTAAAATAATAACCCAAAAATCCAATCAAATCCGAAACTAATCGCCGTTTATCAAAAACCTTAAATTATATTTGAAAAGAAATAGAAGCACATAGTTAGAAGAAGATTTGAAGAAATACTAGCACATAGTTAGAAGTGGACTAACCTTAGAAGTGAACAAAATCAAATCCAGATGAACCCTTTTGACCGTCGTCTTCTTCGACCACCCCGTTTTTCAGATCTGAACCATATTATGCTTCGATTAACTTTTGATTCATCGCCTAAAATATAAGCTTCATTAAAGGCCTGATAAATAATAGCCATATACCTAAGCTAAAAAACATCCATTTATATGTGAAGACAATCACCTGCTCTTATATTTTATGTGTTAAGACTATCATATGCTCTAAACAAATAATAGCCATAACAGAACATGTAATTTAAATGATAACACTTCGATTCCTTTAAAGAAATATGATTAACAAAATTTATAGCCTAAACAATAAATAAACACTAAAACGACTAAAACACTAAGAATATCAAGTTTAATAACAATAATTATACCCGGATCGATACTGATACGATACGATCTATAAGATCGAATGAATGCAAAAAAAAAAAAAAAAGCCAATACATCCAAGAATCAACAATGAAGAATAACAATCGGATTAAGCTCTAATAAACAAAAAAAACATTAAAACAAAGAAAAAAAACCAACAATCGGATTTGGTAAAAACAAAAAACACAAATACAATAAAAAAAGATTAGAATGATACATGGATATCAAGTGAAAACACAAAGACCCCTTAATATGATATGTTTCGATCTTTTGAATCCACAGAATCCAAAAAGAATCATATAATATCAACGATAAATCTTCATAATACATAAAGAAGGGATTCGTACCTTTGTGATGACGACATTTGATTATCAGAATCAGAAAACAAAATCCATTGAAGATGAAGAACCCTAGATATGAACGAATACGAATAGAAAAACAATCAAAATCAACATCAACATTGAATGTTTTTGGACTCATAGATCAACATGACTAATTGAAAGTATCCATGATCTAACCTTGATTTGAAGATCCTTGATGATCGGTGTAGGACCGAGTTTCGGGACCGAAACCGTGATTCGTGTGAGATCGGTTCAAGACGGGAGAGATTAGAGATAAATAAACAACTTCTTTGTATTAATCCGGTAGTATAACATTACAAATCGGCCCGATTACATGATAACCGAACTAATACCAAAGGAGTATACATACGGGGAGAGACCAAGTGGTGATCTCTCCCCCACACAATGAAGCTCACAGGGAACTCTCAAATGAGCTCCCTTGTTCTCACAATTCTCTCAATTTGCAAATGAGACAAAGGGTTGTTATTTATAGCTACACCCCTTTGTCTTGCAAACACACACGGTCAAACACATAACCCTCTCGTTTGACCACTTCAAACGAGCGGGTCAACACACATTCGTTTGACCGTTTCACTAACTATTACAAATTCAGCGTAAAATAAATCTAATCTATTCGACAAGCATCGGACACAAAATCTGCATCAACAAATTCCCCCTTGTCCGTTGCTGTCGAATGCTGAAAATGCAACTGCAATCGATCTTCAGTCAAGTATTCATCTTCTCTGTGTTAACAAATTCCCCCTTGACCGATGATCCAGGTAAGTAGTATCTTGACGCTCTTTGTATAATATTTCCCCCTTAAAGTACGTGTATCCGTGTTGGGTGTTGTGCAATTTCCTCAATTGACCAATCTTCCGCTGATCTTCCAATACTCCAACCGGCATTTGATAAGGGTTTCATTCTTTAAAAACTGCATCAAGTCTTGATCTTCAAACATACTACATTGGTAGAAGTTTCTGGTGAACTGTCTTCTGTAAACCGTCTTTGTGGAATTGACCAAGTAAAGCACTTTAATCATCAGCATCAACACTCAGGAAAGTCAGCTAGACCAAGTGTATCCCTTGCAAGCTCAACCAGCATGCTTAGTTGAACTACATCCAGATCTCATTGTCTCGCCTTTGTGAAGTTGACCACGTAATGCACTACGGATCTTCAGCATCAATACTCAGGAAGTCAGCTTGACCAAGTACATCGTTTGCAAACTCAACGAATTGAGTTACCCCCAGATCCCTGTAAAATCCCAAAGAAACATTAAGTCTAAAACCGAATCCTACAGGTCTTCAGCCTTGAATTATCATTTTTCATAAAGATTCCCCAAGGTCTTCAGTGAACAGCGCTTTGAAACTACTGTCGACTTTAGATACCTGTATGTTTCCGTGCAAAACTCTTCACGCTGGCGGGAGAATTAATTAAAATCCTCAAATATGTGTCTGTGCAAAACATTCCACGCCGAACCGTTTGTATCACCAGAAAATCACAAACTCTACCACCTGTGATTGCGTTTATAAATTTACCGAAGAAATTCAACATATGAAAATTTTTATCCCCCCATTTCTTTGGTAAGATCTCTAAACTTTAACAGATTCTCTCCACTTCAAAGAAACTGTCGTCAATTTCACAGAACAAATTCTCTCCACTGAGAAGAATTTATCTTCAAATGTTCACCAATTCCCTCCACTGAGCGGAACTGTCGTCAATCTTCATTAACTGTTCTCGGTTGTTCGAAAAATCACGAAAACGACTTTCTTCTTTGCATATTCTAGTTGAATAAGAACGTCCCCTAGTACCCCGTAGGATCCGACTTGTATCCCTCCAAAGACTTTGTGAACTCGTTAGGACCGGTATTGACATTCCAAGTTCATACGTTCGTTTTCAAATGCGAGAATATGACAATAAACAAAATGTTGTCGAACATTTTCGAATAACCGATAACAATCATAAATATTAACGTGCGGAAGTGAACATACCGTTTTTGTTTTTGGCCCATAGTAGTCAAGTCACCAAATTTTGACGTTTGCATCGGTAACCGTGACTACCCCACATTTTTCAAAATACCATCATCTTTTGTTTTCATCATGCTGCATCATCCCGCGCGCTCCCAAATTCGTACGAATTTGATGTTGAAATTTGGAAGCCCGTTTCAAATAATCTTCGCGAACACCCAATCCCACTTCATGTCTCATCTAGAAATTTGGTCCATAATCCCAATGCCAAAACATGATTTTAAATTCAACTTTTGAATTTTAAATCAATAAAGTTGAATTCAAAATCAATAAATAGATATCACCATCCCTCGCATGGCCCAAATATAATAATGAGACCCAAAAGTCAAATACCCTATCCTCCATTTTTCAATATTGCCGACAACAACCCTGTACAAATTGTTGTCATCCACCAAACCTTAATTGTTTTTTTTTAATATTGCAAACCTTCTTTCCATCTAAACTTTATTCTCCCTCAAGTCAAACCCAGTGAAGATATCTTTTCCAGCCGACAACAAACATCACTTTCTGCGATACATACATATCCAAAAATCTCACAACCCCAATTTCATTCCCCCAAAATCTAGATCCACAACTACACCCCTTTATTTCAGATCTATTCACATCCCACTTTAAACATCCGTGTTAAAAACCGGTGTAGATGTCGGGATGGTTGTAGTTAGCCCGGATGCAGCTCCTTCCGATATCGATGCTAATGCGAGCGACACCCAAAACGACAAGCAAAACAAATCAATATTCCCATTCAAGAGTTCTTGCTGCCAAAACAATGACCAGGTCGACCCCAAAACTTGAAGCCGCCGAAAGCAGATGCAAGAGTTTCGTCGTGGGTGGGGTTTCGTCACAGGGTGAGTTTCGTCGGGGGTGGGGTTTCGTCACAGGGGAAGTGGGGTTTCGTCGGAAACCCTAAAATTTCTTAACAGCCGCCAAGAACATCTCAAGAACACAGCGACTGTTCTTATGCAGATCTTGACGAAAATCACTTCAAAAGTGATATTTGATGATGAAAACATGAAATACATGGTGTAAAACGTAAAACCCAACTTCTGTATATGTTCTTTTTCACCTAGACCCGAATATTTCGTTCCTGATCTGGGTTTTCTCCATTTTCACCATTTTTACATCTTGAACAAAAAGCACAAAAATCACATATCTAGAGCACATGTGACTTAGTAAACGGTTAGATTTACTAAATCGGGCACCATGGCTCTGATACCAATTGTAGGACCGAGTTTCAGGACCGAAACCGTGATTCGTGTGAGATCGGTTCAAGACGGGAGAGATTAGAGATAAACAAACAACTTCTTTGTATTAATCCGGTAGTATAACATTACAAATCGGCCCGATTACATGATAACCGAACTAATACCAAAGGAGTATACATACGGGGAGAGACCAAGTGGTGATCTCTCCCGCACACAATGAAGCTCACAGGGAACTCTCAAATGAGCTCCCCTGTTCTCACAATTTTCTCAATTTGCAAATGAGACAAAGGGTTGCTATTTATAGCTACACCCCTTTGTCTTGCAAACACACACAGTCAAACACATAACCCTCTCGTTTGACCACTTCAAACGAGCGGGTCAACACACATTCGTTTGACTGTTTCACTAACTATTACAAATTCAGCGTAAAATAAATCTAATCTATTCGACAAGCATCGGACACAAAATCTACATCAACAATCGGCTGAGAAGAAAGCGAGAGAGAATATTGTGAAACCCATATGAAAATTGAAGATAGTCCGGGTTATAAGGCTTTTATACCGACACGTATTTTGACCCGTATATGTAAAATGGGTCCGCTTTACCCGAGATTTGTAAAGCTTTTCATTTGAAAATGGGAAAACACCAAAGTGACATGTGTCATATTTAGCCTAAAAACTGTCATGTGTGATATAGAGGCTAGAAAAAGAACATATGGCATTCTAGGTATGTCTTTTATTAGGATGTATAGATATATATAGATTGATTTATTATATAAAACTTAAATTTATTTTACAAAATACGTGACCTTTTTTAAAGTGATTTTGAATTCAATTTAAACAGAAAATACTTACCCTTAAATTTTGTTTCTACTATACCCAATTTCAGGTAAACTCAAAGATGTTGACGGTCACGAAAAAAAAGATGATTATAATGTATTCAACGCCATGTTTCATGGATGTTCATAATCTAAAATATTTATGATAACTAATTAACTATCTCAACAACTAATATATAATATCATATCAATCATGTTGATTCGTGTAACGATGATCACAAGAGAAATAAGGTTAATGCTATTAGAAAAAACAAACATCTAAATCTTTGATGGGACGTGGTGTTGTCAGATTTTTTAAAAGTTTATTTTAAAGTTATTGAAAATTTGTACATTGTAGAGAAATTAATATTATTCTGAAAAGAAATTTGATGAATGTTCTCATGTAATGGACAGTTACTTTTAAGATTAAAGAAGCTAACAAGATCCAATCATACCTCTCCTTGTTTAGTCTTTATAAAGGAGTTGAGGTCTGGCTTCACATTCCACATCCCAAATGTTGTATCTATTACTTTGAGCTCCGGGGTAGACACGTAACCCTTGGTTAAAACCTTAATTGCTGGGCATTCTTCGATTTGTAAAGTCTCCAACCTTGGGAATGAGAAAGCCTCCTTCCCTAAGCAAAATCCTTTGAGACTGTCAAGATGTTGTAGTGTTAAGGAGTTTAGACGAGGTAAGATAATCTCATTCACTTTGGCATCACATTCTTCTTCTTCTTCTTCTTCCTTCACAATTACCTCCATCTTGGGGCACCAGCTTATACTTAGTTCTTGGAGTTGCACTAGACTACCAACCATGGAACATGTAAAAACATGTTCCAATCTATCACAACCGTGAATAGAGAGAGTTATTAGGTTTGGAAACTTTAGTACCATCCTTTGGTTGCTCTTCCATAAATACTTCAGATCATATACCCGCTCTAACTTCACTTGTGTTATGTTTGGAATTGGGACAAGAGTTTTTGATTCACTGGAACCACCCCCTTCCACTGCTACTACTTCAAATACCTCTTCTGGCCCTTTACATCTTTCTATAGTAATATGTTGAAGCTTTTCCAGTTGTAGCAGCGCATTAGAAGGAACAATAGTCTTCCCAACATCTCTCCACGATATATTAATTTCTATGAGATTATGAAAAGAGCAAGGGATCCCTTTTGAAATAGTAGGCTCTGATGAAGAAGAATTGGGGAATGTGGTCTGCAAACACAAGGTGTTTGTTGTTAAGAGCCCTAAAAAATCGAAGTATTCTAATCTACTTTATGAGTTATTAGAAACCTTGTTCAAACCTTTTTCCCTTCAAAAACGAATTTTCATTCAACTACTTAGGCTATAGGGTGTGGGGTCATGGTTGGGACATGATTTGCCACCTAGAACATGAATGGAAGGCTACACCACCCCCTTGATTGATCCACCATGGTTTGCATGGATTAAACCTTGGCAACCATGGTCCTCCTTTCCATTTTTCAACAAATCATTTCCTTTTTCTTTAGACAAAGATAAATTAAAATAAATAAGGGGCTATTGGTTTGAGTCATGACCACACTCTTAGGGTAGTGGTTTTGAATGGTGGATTAGAGGTGAGTTACATGGCACTAACATAGAGGGTCATGACCACACCCTATAGCCTTAGGGATTACTATACAATCACACTACATTCACGACAACCTAACCTTTATTTAAAATATATGGTCTTCAATAAACAAATTGTTTATTCACTAGATGATGCATAATAATATAATAAAAAAAACATGTACCTGATTGACCACTCCATGTAGGTTAAGGCCACGTTCAAGACTGCATTTGCCAAACCATGTGCGTATGTAGTTGAGCTTTGGAGTTGTTGACTGACCTGACGTAAGCATCATCAGTTGAGGGCATTCATCGATCACTACATTATCCAATGAGGGCCATCGAAAGTCATTCATCCCCAAGAAGAAACCCTTGAGGTTTGGTAGATCCGTAAGTTCAAGTGTCTCCAGATGAGGAAACACAACACCTTTCGTTGACTTTCCAGTATTTTCTTCTTTCACTATCACTTGTATTGCCTTGCAATCTATTACTCTTAACTCTTTGAGTTGCTTAAGGCTTTCAAGAGTGTTGAATGTGAATATATATGGCAGAAGGTCACATCCCTTAATAAACACTCTTATTAAGTTGGAGAGTTGAGGGGCAGCTACAGTAGTAGTGTTTCTTAGTGTTGGTCTTGTTAATGTAGTACCAGCACCACCGTGCGCACTTCCGTCCTCAACATTGTTTGCACTCCATTCACTTTCAAAAACATCCGTTAACCTTTCGCATTTCTCAATTCTCAGCTCTTGAAGCCTTTTCATTTGTCCGGCTGCATACCATGGAATTAGACTTGGCAATGCATAACAGTTGTATATGGATATGTTTCTGGGGTATTGGCACAAAAACCAATAAGGGCCGGTTACTTGAGCACTCTGCAATGAATCACAAATCAATGATTATTACAGCTTCGTTTGATTTTCTCAACCTTACCGAAATGGTACTAATCTCTCTCCATGATTTTTTAACCTAAATTTCATATTTATCTATTTTTTAATTATTACTAAACTTTATGCAAGATAAGTTTCAATTAAACAAAGCATATATTAAGGTATATGGTGTAAGTGGTATTATAGGTGATGAGTGGGAGTTGGCTACAAAGTCTATTTTTCCTACAAAGTGTAAAAAGTCATAAAACACCATAATTTCAACCATAAAACACACTCAAAACCCACAAATAACAAACTGAAGATTACTAAAACGCCATATTTTTGGGTTTTGTGTTGTGTTTTGGGATGACAAGGCTTTGATTATTGCATGACTAACATTAGTGTGTTTTATGTTGATTATCATAATGTGTTTTATATTCATAGTTCTACGATGGTGTGTTTGAAGTTTTTATGGACTGTTAGGGTTTGGATATTGTGTTTTAGTGATCTTCACTCCGTTATTTATGAGTTTTGAGTGTGTTTTATGGCTGAAATTGTGGTGTTTTATGACTTTGTACACTTTGTAGGAAAAATTGACTTTGTAGCCGAACCTCACCCTATAGGTGATTATGTTAAATGATCATAATATCGTACCTGGGATTGGTCATGAAACGCATTGGAGGAAATTTTACCCCTCTTACCACCATCATCAACACACTTTAGATGTGGCAACGTATCAAGCTTAAGAGTTTCCAAACAGGGAAATAATGTGGTGTTTTGATGGGAAGACGTGTATATTGTATTTTCTTCATTTTCATCATCCCTTCTCGAAATAACTTCTTCAATACCATCACAGTCATCTATATAAACACTCTTTAAGTTGGATAAATATTTTGCCATAAGAGGAGAAAACAAGTACTTTATTTTGTGACAATAACCCAAGTATATGTCTGTGAGGTTTTGGAATGGAAATTGCAATGGTGGATGATGAAGAATTAGGAATCTATTCCAATTGCATTTCCACACATGACTCATCTTGTACAAGTGTTCTAGGCTTATAGTTTGAAGGAAGGGAGGTAGTAGTGGTTGTTGACTATCCATCTCAAACACCACCCCCTCCACTCTTTTATCATTATCTAATCCAAGATGTCGAAGACGATGACAGTTGTGTAGAAGATATGATGGGTATGTGACATTAGGAATATCATCATCCATTTCTGATATCTCTCCTTTGATCTGCATTTAACATTAAATGTAATTAACCATTAAACCACACTCCATTCAACACACACCCCCATGGATGCATGATCCTATAGTAATTACTGCGTATAGATTTGGCTCTGTTAAAATTCTTACATATTTTATATTTAGATTTGGCTCTATTGAAATTATTTATTTTAAAACTATCAATGATAAGAAATTATACATGACTTGTGATTGGAATTGGGAAGGCCAACATAAATCATGAAAACTGAAAAAAAAAAAAAACACAAGATTATAATTAGGTGAAATAACTTAATTGCAACGTAATTAAATTATTGGTTGCCATTTAGTTACACTTAAAACTAGCAAAATAATAACAAATGAATGTATTTGTGATATTTTAATATATGTAAGTAATTAAGATGTGGCAATACTTGGTTAAAGAAAAACTGAAAACCAGGATGACATGAGATACCTCTTCACCGATATTATCCGTAACATAGTTAGTAAGTGCTCCAAGATTGAAATTGGTTGTTGCAGGTGTGAATATATTTCGAAAGATGGAACAATTTCTTATCTCAATGCTTTCTACACCTTTGAAGCAGTTGATGTGGATATTAGAGTCGTTTACACCTTTCAACCTCCATACATCTTTTAGCTTTCCTAATTTATCAACTTCAATCCTTCTTAATGCGCTGCTAATGTGTTCCCCTACTTCATGTAAGCTTTCGAAGTCCATGTTGAATAACAGTTCAACTGAACCACATGTGGAAACCTCAAGCTCTTCTAAATTACTCACCAATGGAAGTGGATTGCTAGGAAAAATGTTGATAAGGTTACAACATTCTTTCACTTTAATCAGTTTCAACATGGAAGCATTATTTTTCTGAATGGCAGAAACTTGACAAGGCCATATCTGCTTCAAGTTCTCCATGCTAGAAATATCTAACTTCTTCAACTTAGAAGTCACGACCTACAAAGTAATTAAGCCTTGTGAAAAAGCATACGCTGATATCCATGGAGTAAATATTAGATAATAAGTTATTTGTAGCAACAGATATAAAGATCAAGATAAATGCATGTACCTTTTTGTTCAATAATGATTGCACTTCAGGCGTATTGTGACTCTCGGGATAAATGCTCGTAAAGTTGGGAAGTTCAGAAAGTATCAACTCGACCAATTCGGGCAGTTCGATCACATTGTCCCACAAACTTACCATTTCTGGTAGGTCGCTCAATGACAAAAAACTCAATTTCTGAAATCTGATCACGTCGACTCTACTATTCTCAGCAACTAGTGTTCTCATACCACGGCATTTAGAAATTGTGAGTCGCTCAAGTTCCTTCAGACCATTTGCCATAGCAACTGTAAAGAGGTACATTAAGTCTTCACAATTACGAACATCAAGGACTCTTAAATTGGAAAATGAGTGACACGTTGAAACATCTTCAAGATTGTTCATGTTATATACTTTCAAATAAAGCTCCTCTGTTTTCTCGAATAGAGCATTAATTTTGCATTCCATAAGCTCATGGCAGTCACCACTTAATGCAATTGTGTTTTTGAATGAATATTTTTCAGCATCCTTCAATTCTACCAATTTACAACCGATAGATATCCTGAACCTTTCAAGGTTTTTAAAGGACATGTTTCGGGGTTGGGCCTTATTCTCAAAGAACTCCAACTCTAGTGCGAACAAACCCTGTGAAAGTTTCTCCAGCTCATCACAGTTGGCATCTGTGAACCTAATAGGAGTAATTTCTTTTTCGGAATGTCTCCAAGTAGGAGTATTTCTATAAGCTCTCATGTATAGTTCTTCAAGACTACACAAGTTTTGAAAAACACCATCCTCAATACGAAGGTCAACACATCCTGTCAAATCTAGTAACTTAAGTTTTTTCAACTTCCCAATCGTGGATGGCAACCATCTTATTCTACAATTAACAAAGCTCAGTGTTTCTAAGTTGCTAAGATTTCCAAGAAATGAGACATCATCATTTATCAACGAGCATGAACGAAGGCACAGTGTTCGAAGTTTGGTTGAGTGTTCAGATGTTGGTGGAAGCAATGGAATATGCATTTTCTCATAAGACACAACCTCAAGTTTTTCCATTCTTTGGTAAATATCTTCTGGAAACTTAAGGGACCTATGCCCATCCATTAGCATCAACAAAGAGAGATTTGGGTAATTAAAGTCACTGGGAAATTCAGTCATACCTGTGCACTTTAATAGAATTCTCTCATATGTCTCTTTTGCATATTGCTCTGTTTTGTTATCAATGTTGACAATTGATGCTTGTTTGACTTCTGAAATTTTATATAAAACAAAAGCACGCACAAGATCATGTATTTTGACACATCCCATGCGATCACTTTTAGTCCACAAGTTTGCACATAAAAGGTTGTTAACACAAATTTCCATATCTCTTCTTGCTTCTCTCAGTGTCTTGCCATCCTTAAGAAAACCCAAACCCCATCCAAACCTCAACAGGTCCTCGGTACGAATATCAAAATCATCAGGAAATAAGGCACTTAAAAGAAAAATTGCTTTATCGTCATTCTCTTTGAGATTCTCGTAGCTCATCTCAAATATTCTATCTGTGATGCTTTCGAGGTCTTTAAGGTCATCTCTCTCTAAACGCCAAAGTGCCTTTTCCCATGCTGCCTTTTTGTTGTTGCAAAGAATTTTGGCAATTGTTACTATGGCAATCGGCAGACCACCACATTTTTTCACAACATCTTCTCCTATCTTCTGGAGTGCAGGATCATCACCATCTGACAGTCCCACAATTCCAAAAAATAAAGTTTTGGCTTCAGCATCATTTAAGATCCCAACTTCAAAAATTGAATTGCTTCTAACACCCATATGAGTGCAAAAACGTTTATCACGTGATGTGAACAACATTTTGAACCCGTTTGGCAAAGGACTAAGTCCAACATCTTTGAGTTCGACCTCACTCCAAATATCGTCCATTATTACCATAGTTTTCTTTCCTTGTTTTGACATCTCTTCAAATATTGTACGAAGGCGATCAGCCCTTGCATCTTTAGTCTCTTCTTTTAAATCTTCAAGTTTAATGTTTATTGCAATAGCTCGTTGAAGAGCAATTAGGTCTGTGTTTTCCCCTATAACGACCTTCACAACCCGATCAAAAAGTTTTGAAGCTTGCACTTCTTTCTTTAGCTGTTCCATCATTGTGGTCTTGCCGACACCTCCCATCCCACATAGAGCTATCATCTTGTGGGACTCATTATTTGGTTGAAGGGATTCCAAAGCTGCCTTGTATATCAACTCTCTGGACTCAAAGTTGTTTTGGGTACCTTCAGGGTTAAAGGTTGATGCCCCTGTAGAAGTAGATACAATCTCAGCAAGAGGTATTTGCTCTTTAGTAAACACGATCTCAGATTTCAATGTTTTAAGAGCTTCTATCTCCTTAAGAATATCACAAGACTTTTTTCCTGCTTTGTATCTCTTTGCCACATTGAAACATCCGATTCCACCTGTAGGAATACTTTGTGCCTTTCCTTTCATCTCTTTGACCTTTACCAACCATGGCGACACATGGTTAGACACCTTATAACCTTTTTCATAAGCTTCATCCAAATTCTTTTGAATATCTTGTTCACTGAGATTCAACTGATCCATCTTCTCCTTCATATCATTAACATACTTTGTGGAGGATACCAAGAAACCCAAATGTTTCTTAACAGGGACCATCAAAGAGTTAACAACCGGTGTAACAATTGAATTCATAATAGCATTCATATTTTAACTGCAATTTGATACAAACAATAAAAAGACAGTTAGTTAATAAGAAAGTGCAAGAATTGTAATTACCAAAGCAGTTAGTCATGTATTCTATAATTTACAAAACTATTTATTTTCACTGGCTTACATTCTTTAGTAGATGTTTGTTGTTTAAAATTTTGCCTCGCAGTCATATATTAATGCTAACATGACAAATCATAATCTATTAACTCCCTATTTATTACCTTCTAATGTGGATATACTCCAGATTAATGACTCCTTAAATTTGAGGAAATTTTCATTTTCTTATGGATGGCTTTAACTATTTTAAAACACACACACTTGTTTCTTTAAACATGTTCACCCAGAAGTGTTCTTGCAATAATTTGAGATTGAAATTTGTAACAAATAAAGGTTCTACATATTTACACACCCTTATGCCTATTTCCACACCTTGTTAGACGCCTCGTATAGGGTTATACGAGGCGTATAGGGTTGCTTTTCCGACCAGCTTCTGCACCAAGTACAACGTCACATCAGTCACATCAGACGGGGAGTCTAGGTCTATACGAGGGACCGATACGAGGGTGCTAAGACGCCTCGTAGAGGCCTATACGAGGCGTCTTAGAGACTGATTTGACTACATGACTGACATTTGACTTAAAGCTATACGGGGTGTCTAGAGCTATACGAGGCGTCTATATCTCACATAAAGTGCAACATACAGTGCATTCTTGGTCCTCCCCGAGCATTCAACACTTCTTTCATTTTGTTTCTTCTTGTATTTCTTCGAAAGAATTGTTGTTAGCATTTGTGTTCTTATCATCCCGAAGTGTTGAAATGTCATCATACTGGGATGACAACTATGTCTTTGGGCAGTATTCTAGCGACAACTGGGTGCCAGAAAGCGTTCCGGTAACAGTTATTAGCTTAAATGTTTTAATTAGTTGTTGTTTTAGTTTATTATTTACTAATGATGATACGGTTATTTATTTTGGAGGAGTCTGACGTTCCCGATTCTAATTAGCAAGAGGAGGTTGTGTCTAGTATACAAGGAAAACAAAACAGACCGTTTCTAGATTTGAACAAGCATCCCCCTGTTGATGAAACAGCCCCTATAGATGACTCATATCATGCTGGTCAACCAAGTTATCCGACACAACAAGGGTATCCGGATTATAGATACGGGTGTGAATATTCTTACGGAGGAGACGGTGGATACGGAGGAGACGGTGGATACGGTGGTCATCAGCAATTCATTTCCCCGGGCACTCCTTACGTTCATCAAAACAATCCGGACGTTGGAGGGTATGGTGGATATGGTGGTTGTGGTTATCCGGACAGTCCGTACTTAAAAAAGCATGTATCAATTACTATTTTATTATTATTATTATTATTATTATTTTATTATTATTATTATTATTATTGTCGATGTTACAGGTTTTCAACTCTTTAGATGAACTAAAGAAACGGATACAAGAAATAGCAAACGCGGATGGTTTCGTTATTGTCACCCGTCGATCAAAGAAAATCGGGGGAAGAACCGGGAGGGTATGGCTTGAATGTGATCGTGGTGGTGAGCACCAGACTACAGCAACACTTAGAAAAGCTGGAAGCAAAAAAACCGGTTGCCCGTTTTACCTGCTGGCTATGCGAAACCACCCTTATGAAACCTGGGAGATAAAAGACGGAACAATTGAACATAACCACGAACTTTGTGAGGACCTGTCGGCCCACGCGTTTGTGCAAAGGTTTACTCCAAGCGAAATGAAACTGATCGAGCAGCTGACAGCTCAAAACATGGAGCCGCGCAGAATATTTCAAACGATAAGAAAGCAGGACCCCGACAGGTTTCATGTTCAGAAAGACGTTCAAAACGTTGTGGCGAAGATTAGAGCCGAACAAAGACAAGGATTGACTCCCATGCAGTCACTAGAAAGCATGCTGATAAACAACGACTTTATTTACGAGACACGGGAGGAACCTGGAACAGAGATCATAACAGAGATCTTCTTTCTTCATCGGTACTCGAGAGACATGTGGCGTTCATTCCCCCACGTCATGCTGATCGATGCGACGTACAAGACAAACATATACAATATGCCATTTATCCAGATTGTTGGTGTGACGCCTACCAACAAATCGTTTATTATCGCGCATGCCGTTGTTAGTAAAGAACGGGGTGATAACTTTGTGTGGGTGCTTGAGAGGGTCAAGTCAATGTTGGATGAATGTATGGAGCCATGTGTGATTTTAACGGATAGAGACCTAGCCCTTATGGGCGCGTGTGCTAAAGTATTTCCAGACGCCTCCAGGCTTCTGTGCAGGTGGCACATACAACAAAATGTTATGAAGCACTGCAAGGGTGCCTTCACAGACGAAGACTGGGAGAAATTTTTGTCATTCTGGGGGACATTGATTGAGTCTCCTTCCATACCCATCTACGAGTACCACTTGCGCAACATGCGAAAGCGACTTGTGGAGTGCAAATGTTCTAGTAAGTTTTTCTAATAACATACGACTCACCTATGCAAATTTTATTAAATTACTTTTACTTTTTAGGAGTCTTCAAGTACGTGTACGATAACTGGCTAAAAGATTATAAGGAGATGTTCGTCTTTGCGTGGACTGATAAGAGGCGCAACTTTGGTAATCGTACCACAAACAGAGTTGAGAGCCAACGCGCCAACTTAAATAGATACGTCCTAGATAGGAGCTCGCTGGACCGTGTAGTTGGTTGTGTCCGGGATATAGTTGAGACACAGTTCGGTGAAATAAGGAAGACTTTTCGAGAAAGCATTGAAAAAAGAATGAACCACCACAAACACCCGATGTTTCAACACCTACTTGGAAAAGTATCCCATACAGCCCTTGACTTGTTGCGTGGAGAGGCAATTAGGAAGCTAGATGTTTTGGAGCGCTTTCATTCATCATGTGGTTGCCAAATGTGGCACAGCTGTGGGTTGCCCTGTGCTTGTAGGATAGAAAAGTACATGCGTGAAGGTAATAATTGTTAAACGTACAACACTTGTGTGATATATTTCCGTTAATCATGTTACTTAAACAATGTTGTTTTTAACCGTGCAGAGCGTCCGATTCAACTCGAAGACATAGACGTCTTCTGGCGGAAACTTAACTTCCAAAGTTGTAAATTGATAGACGATGACGCGGACGTGGTCGAAGAGCAAAATATTGTTAGATAACAATTAGAGTCGCACCCCCCAGTTCAGCAAAAAAGCCTGATGTCAAAGATTAAAGCGGTGTTGACTCCAAAGAAATCTACCAAGAAACCACCGGTTGTCCAACAAAATACTCGTGGCCGACCAACAACAAAGCAGGTACAACAAAGGTTGGACGAGGCCTCTCGTATAGATGAAGAATTGAGGAGAAGCTCCTTCGGTGATGCAAACACGTGCTTTGAAGGTTCCCGGCAAAGTAAGTACGATAAACCTCGCCACAGCTCGTACGTTCCGTCACAAGCCTCTCAACAGTCGGTTATAAGGTCCCAAAAACCCAAAGCGAGCCTAAGCCGTTCAAAGAGTTCTAAGAAGAAAGAGACACGAGATGCTCACGGTTTTCCTTTAATCATTGGGGACGAGTACGTGGGAATCATCAAACAGTTTAAGTATGCCATTCCGCCAGTGTTCCATCCGTACGTCTCGTGCATACGAGATGTGATGCCAGACGGTCATTGTGGGTTTCGGTCTGTGGCTGTGGGCTTAGGTATGGATCAGATTTCATGGGGGCTCATTCGAAGGGACCTTGTCCAAGAAATGGATCAGAACGAATTGATCTGGTTCCCAATTTTTGAAGCAGGGATGAAGGTTATTTTTACACGCATCGTCAGGGCCTAATTTGGGATTCAGTGTCCGGTTGTGGGGAGGATCACTGGATGGACTTCCCCTTAGTAGGACTTCTTATTGCACAAACGTACGGTATCGGGGTGCACCTGTTAACAACAACCATGGGTGCGAGTTCCACTTTCATCCCGATACTAAGTCCTCCGGCTAATCAACAACCATTATTCATAACGCTTACACATGTTAACGATAACCACTTCATACATGTTAAGCTGGAAAGGGATTATCCAATGCCACCAGCACACGGGCTATGGTTGACCCACCGAAGACCCCATACGGAACAATGGGAAGATATGTACTTGCCACGTCTAGAATGGTATACATCGATAATGAATCCTCCGCCAAGATCAAACCCCAGTCTTAATTACATCGACAGTGATAGGGAAGAATGATTTTTGTAATTAATAGTATTTTTTGTAATTAATAGTATTTTTTTGTATTAATTCCTATAATTTTCTATAATTTCTATAATTTTTTTATAATTTCTATCATTTTTCTATAATTAGAATTGATTAAAACAGGTTAATAACATTTTTATAAAAATTTATATAATTTTTTTATAATTAGAATTGATTAAAACAGTTTAATAACATTTTTATAAAAAAAAATACAAATGTATGCCTCGTATAGAGCTAGACGTGTCGTATATGATTGGTCAAAAGACCATTTTGCCCCAGATATGCACCCAGTCTAGGCTTAAATCAGGGGCTAAAAGGTCATTTTACCAACACCAGACGCCTCGTATAGATCTAGATTGGTCGTCTGTTAAAGCGGGTTTTTGAAAATTTGAATTTTGAAAATTTGAATATCAAAATTTGAATTTATTAAAAAAGGACGCCTCGTATAGACCTGTACGGGTAGTCTATAGGGGCGGCAACATTTCTTTTTTTTTTTTAATTTGAATTTTGAAAATATTTTATTTTAATTACTAATATAACCCTGAAAGTCCCCAGTATAAGCCTTAAACAGGGGCATAAAGGTAATTTAAACAAATAGACGACGCGTATAGGTCTATACGACCAATACATGTTGGGCGACAACTGTTTCACTTTTTCTTTTTTAATTATTAAAAAAATGTTTATTAAATTACCATTTTACCCTTGTAAAGCCCTCCGTATAGGCCTTAGTCAGGGGTAAAATGGTAATTAACCATTCCAGAAATATCTTTCTGGGTTGGTTAATTACCATTTTGCCCCTGATTAAAGCCTATACTAGGGGCTTTACATGGGCAAAATGGTCATTTAACAAAAAGGCCAAACTGGTCGTCTAGCTCTATACGAGGCGTCTATGCCTCGTATAAGGGGGGGAAGACCTAGACGACCCACATTATCACCCAAAACATAAAACACACACATATACGGTGCACAGAGGTTTATACGCCTCGGATACGTATTTGGACCGTATTTTCAAAGATTTGAGGCATCCCTGGTACGTATTTCTTCCCGTAGTTTAGTATTTTAGCCTCGTTTTTGCCTTTAGACCGTAGGTTTGCCCGTAGTTTAGGTTTTGTCGGGTTTGAGGCTTTTGGGATGAGGTTGAAGATGAAGATGGTAGAACAGGACGCCCCGTATACCTCTATACGAGGCTTATACGAGGCACTGTATTTTTTTTATTATTATTATTGTTATTATTATTATTGTTATGATTATTATTGTTATTATTATTATTATTATTATTATTATTATTGTTATTATTATTTAATAATAATAATATTATTATTATTATAATTTATTATTATTATTATTTTTATTATTATTATTATTATTATTATTATTGTTATTATTATTATTAATTATTATTATTATTATTGTTATTATTATTATTATTATTATTATTATTGTTGTTATTATTATTATTATTGTTGTAATTATTATTTATTATTATTGTTATTATTATTATTATTATTTATTATTATTATTATTATTAAAATTATTGTTATTGTTATTATTATTTGTTATTTTTATTATTATTATTATTATTATTATTATTATTTATTTATTATTGTTTTTATAAGTATACGGTATTTATTTGCAGATTGATTATGGAGGACGATCCGATTCAGGGCGATGACATTCAGGTAGAGCTTGATGGGGCACCGCCGGGGGGTCAGCCGGTTCAGTAGGGTCCACGACGGAGACGGCTACCGCCTCTGGATACGCTGCAGGGTCACCCGTATATCTAGAGTTTCCCGACGGCACCGATGTCGCCCGTCATTGCCAGAAGCTTAGGAGGATGCACATTGGATCGCATGCAGCGATCGACTGGGATGCGATAGATGCGATTTCTGAGACGGCTAGAGTGCGTCGGTTTATACCTGTCGATTCGCCGTGACATCGTCTTTTTGATTTGGCGCACACGCCGAGCTACAGGGAGCTGCTGGTCGAGTTCCTTTCGTCATTCACATTTCACCCTCCTGGCGTCCCAGTGCCGCTTCCACACCCAGATGCTCCCCCTCCGCCTGAGGTTTCTTTCAGGCTCGCTGGCGTTTTGCGTTCGATGACGCTAACAGAGTTTGTGGTGCATTGTGGTTTATACATGCAGGGGGAGATCGAGACTGAGGTTTACACAGCGGGGCTAGTGGTGGTTGACAAACCCACTCTTTTAGGGTTTTGGCAGGTGATTGCGGGGGCAAATCATTGGGAGCACGACAAGTCGAAGGGGAGGGTGTCGTTTATTAGGGACCCACTGTACAGGTACGTACGTTTATTACGGCAATTATTGTGATTATGTGCATTGTTTATTAATCTCTGTTTCTGTATTTCGCTAACACTATCTGCAGGTATATGCACCATATGCTCGCTACTTCTATTGCAGCGCGCGGCTACAGCCGTGAGTGGTGTACGTCCACAGATCTTTTTTTCCTTTATTGTTTGTTGTACAGGAGGCCGTGCGCACTAGCACACGGTCTAGCCCAGTACTACACCTCCGCCCATCACCGGCAGGAGCGCGGATTTTTGTATGGCGGGGCGTACGTGACCGTCATTGCCCGTTCATTGGGCCTCGTACTGCACCAGGACCCACATCTACAAACGCCGCCAGTCATGCCGACGCGGATGGGTTTTCAGTCGCTGTGGGGGATGAAGCTGCTCAAGAGGTTCCCCGTTGGCCCGCGGTTTAAAAACCGCGACGGGGGCATATGGAGAGAGGAGCCCCTACCAGAGCAGTTCGAGCTCGTCTATCCTCCGCCAGATCCTGCTGATGAAGTGCCCGTGGAGGACCCTCCGGAGGATGTAGACGGTGCAGCGGTGCCACAGCCACCGCCACCTCCCGGGGTGCCTCAGTTTCCACGTCACGTTATTGCAGGTCATGCCCCAGGAGCTGCGCTACATCCGGATGTATGAGCCGAGCTTGACAGGCTCAACGATTTGGTAGGTTGGCTGGTACGTGCCGAGCAGGATAGACGAGAGAGGGAGGGATTACCCCCGATACCGCTTCCACCGGCTCGAGCACCACATCAGCAGCAGCCGCAACAGCCAGATCCAGATTCGGATTTGGATTTGGATGAATAGACCTGTTGTTGTTTTTATTTTTATTATGGATGTACAAACTTATCTTATATATTTTTGTTATGGATGTACAAAGTTATCTTATATATGTCATATTTATGTTTGTTTTCAGTTATTCGGTTACTTAATGATTGTTGTCTTAAATTGAGATAATATGGAAACAAAATATGTTTTGAATATAATACGGAAACAATATATCCCCTGAATTGATTAAAACAGGTTAATAACATTTTTATAAAAATTTATATAATTTTTTTATAATTAGAATTGATTAAAACAGTTTAATAACATTTTTATAAAAAATTACAAATATATGCCTCGTATAGAGCTAGACGTGTCGTATATGATTGGTCAAAAGACCATTTTGCCCCTGATATGCACCCAATCTAGGCTTAAATCAGGGGCTAAAAGGTCATTTTACCAACACCAGACGCCTCGTATAGATCTAGATTGGTCGTCTGTTAAAGCGGGTTTTTGAAAATTTGAATTTTGAAAATTTGAATATCAAAATTTGAATTTATTAAAAAAGGACGCCTCGTATAGACCTGTACGGGTAGTCTATAGGGGCGGCAACATTTCTTTTTTTTTTTAAATTTGAATTTTGAAAATATTTTATTTTAATTACTAATATAACCCTGAAAGTCCCCAGTATAAGCCTTAAACAGGGGCATAAAGGTAATTTAAACAAATAGACGACGCGTATAGGTCTATACGACCAATACATGTTGGGCGGCAACTGTTTCACTTTTTCTTTTTTAATTATTAAAAAAATGTTTATTAAATTACCATTTTACCCTTGTAAAGCCCTCCGTATAGGCCTTAGTCAGGGGTAAAATGGTAATTAACCATTCCAGAAATATCTTTCTGGGTTGGTTAATTACCATTTTGCCCCTGATTAAAGCCTATACTAGGGGCTTTACAGGGGCAAAATGGTCATTTAACAAAAAGGCCAAACTGGTCATCTAGCTCTATACGAGGCGTCTATGCCTCGTATAAGGGGGGGAAGACCTAGACGACCCACATTATCACCCAAAACATAAAACACACACATATACGGTGCACAGAGGTTTATACGCCTCGGATACGTATTTGGACCGTATTTTCAAAGATTTGAGGCATCCCTGGTACGTATTTCTTCCCGTAGTTTAGTATTTTAGCCTCGTTTTTGCCTTTAGACCGTAGGTTTGCCCGTAGTTTAGGTTTTGTCGGGTTTGAGGCTTTTGGGATGAGGTTGAAGATGAAGATGGTAGAACAGGACGCCCCGTATACCTCTATACGAGGCTTATACGAGGCACTGTATTTTTTTTATTATTATTATTGTTATTATTATTATTGTTATGATTATTATTGTTATTATTATTATTATTATTATTATTGTTATTATTATTATTTAATAATAATAATATTATTATTATTATTTATTATTATTATTATTTTTATTATTATTATTATTATTATTATTGTTGTTATTATTATTATTATTGTTGTAATTATTATTTATTATTATTATTATTATTATTGTTATTATTATTATTATTTATTATTATTATTATTATTATAATTATTGTTATTGTTATTATTATTTGTTATTTTTATTATTATTATTATTTATTAATTATTATTATTATTATTATTATTAATATTATTGTTATTATTATTAATATTAAGTATTATTATTATTATTATTATTATTTATTATTGTTTTTATACGTATACGGTATTTATTTGCAGATTGATTATGGAGGACGATCCGATTCAGGGCGATGACATTCAGGTAGAGCTTGATGGGGCACCGCCGGGGGGTCAGCCGGTTCAGTAGGGTCCACGACGGAGACGGCTACCGCCTCTGGATACGCTGCAGGGTCACCCGTATATCTAGACTTTCCCGACGGCACCGATGCCGCCCGTCATTGCCAGAAGCTTAGGAGGATGCACATTGGATCGCATGCAGCGATCGACTGGGATGCGATAGATGCGATTTCTGAGACGGCTAGAGTGCGTCGGTTTATACCTGTCGATTCGCCGTGACATCGTCTTTTTGATTTGGCGCACACGCCGAGCTACAGGGAGCTGTTGGTCGAGTTCCTTTCGTCATTCACATTTCACCCTCCTGGCGTCCCAGTGCCGCTTCCACACCCAGATGCTCCCCCTCCGCCTGAGGTTTCTTTCAGGCTCGCTGGCGTTTTGCGTTCGATGACGCTAACAGAGTTTGTGGTGCATTGTGGTTTATACATGCAGGGGGAGATCGAGACTGAGGTTTACACAGCGGGGCTAGTGGTGGTTGACAAACCCACTCTTTTAGGGTTTTGGCAGGTGATTGCGGGGGCAAATCATTGGGAGCACGACAAGTCGAAGGGGAGGGTGTCGTTTATTAGGGACCCACTGTACAGGTACGTACGTTTATTACGGCAATTATTGTGATTATGTGCATTGTTTATTAATCTCTGTTTCTGTATTTCGCTAACACTATCTGCAGGTATATGCACCATAAGCTCGCTACTTCTATTGCAGCGCGCGGCTACAGCCGTGAGTGGTGTACGCCCACAGATCTTTTTTTTCCTTTATTGTTTGTTGTACAGGAGGCCGTGCGCACTAGCACACGGTCTAGCCCAGTACTACACCTCCGCCCATCACCGGCAGGAGCGCGGATTTTTGTATGGCGGGGCGTACGTGACCGTCATTGCCCGTTCATTGGGCCTCGTACTGCACCAGGACCCACATCTACAAACGCCGCCAGTCATGCCGACGCGGATGGGTTTTCAGTCGCTGTGGGGGATGAAGCTGCTCAAGAGGTTCCCCGTTGGCCCGCTGTTTAAAAACCGCGACGGGGGCATATGAAGAGAGGAGCCCCTACCAGAGCAGTTCGAGCTCGTCTATCCTCCGCCAGATCCTGCTGATGAAGTGCCCGTGGAGGACCCTCCGGAGGATGTAGACGGTGCAGCGGTGCCACAGCCACCGCCACCTCCCGGGGTGCCTCAGTTTCCACGTCACGTTATTCCAGGTCATGCCCCAGGAGCTGCGCTACATCCGGATGTATGAGCCGAGCTTGACAGGCTCAACGATTTGGTAGGTTGGCTGGTACGTGCCGAGCAGGCTAGACGAGAGAGGGAGGGATTACCCCCGATACCGCTTCCACCGGCTCGAGCACCACATCAGCAGCAGCCGCAACAGCCAGATCCAGATTCGGATTCGGATTTGGATGAATAGACTTGTTGTTGTTTTTATTTTTATTATGGATGTACAAACTTATCTTATATATTTTTGTTATGGATGTACAAAGTTATCTTATATATGTCATATTTATGTTTGTTTTCAGTTATTCGGTTACTTAATGATTGTTGTCTTAAATTGAGATAATATGGAAACAAAATATGTTTTGAATATAATACGGAAACAATATATCCCCTGAATATAATACGGAAACAATATTTGAACGAGATAAAATTTTAATCGGAAGAAATAATATTTAAAAAAGTAAAATGTTAAAAACATTATAATATTTAATCGATATAATATATTTAAAGAGCCTATTTTTAAAATAGTTGATTTTTAAAAAACTAAAACTTTTTTATAGTGTAAAAAAAAAACAAAAACAAAACTTTTTTTAAAACCAAAAAAATTTTCAACCAAAAAACACTCTTAAAAAACTATCAAAAAAACCATACCAAAACCCACCAAAACACCCCTTATTTCAGCCAAAGAAAAACCCAAGCCTTAGACGCCTCGTATGGGGCTGTACTCTTCGTATAGGTTTTCTTAAACTTTGTGCCTGACACCCTCTGAGACCCCCTGGAATTCAGTGCTTAGACGCCTCGTATAGCCCTATACGAGGCGTTTAGGGCACAAAAAGTGTGAAAATAGGCGCAGAGGGTGTCCGGATAGTCCAAGCCCAAATAAAAAGGAGAATATTACTTACTTTCTTCTCTTACAAACTTCTTCTTTCTTTTGGTAAAGAAATTAAAGGATTGATATTTTCGTGATGAGCTGTGAAGAAAATAAGATTTAAGAGACCACTTGCAAAAGAGAAGAAAGATGGTTATGATCTGTAAAGACCAACTTTAAGCCAAAAGTCTTTCTGCATTATTAGTTTTTGTACGGAGTTTGATTTTTTTATTAATTAAAGAACATGATTACATGACCAGTAGTGGTTGTTTAATCATCATTCAAACTTTAACCAATAATAGCCTATTGTTAATTCGTTTCTTTCCTTTTCCTTATG
Organism: Helianthus tuberosus; assembly: GCA_030545235.1. Lineage (NCBI taxonomy): Eukaryota > Viridiplantae > Streptophyta > Magnoliopsida > Asterales > Asteraceae > Helianthus > Helianthus tuberosus. The sequence goes on from CM060440.1 coordinate 45,224,010, forward strand.
TCATGACCCTGCAAAAAAAAGTTGATATATGGAAAAAAGAGAGATTTAGAATACTGGATTTAAGGTAAAATACTGGATTAAGCATTTTGTTACAAATCAATTTCTAAAATTTCTACAAATCATTCAAAAATTATACGAACAGGTTGACCTGCCATTGAAATTTTCTCGCTTTTATTAGGCCACCCGTAGTGGGGCGTTTTTTAAAAATAAAATTAAAAAAAAAACGCCGGAAAACGTCCCGGACCCCATTACACCCGGCGTTTCCGGGCGTTTTTTTTTGTTCAAATTTGTTGTTGACGTTTTTTTTTAAATGCTCATTTTGTTTTGTGGAATGGTTGACCCACCAATCATTTTGAACTACCCTCTGACAACTTTTGAGAACCCCCACTTTTGCATGTGACCATGTGTTTGACCAGCCAATCACCATTTGTTTCCTTTTTTTTTTTTAATAATTGGAAGGGGCGTTATTGAAATAATGCCCCACTACGCCACTTTTGCTATAATGCCCAACGCTGACTAGGATGCCACGTGTCGGATAATGCCCCATGGTGGGGGCATTATTTTTGTTCACCACTACGGGTGGTCTTAGACAAATAGGTCCTTAAGACTTGGTCTTATCGAAATGAGTACTAAAATGTTTATCATCTACAAGTGAAAACAAACATTAGAAATAATATACATCATATCTAGACCACTGCTTTAGAAACATCAAACAATGTTACATCATTTTTGGTCGACATTACATGCAGTATTTTTTTTTTTTTTTTTCATTTGACCCGCTAGAGATGAAACACAAGTGACCCATTCAAAAAGCAAGCAGCCAGCTCTAATTTTATCAGATGAATAATGTGACTCACATGTAGCGGCATGAGAAAGCCTATTGGAATTACTAATGCCAAATCATTTACAGATCTTCCAAGAGTTTTGCTTCATCTTCGAGTCAATTCATCCTTCTATAAAATCCCTTCTAAGCAAGCTTGTACTGCAGTTTGCAGCAACATCTACCGCTAAAAGTTGAGTAGCTTGCAACACATCCTGCTTGTAGATGCAATATAACAAGCCACCAAGCATATGGAGGGTTGACACAAATATTTATTGTGATAAATAAGATTTTTTGCTAAATAAATGTTTGCAGTTGTTGAAATACATTTACATACTAAATTTTCAGAGTTGATGAAATAGAAGCGAAATCGTATGGTTCGAGGGTTAGTGGAAATATTAATTTGACTCTTCAAAAATAAACAAAGCACAAATCAGCATCTTCAGAATGTCCAAGAAGGAAGTTGTTACAGTAGTAGTTCCTTTAAATTTGCTTATGGACCTTCCTATGATATCCTCTTTCTCCTGCACCGTAACCAAATGAACCCTTTCAGCATCTTCAGAAAAATTAGCAGCATTATCACCCATTTTGATATCCTCCTATACACATATACAGGAAAGTATACAATTATGACTATCAGATTCAAAAGGAAGGGAGACAAAAACATTGATACGGTCATGAAAACAAAAGTACCCTAATATGACTCAGGAACAGGAAATGAAGCAGAATAATAGTTGAATGAACAAGATCTCTTTGAACAATATCAACTATCAGTATACCCGTTCGGTGGACGGGTTTTTTAGTGTGTTTTCATTTACATTTACATGTATAATATGAACTCATCAAATGAGTTCTCACATTGACATGTTATAATGAAATTCAAACTTAATCAAGATGGTTACCCAATAAACCTTATGAACTGACTGGAAATTAACAAACTTACAAACTTATGCAAGAGTTATTCTTCTTCTGAACGGAAGACTTTTCGTTTTGACCCATTACCCAACCCGCCCATATTGCCACCTCTACAAAAAAGTAGGGTAACTGAGCTTAGCTTGGAATTCCATATCACGTGGAAGATAAGTGAAGGTACAAACACTAAAACTGCCACCAGATGGTTATATATTCCGAGAAGAAGTTGCTCAATCTTACTGTTCTTGGAAATGTTGTAAACCCACAGCAGCGATGCATATATAACAGCCACCCTGGATAGCCTTTTGTGTGGGTCAAAGAAAACAAACTTTAACACCCTGCTAAGAGAAAATAGTTACCATTAGATAGTCAGATTAACGAAATAGCTCATATTACCTTAATATAACCACATAATATTAGTTTGAAATGAAATTTAAGGCTTAGAGCCGAGTAGTACCATAAAAAGAGAAGGACAACATCGGAGAAAGAAGAAAACCAAGGAGCATTCCCTGCATGTAAGAAAACATACGAGAACATGATATCATATATATCCAATTAATTATTAAACTTTAAAAAAAGAGCAATTCTGAATAAATGTGAACCTGAATAAAAGAGCTTATCTTGCTTCTTTTCACCCCATATGTCATAGAACTTAGCTCGTATGATACAAGGTGCTTGTGAATCTGTTCAGACAATAGAGTGTCAAACATAGAATTTGCCATCTCAACTATAGGAATGAAAAAATATTATATTATTTTCTCTCCGCCTTTAAGGCAGAAAGAAATAGGCTCGTGTCCAACATTTAAGAAGATACCATCATCTCAGAAAACAAATCGGCCTGATGTGGGTTCCTCATCCCACACTCGAGCTCAGCTTCCCGCCAAACTCCAGTTTTCCTATCGAAGAGAGCCCACACATTGGACTAGGGCTGGCAAATCGTGTCTTAGCAAGTTTAACAGGTATCTGATAACGCAAACAACAAAAATTTTAAACATGAATACGACTCGTTTAACTACTTTATATCCAATGTCTATAAGACAGATGTATATTTTATGCACCTAGAAGGAGAAATAATGGATCCTAACTAATGAGTCCAAGTAATGAGTCCACACTGTGGGATTATAATTTCTCAGTGATGATGATGGCAGATCAATGCTGATTAAAAATAAACCAAACACAATGAAATATTTGCTATTTATCATTAGAGGTTAAAACCGGTTCTAAAGTTACACTAACTAGAATAACATATGAGAACTTTTACAATGTAACGAACGACACTTTGTACCAGATCTACACCATTGTTGTAATAAGAACTTGCAAATCTGCATTCAGGTGTAGTTACACTAACTAATTAATCAGGTAAACATATAACCGTCCCTTCATTTATTATGAAAAGTGGCACAGGTTTCAAACCATTATAAGCAGTTTGATACCTAGCTATCTAAGGACACAAAGTGGAGCATAACTGATAGTAAGAGGGAATGGACACATACCAGATGGTTCTCTGATGTTGGAGTAAGGAAGGAAACTTTTGCACCATTAGACCTTTCAATTGAAACAATGAAACTTTATCAACTGATGCTCTGAATCAAACCAACTGATTTTTTTTGCTTATCAAGTGTTGATCAAATGACTGATTTCTTCAAAAGAACTGATGCAAAGAACTGGTGATAAAAAAAAAAAAAAAAAAAAAAAATTGATGTAATTCTGTAACTAAACATTAATAGCAAACAACAATTCCCTAAATCAAAACAATCAATAATTCATCTCTCTATGGGCTAAAAAAACAAACACAACTCGAATTCAAAAAATTATCAGAAAAAAACGTAAAAACAGGGCGATTATGTACCTCAAGGATTTCGGAATTTTGGGTCAGACGCTAGGGCTTCATTGATTAATTCTCTTTGTTCTTGTAATTGAAGCTCCAATTGATCTTCAAGGAGCCTTCTTTCGGCATTTAAAACCCAAGGTTGATTCTCTTTTGACATCATCGACATTATCAACCTCAGAATTTAGATTCAACCTGGGTTTTGAGGTCGAACCATTCAGGTGCCGTGGCGGTGGGGGTTAGAGGTAGGAGTTCAGTGGTGGGGGTTGTGGGATGACGGTGGATGGGTACTCTTTCTTAATTGTGAATTTAAGTGTACAGATTTCATCACCATACATTCCTCTTCCTTGAATTCAATCCATCTAAACCCCTACGTATCTCCGTCACTGATTTGGGGGTGGTGATGGCGGTAGGATTGGTTGGTAGGTGATTTGGGGGTGGTGACGGTGGAATTGGTGGTTTAGACATAATTCTTTTTTTTTATCACTAAGGTCTCTGAAATGCTAAAATGGCCCCTGAGGTTTGGGCACATATACTACTTTAGACAGATAGGTTTTTGTTTTTGAGTAAATTAAAAGTTTTGTCATTTATGTTTACATCAAATTGGGGTTGATGTCCTTTAGCGTAAAAGTTGACAAAGTATGTACTTAATATTTAAAAAATCTTGCACGTTATGTTCTTTAGGCCAAACCCAGTTAAATTTGTTTAGTTAAATCAGGCCTTGCAAGGGTATTTTAGTCTTTTATAAATGTTTATAATAAAAAAACTAAATTCAAAACAATGATATATTAAATAAATACATTTATGTATAAGTATTTCTCAAACACCCCCAAACATCCCGTTTCTTCACACTTCCCAAACACCTACTTTACTTTCTTCCAAATGATCTTCAACGGTGGACTTGAATAACCGGAGACCGGAGCTCCCGCGAAGACCAGGCTGTGCTCCGATGGAATTGGAGTTTTACGATGGGGTTTGTGTAAATCATCATTTTATAAAAATTAGTTCCGGCAACCCTCAACTTCAACAATCACCGATGATGTTCAACATATTTTGATGGTGGAGATGGTGCCCTCATCTCTTTAAAGTTTGCAGATCTTGAACCACTGAAATCACGCTCGTTGTTCACCAAATCACGCCGGTTCACCAAATCACCACCGTTCACCAAATCATGTCGGTTCAGGTGCCTGCGACACTAGGTATCACCACCACTTAAGACCCCCAAAACCCCACCATCCCCCTGTTCACCGTCACCACCCCCAAATCACCAACCACCATTGCACCGACACGTCACCGCCATAACCCCATCGTTCACCCCCAAACCACCAACCCTCAATCCATCCGTTCACACCAGCGTCGCACACCACTGTCGAACACCCCTGCTGCACACCACCACCGAACACTGTCACGGCCCCCGTCCCGGTTTTACTCGGTCCAGGAGCCGCGGGACAGAAACCCGTGGTATTTGTTATTTGAGTTGATAGCGGAAGATTTACAAGATCTTTTAAAACTTGAAAATGCCCGATTATTTTATTTCATAATTCGGGATCAACCCCGTAGTTTACAATAGAGGAATTTCACAAGGAAATTCTCTGATTTACAAAACATGTTTATTCATTTTTATTGAGCCATCTCTTCAAGCTTGTTAGTGCTCCATAGCACGTTTTCCTTGAATCACAGCAGGTCGCCTGAAACATGTTTTAAAAATATTTTATCAGCGGGGAAATACTGGTGAATCATTCATTTTGCATAAAACGACACATGGTTATAAATTACAGCATAAGAGCGATTACAATGGCTTCTATCTTATTTTTATCTGGCGCCGTGTCACCTCCTGGTGACGATGGTCATACCACTATTGGGTCCTTTCACCCAAGTAGTGATGATTATCACTGTTAGGATTTATTAGCCTAACAGTGAGAAATTAGTAATGTGCACAATACCCCACTAGCCAGTGATTCAAGATAACCACGACTTAATCCCTGTAATTATAACTTTGAAAATGGAGTATTGTAAAACATTTGATAAAAGAGAATGACACACATTGCAAGTTTAACGGGCAAAGTTTTAGCCTACTGATTAGCCTTGTTAACCTAGTTCAAATAACAATGCACACGAAAACTAGGTTAGTAACTTTAATCCAACTTTTTACGACAACTTACGAGATCGAAACCTTCACAACGAATGACAAAGTGCGATACTTAAACATCCATCGAATTCACGACGAATGACAAAGTATAACCCAAGTTTGAGCAGCACTTAAACATCCATTGGATTGGTTTCTATCGATCGGACATTAAATCGTAGCAGTGATCGACTTATTACCCTGTTATTGCGGCAGTGTTTCGTGTTTGTGTGTGTTTTTTTAGTAAACAGAAGATAACTCAACGTACAAAACGAGTTTTAACGTCGAACCAACGCAGAAACTCAAGTGCCAAACTCCTCTATTTATACTGGAAAAACGGCGCGCTCGCGTGTCACGAGAGCTCCCGCGTGGCGCGAGAGGTCACTTTTAGCATAGGGTAGCCACGTCTGTTACTAGCTTAGCTGAGTTGACCATTCGTTCAAATTAGATTTCCACGTAAAACTGTGTGGATATTAATAACGGGAAAATACCCCCCCCCCCTGAGTTTTAGGGGCCCTGATCTTGATTCCGATTGTTCTGAAAATTTTAGGGGTTATGCAGGATCACTTGGGGTTCTTAATTAGGGTTTCCTATTGAACAAAATATAATAAGAAATAATAGTTTTGGTGAGAGTTGTTACATCCTTCCCACCTTAATAAAAATCTCGTCCTCGAGATTTACTGAAACAAGTAGGGATACTTTCGCTTCATCTCTGATTCCAGCTCCCAAGTGTATTCAGATCCTCTCTTTGAATCCCACTTGACTTTGACCAACACTAGCCGCTTTTTGTTTGAGAAATTTGACCTTTTTGTCCTCTATCTGCAGTGGTTTCTCCACAAATTTTAGCTTCTCATTTACCTCTACATTTTGAAGAGGTACTACCAAGGATTCGTCAGATAGACATTTCTTGAGGTTGGATACATGAAACACATCATGTACTCCAGCTAGTTCTTCTTGTAGTTGTAAACGATAAGCGACTGGTCCTATTTGCTGGATTATTGGGAATGGTCCTACGTACCTTGGACTTAGCTTTCCCTTCTTTCCAAACCGCGCTACTCCTTTCCAATGAGAAACTTTCAAGAGTACCTTGTCACCGACTTGGAATTCTAGTGGCTTGCGTCGATTGTCTGCATAACTCTTCTGGCGATCTCAAACCGTTTTTAGTCTTTCCTTGATTTGTGTGATCTTGTCGGTGGTTTCTTGTACTATTTCAGGACCTGATAACTGACTTTCTCCTGTTTCTGCCCAGCAGACTGGAGTTCTGCATTTTCGCCCATACAGTGCCTCAAATGGGGCAGCTTCAATGCTTGCATGATAACTATTGTTATAGGAGAATTCAATTAAAGGTAGGTGGTCGTCCCAGTTTCCACCAAAATCTATTACACATGCCCTAAGCATGTCTTCCAGGGTTTGAATCGTCCTTTCACTTTGTCCGTCTGTTTGAGGATGATATGCAGTGCTCAAATTCAGTTTAGTCCCCATGGCTTCTTGGAAACTTGTCAAAAAATGCGAAGTGAAACGACTATCTCTATCTGATACAATTAAGAGTGGAACTCCATGTAAGGATACTACTTCATCTACATACAACTTTGCTAACCTTTCCATGCTAAAGGTTTCTTTCATGGGTAGAAAGTGAGCTGATTTGGTTAATCGATCCACAATTACCCAAATCACATCATTACCTTTTCTGGTTTTGGGCAACTTAGTAACAAAGTCCATTGTGATGAGCTCCCATTTCCATACAGGCATTTCTAATTGTTGAAGTAGCCCTGAAGGTTTCTGGTGTTCTGCCTTAACTTGTGAACAAGTAAGACATTTAGAAACATATCTAGCTATATCCTTTTTCATTCCTATCCACCAGAAATTATTCCTTAAATCTTGGTACATTTTATTATTTCCCGGATGCATGGTATACCTAGATTTATGGGCTTCCTCTAAGATCTTATGTCTTAAATCTCCTTGCTTAGGTACCCAAATCCTTTTCTTATGGAATCTCCAAATTCCATCAGCTCCTTGCTTCAATTCCTTTATCTTCCTTTCATTCCTTCAGCATCATCCTTGATTGCTGTTACCTGAACATTCTTTAATTGTTCCATTAAGTCTAATTGTAAACTTAATCTAAGCGCACGAACTTGTCGTTGTTTTTCATGATACTTAAGACTTAAGGGATCTGCAACTACATTTGCCTTTCCTTCGTGATATTGAATATCACAGTCATAGTTGCTTAGGATTTCCATCCATCTCCTTTGCCTCATGTTCAATTCTTTTTGCCCAAATATGTACCTTAAACTTTTGTGATCCATATAGACAGTAAACTTACTTCCATACAGATAATGTCTCCAAATCTTAAGGGCAAAAATTATGGCTCCTAACTCTAAGTCATGAGTCGTATAGTTTTCTTTGTGCTTTTTCAATTGCCTTGAGGCATACGCAATTACTTTCTTGCGTTGCATTAGCACACATCCTAATCCTAGCTTAGAAGCATCACAGTAAACTTTAAAATCTTCTGTTCCCTCTGGTAAGGTTAGAATTGGGGCGTTTGTTAACTTTTGCTTTAAAACCTTAAAGGCCTCTTCTTGCTTAGGTCCCCATTCAAACTTAACTGATTTACAGGATAGCTTAGTTAATGGTACAGCTATTTTAGAAAAATCCTTAATAAATCGCCTATAGTATCCAACTAACCCTAAAAAACTTCTAATTTCCATAGCTGATTGCGGAACCTTCCATTTGGTGATTACTTCTATCTTGGAGGGATCTACGTGAATACCTTCGTGATTCACCATGTGTCCTAAAAATTGCACCTCCTGTAGCCAAAAATCACATTTCGAGAATTTGGCGTAAAGCTTTTCTTTTCTTAACAAAGTTAAGAGTGCATGCAAGTGCTGACAATGTTCATCCTGACTTTTGGAATAAATAAGTATATCGTCGATGAAGACAATTACAAATTTATCCAAATACGGTTTACAGATTATATTCATCATGTCCATGAATGCTGCAGGTGCATTCGTTAGTCCGAAGGGCATGACTGTAAACTCGTAATGACCATACCTAGTTCTAAAAGCAGTTTTAGGTATGTCTTCTTCTTGTACCTTCAATTGATGGTATCCGGAGCGTAATTCGATCTTAGAAAAGTATCTAGCTCCCTGAAGTTGATAAAAAAGTTCATCAATCCTAGGTAATGGGTATCGATTCTTAATTGTAACATTATTCAGTTCCCTATAATCGATACACATTCGCATCGAACCATCCTTTTTCTTTACGAACAACACTGGTGCTCCCCAAGGGGATGAACTAGGTTGTATGAATCCTTTACTGAGCAATTCATCTAATTGCTTTTTCAGTTCTAACATTTCAGTGGGTGCTAAACGATAAAGTGCTTTAGCTACAGGTGTAGTTCCAGGAATTAAATGAATTCTAAATTCTACCTCCCTATCTGGTGGTAATCCTGGTAACTCTTCTGGGAATACATCTGGGTATTCTGATACTACAGGAATGTCCTTAAGTTCCTTACCCTTAGTGCTAATGATTACCGAAATCATATACACTATTCCTTGCTTTCGTTCATAACTAGCAACTTTCATTACTGAAATGAACTTCATGGGTTTTCGCGGCTTATCTCCTGTAACCATGATTACTTCTTCAGTGGGTGTACGAATTTCTATAGAGTTCTTATCACATAGGATTCGAGCATGATTGGCTACTAACCAATCCATTCCTAATACGACGTCGAATCGGGCTAAATTCATAGGTAACAGGTTTGCAGAGAATTTATGACCTGAAAGTTCTATATTTCCTTCTCGTAAAACCTTATCTATTTTAACAGAATTCCCATCTGCCGTTTCGACTGTAAAAATTTGCCTAAGGTTGGTTAAGGGTAAATTAAGAGCTTGGCAGAATAAAGTATTTATAAAACTTTGGTTTGCACCAGAGTCAAATAATACTTTTGCATAAACGTCGTGAACTAGGAACGTACCAGCTATTACGTCAGGAATCAATTCAGCTTCCTGCGTGGTCAATTGGAAGGCTCTTACGTTTTTCTTGGTAGTTCCTTCTGCAGGTTTGGCTTTGTTATCGGCTGGTTTGACCAATTTTGGGCAGTCTGGCCTAAAATGTCCAGCTTCTCCACAATTGTAGCAGATTGTGGATTTCTTCTTCCTGCAGTCTTCCTCTTGATGCCCTAGAATTTTGCAGAAATTGCAATACCCTTTGCATCTACCAAAATGCTTTCTTTTGCAGGTATTGCAAAATGGAACAGTGGAAGGTCGCTCGTTTCCCTTTTTCTTGAAGTTGCTACTATTACCTACACGAAATCCCTGGGTAATCTTTTGGGCCACTTTCTTTTTCCGGTTTTCTTCTCTTGTGCGTACCAGCTCGTCAGTTAGGGTGTTAGCTAATTCTACAACATCGTCAATAGTGCGAGGTCTTGAAGCTTTAACGATATTACGGATTTCGCCAATCAGTCCCCAAATATAGCGGGAAATAAGCACCGGTTCTGGCGAAGCCAGGGTTGGTACTACTCTAGCATACTCAAAGAATGTTGAAGTATACCCTCGACAGTCTACACCCATCATCCGATGGTTCAGGAATTTATTTGCCATTTGTTCCTTTTCGTATTCGGGACAGAATTTTCTTTGCACGAGCTATTTAAATTCTTCCCAACTCATGGCATAGGCCACATTTCTTCCTTTGGCTTGAAGTACTGTATTCCACCATTCTAGCGCCCCTTCTTTAAAAAGATGCGACGCATACATGACCTTGTCTTCCCCGACACATTTACTTATCATAATTACGGCTTCGGTTTTCTCCAACCAACGCAGCGCCGCAGTCGCCCCTTCATTGCCTGCAAATTCAGCTGGTTTACAGGCAAGAAATTCCTTGTAAGTGCAACCAGGCGTTGCAGCTTTCATTCTTTTGAGAATTGGGGTTTGCAGTACATCATTATTGTTGTTAGTATGGTTGCCGCCTCCGTTTACGCTATTACTGAAGTTGTCTTCATGAGTACGTTTACTAGGAATAATTTGTTGAGGTTCAACAGGTTTCTGGGCAGCAGCAAGGATTGCGGGAATAGCATTGGCTATTCCTTGAGCAACAATATTCTCGATATCTTGCCTATTGAGGAAGTGATCCTCATTATTCTGCTCAGACTGGTTAACTGGTTCATTACTAGCGTGTTCCATCTGGCAATTTAATATATATAAGTAATTAGCAGAAATTTATCACCAACCAAATATAACAAAACAATCACACATAATCACAACACACGTATAGCCAAAATTGTCGATCTCTTGACTTCCATTTTTATAGATTATATTATGCGTCCATACACACTTGTTATCTTACAAAAGTTTTATTTTTAGGTTATTTTACAGGATTATATTTTACTACTATTATTATTATACAACCACAACCATGCCGTCACATCCTCCCCGTCAGCTGGCACCTCAGAAGCGACGTTCCCTTTCGTCGTACTTCCAGGAGATCTGTTCTCCCACCTCCTTGATTCTATTCCCTGCGTCCACCAGCTCCTCGCCAAAATAGCGGAGTTCAGCCAGATTCTCATTACTCATTGGTGGGTTTGGTGCAGGCTCTGGGTCGAACTGAGGGAAAATGGTATAAGGATTATTTAGTAGGTTCTGAAACTGCCAGTCGTTGGTCCACCACTCGTCCATTTCTCCTAGAGGTTGGGTGTGGATCAGAGGGTCTGGGATGCCTGGTTCCAAATTTATTGGAAGTTGGGTTTCGGCAGGATAAGGGAAGAGGTTTTCATTAATAGGCCTAAGGATATCACAACTTGCCAGTATGCGATCTAATTCCTCCTGCAATGGCAATTCCTCGGTTTGCCTAGAACTTTTCCCAATCTCGATCCCTTTTCCTTTATCAATGGGATTTTCTATCTTGGGAACTTTCCTAGTTGTTGGCTTCCTTCTGCGTACACGCCTCCATCCCATAAATCTTCTTCTTTTCTTAGGCTTTGATTTCTCCGGAGGTTGAGCTTGAAATTCCATAGGTTCTTCAACATCGGCCAAGTAACCAGTAAAGTCTCTGGAAACTTCTACTTTCATAGGATAGAGATTGAGATTCTGAAGAGCTTCAGATAACTCATTCATGCTGTTTAGTATATATGCAAAATGCACACAAAATGCTAAGTTAAAATTTTATAATAAAAATTTTATAGACGAATATTTAGCATAACTATTCAAGTATTATTGCACACAGTGCAACTTTTATATATATATGTCTAATACAAGGTACAACCGAAATTCAATATATACTAGGGGTTGTGCATTTATTATTTATTTTAGTCTAAATAACAGGCAAAGTTTAAAGTTTCTGACTTGTAGGTGAAATGGGTGCTAGTACTGGGTCAGGGTATTTAAAAGTTAGCATTTACTACGGTAGTGGCTAACATATAAAGATTTGCCCATTTTTCATCTAAATTATCTTCCCATGGTGGGTTATTGCCTATTTCCGGAGTTTCCTTATTACTCATCACTCCTTTTGGTTGTGACTTCTTTATTTTCTCTTGACTTTTTCTAATAATCCAACTTCTTTTATTAGGGGTAAGTGGTTTCTCAAACTGTGCATTACGAACAAATATTCCCTCCTCAGTATCGGCTGAGTATCTTGAGGAATTTGATTGGGATGAGGATCCCTTATCTTTTGGTACACTATCTAATTGACGATAGATGTTCGAAAGTCTTTGTTTACCCATACTGTAACTAACAAGTAGTCAGTCAATAAAACGCATAATCACAATATGGCAATCAGTAAAATTAAGTATTTCTTAAATACTTAATAGGCTTAAATTAGTGGCTCTGATACCACCTTTTTCTGTCACGGCCCCCGTCCCGGTTTTACCCGGTCCAGGAGCCGCGGGACAGAAACCCGTGGTATTTGTTATTTGAGTTGACAGCGGAAGATTTACAGGATCTTTTAAAACTTGAAAATGGCCGATTATTTTATTTCATAACTCGGGATCAACCCCGTAGTTTACAATAGAGGAATTTCACAAGGAAATTCCCTGATTTACAAAACATGTTTATTCATTTTTATTGAGCCACCTCTTCAAGCTTGTTAGTGCTCCATAGCACGTACAACAGGTCGCCTGAAACATGTTTTAAAAATATTTTATCAGCGGGGAAATACTGGTGAATCATTCATTTTGCATAAAACGACACATGGTTATAAATTACAGCATAAGAGTGATTACAATGGCTTCTATCTTATTTTTATCTGGCGCCGTGTCACCTCCTGGTGACGATGGTCATACCACTATTGGGTCCTTTCACCCAAGTAGTGATGATTATCACTGTTAGGATTTATTAGTCTAACAGTGAGAAATTAGTAATGTGCACAATACCCCACTAGCCAGTGATTCAAGATAACCACGACTTAATCCCTGTAATTATAACTTTGAAAATTGAGTATTGTAAAACATTTGATAAAAGAGAATGACTCACATTGCAAGTTTAACGGGCAAAGTTTTAGCCTACTGATTAGCCTTGTTAACCTAGTTCAAATAACAATGCACACGAAAACTAGGTTAGTAACTTTAATCCAACTTTTTACGACAACTCACGAGATCGAAACCTTCACAACGAATAACAAAGTGCGATACTTAAACATCCATCGAATTCACGATGAATGACAAAGTATAACCCAAGTTTGAGCAGCACTTAAACATCCATTGGATTGGTTTCTATCGATCGGACATTAAATCGTAGCAGTGATCGAGTTATTACCCTGTTATTGCAGCAGTGTTTCGTGTTTGTGTGTGTTTTTGTAGTAAACAGAAGATAACTCAACGTAGAAAACGAGTTTTAACGTCGAACCAACGCAGAAACTCAAGTGCCAAACTCCTCTATTTATACTGGAAAAACGGTGCGCTCGCGTGTCACGAGAGCTCCCGCGTGGCGCGAGAGGTCACTTTTAGCATAGGGTAGCCACGTCTGTTACTAGCTTAGCTGAGTTGACCGTTCGTTCAAATTAGATTTCCACGTAAAACTGTGTGGATATTACTAACGGGGAAATACCCCCCCCTGAGTTTTAGGGGCCCTGATCTTGATTCCGATTGTTCTGAAAATTTTAGGGGTTATGCAGGATCACTTGGGGTTCTTAATTAGGGTTTCCTATTGAACAAAATATAATAAGAAATAATAGTTTTGGTGAGAGTTGTTACAAACACCCCCCATACTTCACATTCGAACACAACCATCCATCTGTTTACCGTCACCACCGCTGCACACATGGGATGCTAGTGTTTGTGAGAATGAATGTGACTGTGCCATGATGGCTGCTGCTAAGGTATCACCTCAGATCTTAAAAGATTTGTGTTGAGATAAATGCATTATTGATTTTGCTAACATAAAAGAGGTGAATGAAAACCTTAGAGACAAAATCTTAAAAGATGAAGTGCAATTTGAGAAAACTTTTAAAGCACACCACCACCAAGAAGAATCTGGCGGTTGTGTCGTCGATTGGGAGAAGGGTTTATGAAGGTAGACAATTGGATTGGGAGATTGAAAAGATGAGAATGGAGATGCAGATATTTTTTATTCTTGAAGGAGCGAGAGAGATGATTTAGAGAAAGAAAGAGTGTTGAGGGAGAGAGAAAGTTATTGGTATTTATATATGATTTGTTTATTTTTTTAATTAAACAGGTAAAATTACAATAGTACCCTCATGTGCCTTGCACATGATATAACTTAAGAGAAAAAAATACTTGGATTTGGCCTAAACGATAGAACGTGCAAGATTTTGAAACATCAAGTACAAAACTTGTCAAGTTTTGCGCCAAAGGACATCGCCTTCAAATTGGTGTTAACATAAAGAACAAAACTTGTATTTTACTATTTTTTTTATCACTAAGGTCTTTGAAAGGTTTAAAAGTGTTATTTTGACCCCTTTTTAACATGGTTTTAGCTAGGTCTATGGGTGTAAACAAGTCGGGTCGAGCCCGAGTTCGATTATGCTCGAGCTCGGCTCGTTATATTTTTATAAAGCTCGAGCTTGGCTCGGTTCGGTTCGAGCATACTTATTTGAGCTCGAGCTCAGCTATGGGTGTACTTAATTTGTTGTGTTTTGACGTTTTTCACCCCTTTTAACCCACTTTCTAGGTTGCGTAAAGGCGTTAAGGCATAAGTAACTTGGTTTATGCCCGAAAATGTCGTGGATGTCGGTTCGTTCGGTCGTACGGTCGCGTTTTTCGCTTAATTGCGACGAACGCGAAAACGACCCAAATTACGCAACGAATGATATTTTTGTATCCTTATCAATAACATACAAGATATTAGGTATACCCGGGATATGACCGAGCATCAAATGTTCCGGGTTCGTTAAAAGGTCACTCAGAGGTATGAATTAACATGTTGACGTTTTTAACCCTTCAATATCACAACTTCTTGAA
The DNA here is from genome assembly GCA_030545235.1 of Helianthus tuberosus. Taxonomy (NCBI): domain Eukaryota; kingdom Viridiplantae; phylum Streptophyta; class Magnoliopsida; order Asterales; family Asteraceae; genus Helianthus; species Helianthus tuberosus. Next base: position 45,239,101 of record CM060440.1, read on the forward strand.
TTAAATCACAAACGGTTTCGTACGTCCAACAAGTGGCTCTTTAAATAATACGAATACCGTAAAAGGTCATTCCAAGGCTTAGTTTAAGCATGTTGACACTTTTAGTCCCTCCGCATTCATACTTTTCAATTTTGGCAAAAATAGTCCCTCCTAGTCAACGTTTGACATAATTAGGATTACGGACACGTGTCAACACATTATTGGACACGATTTTACGAGGTGTTACAAACATGCTTTGGAATATTGGACAAAGATTTATAATCTATTTATGTTAATGATTGTTTCTAGTTTTAGGTTGTAATTGTCCTATATAGGACCTCCTTTTGTAAACAATTATTCATTCAATACAATTCACAATTTATATATTATTATTTTAAAACACTGTTGTGCTTTGTATGTTTGTACCTCATGCTAAATTGTTAATTTGTGCATATAATTGTAGTACCATCTGTATAAGTTGTTGTAACAGAGTAGTAGGATTGCCACCTGTTTATATGTAGATCTCCACTTGGGCCAAGTGCCTGATACGTGTCTTTCTCATCACAATTTAGGGTTTAAACACCCCATACGTGTCTTTCTCCATCACAATTTAGGATTTAAACCCCCACACGCCATTTTCTCTTCTCTCAGAACAATCAGGCCCTAATCTCTCCGGTTTTCTTCCGCGAACACAGGTATTGGGCGAAGGTATGTCCTGATTTATATTAATCTTATTTCTAAACGGGTTTTCATACTCTTAAGGTGGTAAATTTTTCACCAATGTGGAAACTATTGTATAGGATTACGTAATTTTTGTTCAAGGGTTTTCATGGTTTTTTAGGGTTACCAAATTTTAGGTTTACTCTAAGGTTTGGTTTACATATGTGTGGAAAGTTGATTATTTTTAGGTGTCGAGCATTGTGATAGAGATAACAGATCTTTGTGTTGATGCTTTGTTGGTAGAGATAAAACCTCTTTCTATAGGCTTTAATTTTCAGTTTTGAGGATTTGCAGTAAGTAATTATCTATTATTACTTGATTAACAATAGAAATCATTAGGTTTATTATTATATAATATTGAAATTTAATATATTTAGGATTTGACTAATCGCCTTTTCTTTCTGAATCTAAACTGATAATGTACATGTTGAATATTCATATTATCCTCAAAGTTACTAATTTGATTTTACTGAAGCAAAAGGTTATATATTTTTGTTAAACGAACATAAAAAATGAGCAACATTCGAATAATATCATCATAAATATTAACTATGATACAATAGCTTACTCTTTCTTTTGGTCTTTATAAGGTAACAAGCGAATATGTCCTCCAGGGACATAAGAGCAAGAGAAAAAGCAACAGCTATCGAGATTAGAGTGATTAAAAAATGGATTTCTACCAGCAAATTCCCGGGCATTAAGAAAAACGACCTGTGCTATCAGTTTGTTGATAGAAATGTAAGTCATTATTCCATCCTTATTAATTCCTGTTGTGATATTAGAAAACGTATGATATTATATGTTAGTTTATGTTTTTCCCAAAAGGCATATGACATCCTAACACTATTAGATTACCTGTAACGCAGGGAGACGGTATTGAAGCTACAGCTGATGGTAACCAAATAGAATACTTTGACAAAATAATAAGGCTGCAATCATGCTACAGGGTTACTGGATATGTCTGCACCAAGCCTCGAGACTACATGGCTACTATAAACCACCCAGCATCGCTTGTAATAGGTAAGAAAGCAAAGTTCGTTCCCATAGAAAGCACAGATATACCAAACATATACTTCGGCTTTGCGAGCTACGAGGTGCTAAGGGGTCGCATCAAAGTTAACAGATTGCTAACTGGTACACGTATACTATGATCAATAGTTATAGAAAATACGTTCATAATTTATAAACTAAGCCCTAAAGATTTAAATAATTGTAGATTTCATAGGCCGTGTGGACCGCAATTATCTCCAACCAACAGGTAAGATTTCAGCAGTTAGGAAGGTTGTGCTACGCGACGAGCGGTAAGTGTGTGACAAACTTATCTCATAAATGATAATAAATTATTAACAATTATGGTTATGAATACATCTTCTGTTATACAGTCGAAACAAGGTTGAGATCACTCTTTGGCCGAGTATGTTACATCTAATCGGTGATCATGTTGGATCTGGCAACATAGTTGCCATAACAGCCACACAAGTTTCAGACTACTATGGTATGTTTCCTGGAAAATAAAATACTTCCTACTGAAACAGATTTACCAAAGCAGTTTACATCAGACACTAAAAATATTATTTATAGGTTCGATTCAACTCGAGGCAACATATTTGACAACGGTTGCTATCAACCCAGAAATGCCACAAACTATCGAGTATACAAAGAGGTAAGAACATATAGACATATAAATACCTATTACTTGAATCATACAAAATTACATGTAACTTCCTTACATTTCCAACATTTGGAAAACAACTAGGCTTAAGGACCTACCGCTTGTTGATCCCAATGACGAAGACGATCCGATAATTACTGTTAGTGAGTTGAAGATTCCTGACATCGCTAGGAAAAAGGTACTAAGGCATCACATGTAAACAATATTGTCATGTTCATTAAGCATAATGATGTAAATAAAACTGTCAGGTTCATTAATAGAATATAAATTATGCATTGTCATGTTCAACACATATTTTCATGGAAAAAAACCTTAAAGCAGCGAGGATTTAAGGGAACAATGGCTGGTAAAACATACCTACACTGTCTATTTTAGATAGAAAAAATGGGCTGTCACTAACATCACCTACATTAAGAAACCTTCCTAACGAGGTGAAGTTACTTAAATCATATATCAATATGTTATGTTTTTAGTAACGCTTTTTTCGTACAGACACCTAACATGTTCTTACGCAATGATCAAACACAGCACTCTACAAGATTCAGGTGTCACGCACAGATAGAGAAATTTGACCTGAGCCGTGGATGGTTTTATGTACACTGTTCAACCTGCGACAAAACGGTTTATCCGGAGGAAGCCGGGTCATTGAAGTTTGTTTGCAAGGATGATGAAGACATAACACCCAAGTTCTTGTAAGTATCACACATGCATAGGTGAATTTTTATAACCAGTGTTAACAACCATTTTTCTTTTCAGGTACTCTGTTAATGCGATAATTACGGATGAAACAACACCAACTGAAGTCACGTTCTTCAATGAGGGAATGACTGCCCTCCTGAAAACAAGCTGTGAGGATTTGATCTTGAAACATGGCTACACTGATCCCAAATCACTGCCACAACAGATTTCTGATGTTATAGGGATTAGGAAAATAATGCATGTCTCTGTTAGAAGGGAAGGTCATATCGTAGTCACCAACGTTACAGATCTCGCTGAGACAAATGATGCTCAGGGAAGCAGTGTAGGAACTCTAGCATCAGCAGTGCCTCCAACAACTCCAGACCCAAAAGTTAACATCAACAAACGTTCTCATGCCGATTCACCAGGTAAGGAAAATGCGCTTTAGTAGTATACACCCACACTAAATAGGTTATGTTTAAACTGATAAATCCGACTCTGAATTCCATCATATACAGCCCAGTAATGCTTTCTCTCAAACAATACGAATAGTTTACTAACAATAGTCAACATGTGCGCAGATGTTGGCCCTGCAACTAAGGCACTTCAGGTAGGATGAATAAGTTGGTAACCAGTTTTTTTGGGTAGCTGCTAATGATGACGTAACAGCAGCGTGAAGCCATGGAAGAAGATGTTACAACTCAAGAAACATGTTTTTGGTACAAGCTAGGGAACTAGCAGATGATGTGTTAGTCACTTAACTTGTATGTCAACCCAATTAGCTACATGAACACACCTTTTGTAGATGTTATGTACGTAGTATGATCGCTGTAAAACAAACTAAACTTCTTCATATAAATAAATAATGGCTTCTGTTATGAAATCATGTGTTCATCTCCAGCTTTTAAGTAAAAACATAAGTTGCTTTAATTTTGAAATTCTGCTGTTCATGATGGTGCTTTTTTGTATTTGGGTGATCATCAGTTAATTCTTCTTAGAGTTATAAAATTGGCTTGAAAAACACAAATAGTTGATTTACAGTTTCCTTTTTGTACTAAAGAGAGGAATGAATGGGTGTTAATATTCAGTTATGTTTCATTATCCTATGACTCACATGCATTCATGGTTTGGTTTGGCTGGTTTTAACACTAATTCTGATTTGATGGTTCGAACAGGTTTAAAATTTCAAATTTGTTAGTTTACATTAAATTTCTAAGGAAGATAAAGATGGTCCATGAAAATTAGAAATATGCATAATGCATATTCCATGAAAGAATAGATTCTCGAAATGTAGAGGTTTTCTTTAGTGTTTTTCTGATCCCAAATGGAGAAAGAATTTGCTATGCTCTTATGTTAAAGAAACCGTGAAAGCAGCCCAAAGCGTGGGCAGCTGGAACGGTTTTAACGGGTTAAGATGTCGTGCTGGAGATGGTGGCAGTTCAAGATCTTCATCGTTATCTTTATCATCATCATCGTCGTCAGCATCACCATCGTCTGTTAACGGTTTGCCTTATTTTCTTGAAACTTGCACACCACACAGCCAACTTTTACAACCCATTTAGCCAAGATTCCCGAATCTTACGCTTCTTTTCACCGAACTCAAGGGTGCGACCGCCGTTCGCATCCTTGGGTTCAGACTTCTGGCTGAGAGCTATGAAAACTCAGTCAATGAAGTACACTGGGAGACGAATTGTCGATACCGACCTTAAAAAGACTTCAGTTTGTTCACCATGGAAGCTTTTTAGAGGGGTAAGACAGAGACATTGGGGAAAATGGGTAGCGGAAATCCGGTTACCAAGAAACCGGACACGTGTCTGGCTTGGGACATTTGATACAGCAGAAGAAGCTGCTTTTGCAGATGATACAGCTGCTTATTTGTTGAGGGGTAATTATGCACATTTAAATTTTCCAAATTTAAAGTACCAGTTAAAGGCTAATTCAGGAAATGGTCACACTGCAGCGCTTCTTAAAGCAAAGTTGCAAGCTTTATCATCTAATAAGAAAGGTAATGAATCTAATGATCTGTCACCAACACCCATGAAAATTGGTTTAACGACAGAAACACGTACGGGTCATGTTTTAGATAACGAAAAAAACAAGAAACCGACAGAAGTAGGGGAAGCGGATGGTGTCGAGGGTGTTCAGTTGAGCCGAATGCCGTCGTTGGACATGGATATGATCTGGGTACATGAGTATTCATCTTTTCTTCCAAAGTTGTTGCATTTTTGCTTTCTTTTTAAGTAGTGCTTTTTAACCTGATTCCAAGTTTTGGTGTTGGTCATACTTCCCTCAGAACTGAAGTACTGGCCCTTGTCTTCTTTAGAGGGTTATTAGAAGAAAAAAGTAGTAATAATATATTTTAGCTAAATGACAGTTACTGATTAGAGCTGTCACTATATAATTTGGATAATGTGTTGAATTGTGACTGACTGTGTTACTCCGCGTTACCAGAGTACGTAGCAAATCGGAATTTATTCCAATTTTTATGTTAATGAACTTATGTTGTATTTTTAGTTCATAAATTGCAGGTTAGCAGGTTAGGGATCACAATTGTTATTTCTGCAGATTTGATATGGCATATGATGAGAAGTTTTGTTGATGAAGATCAAAATCCGCACCCATGATCTTCTACTTACCATGCAGGTGAACATCTAGATCCAATTGTCGTTTCAGAAGTCAAGGCCAAAAGAAAAGTTAAAGAAGTCAATGGTGTGTATTGGTGTTTCCACAAATCAACTCGATGTGTTTAAGATGACATTTGAAGACTTTAATGCTATGGCATAGTTCCAACTTGACTTTATTTAGTCAACTTTTGTTCTTTGAAGCTCATGATTTACTTTCTAAACGGTTCAAGTTCATGAATTATATTGTCCAGTAAACCTTTCATAAAAGAGGCTTGATCCGTCGCGAAGCGCGGGGTCATTGGAAGTGGACAGCAAAATTGATATATTAGTAGGGTAAAGTGACAATTTTGAATATAAACTGACTTAAAGAGTTGTAACTGTCACTAAGCATTAACTTCTATTGCTTTGCTCCTTCACATAAATCCATATTTTAGTTGGCATACGACTTATGTATTTATTTGGGTCATAAACATCAAGCCCATTCGAAATCCACCCACATCCAACTGTCATCTTCTTGCTCTCCACACGACGCCGACTTGGCGAATCACAACTTGCAAGGCTCTGTGGCATTGACCATGTATGATTAGTGAGGTTTTTTTCTTTTTGCCTTTCACTTAGGGTTACCCTTGCTTCAGCCAACCACTCAATTAGACGTACACAACCGATCGGAGTACTAGCAGCTGCGCAAACCAGTGATCGGAACAGCAGCAACAACGTAGACAAGCAAAAACCTTTGACGCTGCGTTTTTCACGTTTCGATGCGCAAACCAGTTCGGAACAGCAGCATGGTAGTGATTTGTGTTTTCTCTTACGTTTGCGGAGAAAGGGAGATTAACATCCGGCGGTAAGCTAAGAACCACCGCGCGGTTCAGCTCAACCGTTTTAAAAAGTTGTCATTTTGGTATGGGTCAAAACGAGTTTTGACCAAAATAGCTACGGGTTAGAATGGGTCTGGACCAGGATGTGTTCGGGTCAGAACGACCCGTTTTAAGAAGTGGTCATTTTGTTCCGGGTTAAAACATGTTTTTGAGGAAATGGATGTGTTTGGGTCAGTACGGCCCGTTGTAAAACGGGTTCCGCTTAACCTCGACTAGGTGCACTTGATGTTGAAGGCAAGGAATTACCGGAACCGGTTTACGTTTCGCGTGAAAGACGACCCGGTTATAACCATCACAAGAAAGCCGGAGCGATGAACGCCCTTGTACGTTACACTTTCCAACCCATTGTAGCCTATATAGTCAACTATCAACAAAGTATCCGCGGTTGTGTTTTAATTCAAGTATATTTGTTTGTTTTTGTATCAGATTCAGTGGCTACAGTGCTTACAAATGCACCATTCATGCTCAATCTGGATTGTGATCACTATGTCAACAACAGTAAAACTGTAAGAGAAGCTTTGTGCTTCTTAATGGACCCACAGTTGGGTAAAAAGCTCTGTTACATCTAATGGCGTGTTCTTCGATGTAACTTCTAAACTTTCAATAACCAGCTATTGACGGATGGCAATTTTGACCCGTTTACTTACTTAACAGATTAACATGAGAGGACTTGACGGAATCCAAGACCCGGTGTAAGTGGGTACGGAATGTGTCTTTAACCGACAGGCGTTATATGGATACGATCCCCCGATGTCGGAAAAAAGACCAAAGATAACATGTGATTGCTGGCCTTCAACAAACTACTCAAATCATTCGCATGTTTCAAACAATCGTCAGCCATGTCCAGCTGCAATACGAGAGTTCTTGTCATCGTGAACCAATTTATATGGTCTAAATATTTAACATCTTCACCAGAAATATGTTTCATTCACAAACGTAAGTTCATTTTGTATTCCACAATAACAAAATATATATATACCAGTCCACTAGACATAGCCAGTTCACCCAACTGCTTCTATTTTAACTCGCTTTCAGCTACCAGTGCAATATCCTGTACACAATAAAACCAAAGTTATCATCATGATTACAAATGAACCGATAATTTTTCTCTCTAAGCTGTCTAAACATAGTCACTTAACTTGTCGATACACTTAGCTACATCAATACACATTTTGTAAAACATACTAACCTTCTTCATGTAAATATTTACTAGCTTCTGGTATGAAATCATTTAGACATAGCCGCAACGCGGCGGGTTCTTCACCTAGTTACAATACAAATTACATGGATATTTTGTACATTTGGTTATTTTGGATATGTGTAAGATGAAATTATTAATTACTATTGGTTAATGAACAGGGGTACAAAGTGTGAATGTTGTTGCTGTTCATGCTAGTGTTCATCTTCCTTTTGATTACTATTGGTGAAGCTCACACTCGCCACGTATCGATCAATTCCTCCAAACCAAGGCCCACACTCCACGGTCTTATACAATTAGCAACTTGAGTTTTCTTTAAAGGACCATCGTATCCTTTCATTAAAAGACATTAGGGTGTAGAGGTGCACAAATCGGTTAATTTTAATAACTGGTTCGGTTAACCGGTTATTGCGGTTAATTTGACCTTTTGACTTTAACCGGTTAATGCTTTAACCGGTTATTACTTTAACCGGTTATTTTTTAACTGGTCCGGTTAATTACTTTAACCGGTTATTTTCGGTTATTAACCGGTTTTTTTGCCTTTTTTTTGAATTTTTCGGTTTTTTTTTCGGTTAACCAGTCTACCGGTTAAAAAAACCGGTTAATAACCGGTTCCTAACTAAATACTTATAACCGGTTACTAACCTACGGTTAAAAATAACCACTAATCGGTTATTAACCGGTTACGGTTTCGGTTAATAACCGGTTACGGTTAATTAACCGGTTATTTTGTGCACCTCTATTAGGGTGTAGGGAGTGGTTAGACACTTGAAAGTGGTGAACTTCAAAATCAACCAATGAGAGTGTGCCATGTCATTCAATGAAAAGTGTTTAAACTATGCTCAAATGTGTTGACAATGGTTAGACACTTCATGAATTGGTAAACTATTTAAAAAAAAGGTGTGATTTGTTGAGATGGCATGGACCCCACTACACACACCCCCTCTCTCTCCTTCCCTCCCTCCACCGATCGGCAACCTGTTACCGCACCTCTACCTTCACCGCGCAGCAAAGATGGTTGGCGGTGGTGTTCCCGAGCGGCAAAACCACTTTGCCGAACCACTTTGCCGCCCACACCGTATGCCCTTGTAAACATACATACATTTACTTCCAAATCATGGCATCCCTTCGGGGGTGTTTGGCCTAGCTTTTTTATCTAAGCTTATAGTTTTTTTAGCTTATTTTTACAAAATAAGCACTAATAGGTGTTTGGTTTAGCTTTTTAAGCTTATGTTTATTAGCTTATATAAGCTAATTTCAAGAAGCTTATGGGAACATGGTTTTTTAGCTTATTTGAATAAGCTTATTTGAAGAAGATGGTTTTTTACTCATTACACACAATGATATTATATCCCTTCCCATAATACAAAATAACCTAACAAACAACTAAAGATTAATTATTAATTATCAACTTGTAGAATATAAGTTAATCCAAACACTTAAAAATAGCTTATCAAATGAAAGAAAATAAGCATAAGCTCTACTTTAAAATATAAGCGTAAGCCAAAAAAAAAAATAAAAGCCAGGCCAAACACCCCAAACACCCCCTTCGTCAAAAGGCACCGTTTCAACAAATTTTCAGACTTCATCAAAATTCAATTCAATCAAAATTTATACATGTAGTTTCAAATCGTTTCTTGTTTAAAGCCCACACAATTCTCGATTCATTGGAAAGTTAATAGAAGAGATTTTCAAAGCCCTTATTCAAATCCGACAACAAAGAAGAGAACGAAACGGATGAGCGACATTTTTTGACGAGTTAGACATCCGCAGGTGTGGCGGCGGTTGTAGTGGAGTCCGGTTGTGATGACTTTCTACGATTTCAGTAATAATGCAAACAGATAACAGAACAACATTTACCGGATTTCGCTTCTCGCCGCCGGTGCCACTACCAAAGAACAACCGTACTACAGTGCACCGAAGGATAATAGGAAAGTTCCCTTCTTTCAAATTACATAATTGCCCCTCCGTCGATATTGCCCTTCGGTCGGTTTGCATCAAAGTCATTTGCGGTGGGTGGGTGTGATTGCACAGATGGGGGGCTTCTGCTACGACTTTCGATTTGCTGGTGATGGCGAAACGGTACGCAGCGGCGATGGATGTGTTTCTTGTGGTGATTTTTGGTGGTTAGTGTGTCTTTGTGCGGAGAGAATGAGAGATCTACGGGACTGAGAGGGGAAAACTGATTTCCTCTTCTGTGGTTACTGTTTGTGTAGTTTTAGTTATGTGCTTTTAGATCTGTTTATAATGTTGTTAAATTTTAGTTATTGTAGTTGACTATTAGATGTTGTTTAATTGCTCTATTTAGAAATGTAATTGTGCAGCATTTGGCAATTGATTATGATTTTGATTTTTAGGTTAAGATTTGTGTGCATGCATGTATTGATTTTAGAAATTCTGTTTATTTGAATCGTTTCATTTCTGTTTTGATGATTTAATTACTACTCAAGTTTGTCTCAGTTTAGAAAATATGGAATAAATTGAAGTCATTTCATATATTAAGAGCTCATGGCCTCAGTTTTATCGGGTTTGACTACGTGAGATTCGCATTCGATTCTTCATCTCGGATCACAAGTCCCTCATTTCTCAATCTATTGAATTTTACAGTTGGAATTGTGCGATTTTGTGCCTTTTAGGAATCACATACGGAAAATGTGTCATAACTCATATCCGCACGAGTTAGAAGTTAGGATCCTAAGCAAAAAATATTTTTTTTTTACCAAAAGGGCCATGATTTTAGAATCTGCGTTAGGCCCCCAAAAAGATTGAGCCGCAGCGTACTTTATAAATGTTACTCGATGTTAAAGTAAGAAACCAAGCTCAAATCTAAAGTCTGAAACTTGTTCTTGCAAATGTTATAGATTTTGCCATTTATTGCTACTTAAGTTCTCCAGTGTCATTTTGATAAATTACTAATTTTGTTGTATAGTTGCTAGACGCCCCGCTTGCGGTATGCACATATAATGTATATATGTGTGGGCGCTCGGGGGGCAAAAGCAAAAGTGCACTAATTTTTAACGTTATTTTACTAATTTCGTGAAAATAACGTTAAAAGAGGGGATGGTTAATCATGCATCATGTGGTGGCGTTGATAGCCGAAAGACAAGGGGGTACATGCACCAATTGGCGTTTGTCTCAATTGCTGAGTGTTATGTGCCTTATGTCCAAGGCTTGATGCAAAACCACAATCGAGCCGGGGGTCTCATTGGAAGCAGCCTCTCTATTCCTACGGGGTAGAGGTAAGGCTGTCTACATCCCACCCTCCTCAGACCCTACCTTAGCTTTTGCTATTGGTGGGATATACTGAGTACGATGATGATGATGATGATGTTGTATAGTTGCTAGGTCTCAGTCTGACTCAGTAGACTCAGATGCTGATGCCGAACTTGTGGCTGAAACCGTCAAGGAAGGAGAATACGTTGGTGATGATACCCACGACTTCGGTGTCGGGAATTATAATCCTGCTCCTGGTGTGGAAACAGTGTCTGTTTTCCCCAAAAACCCTGTAAAACGTAAGTCTACTGCAGTTTTCTGTTTATCAAATTTACCTTCTAAGAGACACGTTACAAGTTGTTTGTTTCTGCAGTGGTGGTAGCTGGTCAAGAAACTGAACTTTTGGTTGGACTGAAAAATGAGGTAAACATTGTGCTCTTACCATATGTTATTTGTACATTTGGTTATTTTGGATATGTAGAGATGAAATTGCTTACTATTGGTTAATCAACAGGGGAACAAAGTGTGAATGTTGTTGCTGTTCATGCTAGTGTTCATCTTCCATTTGATCATCGAATGTTGGTCCAAAATCTCTCTGTTATGGTAATATATGTTACTATGATGAAATTTTATTTTAATTTTGGATGACACCATTGTTTATAAAATGGACTGAAATCGGAATCTTAATCAATTTTCCTTTGGTGAAATTCTACATTTCCTTATGTTGCCAGTCTTTCAACAATGCATCAGTTCCTGCTTCAGTTCAAGCTACATTTCCTTATATATTTGCTGTCAGCAAATTCTTACAGGTAGAAATTGGCCACTTCTGTTGTACATGCTTTACCTTAAATCATGTTTCGGATCCTACAAAATGATGATTAGCAAATAGGAAAGATAAATTCAAGTAAATGATTCTTTGAATGACTTATGTTGAAGCCCGGAACATTCGATCTTGTTGGGACAATAGTGTACGAGATTGACCAACAACCATACCAGAATACATTTTATAACGGCACCATTGAAGTTACGGAAGCTGGTGGGCTTGTTAGTGTTGAGACGGTGTTCTTGGTTTCACTTGGACTTGCTCTTCTTGTTCTTCTTGGCTTGTGGGTTCGCACTCGGCTTCAATATCTTTCCAAGGTAAATAATAATAATCAACTGGTTTTGTAACCCCTTTGTTTTTTTGTATAATTGGTTTCCACTTTTTTTTTATTTGTCATTTTCTCGTCTGTTTTAGTCAACACCTTTTCTGGTACAATTACTTAACTGTCCTTATTTTATCGTTCGGATTAGGATCAAATACAAAGGATCCTAATTGTAAGAAGGGTACAAAGGGTCTTAAAAAAACCCACTACATAAAAAAAGGGTAAATTACAGTTTTCGTCCTTTATGTTTGTACCGAATTGCAATGGATGACCTTTAACTTCAATAATTACAACCACAGTCCTTTATTTGGAAAACTCATTACACCCTATGTCCTTTAGCACTAACTAGGTTAAAATTTTAAGTTAGGTCTGATCAATCAAGGGTAGTTTAGTCATTTTACCAACTAAATTAAAGAAAAGATTAAAAACCCACTTAACTCTTACATTTTTACATTATTTCACTCCCCCTTTTTTCTTCACCATCACCACCACCACCAAATCTGCCGCCACAACCGAATCCGCCGCCACCAACACCAGATCCATCACACCACGGCCTCCATCTAGTTCGTGACTTAACCACCACACTCCATCTAGCTCGTAGCCTCGTACTCAATATTCAACCAAATCCTCAAATAAAAACACCACCATCAAAAACTAAAAGTAGCTCCAGGATGACAATATGCATATTAACTTTTGTAATTTCAAAGATCACAATCACTTTTGTAATTTCAAAGATCACAGAAGATGACTAAAAAGTCAACAACAAATAATCGACACTTCAATCAACAATAACCACAATTTTAAAAACGGACTAAAAAGTCAACAACAAACAATCGAAATCATTCCAAAAATCAAAGTAAAGTATGAGCGCACTGAATTTACCAGATGGATACTCAGAGAAGTTTGAAGAGTTCGAAGGGATGTTTCCACTCATTTCATCATCGATCGAAGACAGAAGATGAAGGGATTATGGCGCCACCGCCAGACAATAAATTAAAAGTGAAATCGCCAAAAGAAGACGACGAATCAGACAAAATAAGTTACGACGGTGACGTCGGAGGATAACGATTAATAATGGCCACCGGAATACGACAAACGGAACGGATATACAACGAACGCCGATCACTGAAAACTTACCGGTCAAATTAACTCATCATTGAACGAAATTTGGACTGAATAATCAACATCGATCTAAATCTTATACCATTCATAACCCTACCTATTTAGTTTCAATCAACAGCTGCTATTTCTCCACCAATCAGTGAAACCGAAACCCATGAGATGAGAGAGGATATTTCATGAAAAGATGAAGAAGAAGATGATAAACAGAGTTGGGTTTGTGTAATCAGTGAAACCGACACCCTGCCTGTGTTGCTTTAAAAATATGATAAATACCTAAAATAACCCTTTGTACTGTAGCAGATGTAGTGTGGCGGTTAAGTCACGAACTAGATGGAGGCTGTGGTGTGATGGATCTGGTGTTGGTGGCGGCGGCATATTTGGTGGTGGTGGTGGTGGTGAAGGTGAAGGAAGAAAGAAAGGGAAAGTGGAATAATGTAAAAAGGTAAGAGATAAGTGGGTTTTTAATTTTTTTTCTTTAATTTAATTGGTAAAATGACTAAACTACACTTGACTGATCAGACTTAATTTAAAATTTTAACCTAGTTAATACTAAAGGACCTAAGGTGTAATGAGTTTTTCAAATAAAGGACTGTAGATGTAATTATTAAAGTTAAAGGTCATCCATTGCAATCCGCCACAAACATATAGGACGAAAACTGTAATTTACCCAAAAAAAACTTAAACACCCACCACCTAAACCCCACCCATCACCCCCCCCCCCCCCCTCCCCAAAAAAAAAATATTATTTTTTTATTATTTTATTTTTTTGTCGAGGGGGTGGGGGTTTAGGTTTTTGGGTGGGGGTGAGTGTTTAGTTTTTTTTTAGGTTTTTTTTGGAGGGGGGGGGGGTTAGGTTTTTTGGGGTTTTTTTTGGTGAGGTATAGTTTTTTTTTTTTTTTTGCCGGGGGGGTGGGGTGAGGGGTTTAGGTTTTTGGGGGGGTGGTGGGGTGGGGGTGGGTGTTCAGGTTTTGGGTGGTGATTTAGTGGGTTTTATTTTAGGTTATTGGACACTTGTCACTCTATAAATCCTTCTTACACTTCTTACAATTAGGAGCCTTTGTAGAATAACTTGACCCTTTATCATTCATTTACCCTACTTAGAAAACTAAGAAGATAACAAAAGTGGAAGTTGGAACTCGCACTGTCGATGCATCAATGGATGAGTGGCTGCAGGTTTGTTTTCTCTTCTCTTTTTTTTTTTTTTTAATTTCTAATGATTCAAATTCCTTTTTCGGCATATATTGTTTTAACAACGACTAGTTATATCATTGAACAAGATAAGATTGTATAGCTATTGAACTACATTGTGTATTTGATCACGGAAGAGGGTTGTTATGATTACAGGGAACCGCTTATACTCAATCACAGTCCAACAAACTGAAAAAGAAGTAGAGGAATAGATTTTGGCTAGCAATTAGCAAATGCAGTTTGTTGTAGAATGAGCAACAATTCCTGTTTTCTGAGTTTTGGCTAGCAGTTACGGACGTTTGTTTTATTTTTGGAATGTTTTATATAACTGCAATTTTGCTTTGGCAAATTTTCAGCAAAGATCGTTAAGTTATGTGCGTTTAAGTCCTGTTGTTTATTTCTGTTAATTGGTTTTAGTATACGCGTTTCACCATACATTAGTATTAAAGTAGTAGTCGGATAATAAAAGTTTAGGAAACTAGAGATAACTATCACATAAACACAAAAACTTTTAATGATTTGAGTAGAAGTTAACTAATCCACGTTACGTACACTACTCGATCTTCAACCAAGAGTTTACTTTCACTAAATACTTCTCTCTAAGTTGGTATAAATTGCTGTAACGTCTCACTAATAAGGTAGTGATCACAATATTCTTAATTAAATCAATTTTTATAATATTGATTTATTATATAAAACATAAATTTATTTTACAAAATACGTGACCTTTTTTAAAGTGATTTTGAATTCTAATTAAACAGAAATCGCTAACCTTTTTAAAGTAATGTTGACGATCACGAAAAAAAAGGGATGATTATAATGTTTTCAACGTCATGTTCATGGATGTTTATAATCTAAAATATTTATGATAACTGATTAACTATCTCAACCGCTAATATATAATATCATATCATTCATGATGGTTCGTGTAACGATGATCACAAGAGAAATAAGGTTGATACTATTAGAAAAAAAAACATTTAAATCTAAAAAAGTTGATATCGATATTTCACGTCTTTCTGAAATTAATAGCGTGACATAATTTTGTATGTATAGTAGTTGTTTGATGACGTAAGCTAGAGGCGTTCATGAATAGTTTAACCGATCATATTATATATACTTATGTTCCTCTTAAAATCAATCTTCACCATCAGATCATCAAGCTGAGATCAAATCTCAACAATTTAAATACAAAAAACCTTTTAGAAGGGGAGGCTTCTTAACAGTTGAAGGTTTGAAATCTTTACTGCATTGACGGCTCCTTTATTTTTACCCTCCCACGTCGCGTGTAAAGTCGGCAACCTCCACCTACAGTTTAATATCTCAGTTATTAGTTATATACATTTTGACATTCATATTACTTTATAAAACAAGAATTTACCTCATAAACAAGAATTTAGTATCTCAACAATTGAGTTATATACATTTTGACATTCATATTACTTTATAAAACAAGAATTTACCTCATAGACTACCAACCATGGAACATGTAAAAACATGTTCCAACCTATTATCATAGACGAAAACATGTATTACTTTCAGCTCAATGTGGACACGTGTTTACTTTACCAACAACAAATTATCATAGAAGTTTTCATCTCTAATTAATGGCATCCTCATCCTCATCATCTTCATCATCCTCATCATCTTCGTCCTCGTCCTCATCCTCATCATCATCCTCATCCTCCTCCTCCTTATCATCCTCATCCGAGTCCGAGTCCCACTGAAACTGAAATTTTGCACAATTAAGAAGAGAAAAATCAATATTATGGACAAAAAAATATATGATAAAAGTTGATTATCTTTGTATGAAATTAATGCGCCTTTTTAAGAATCATGAAAGAAAGGAATAAATGTACATAGGTACCTCTTCTTGTTTGGTCTTTATAAAGGAGTTAACATCTGGCTTCACATTCCACTTCCCAAATGTTGTATCTATTACTTTCAGCTCCGGGGTAGACACGTAACCCTTGGTGAAAACAGTAATCGCTGGGCATTTTTCGATTTGTAAAGTCTCCAACCTTGGGAATGAGAAAGCCTCCTTCCCTAAGCAAAATCCCTTGAGATTCCTAAGAGATTCTAGTTTTAAGGAGTTTAGACGAGGTAAGATAATCTCATTCAGTTTGGCATCACATTCTTCTTCTTCTTCTTCTTCTTCTTCTTCTTCTTCTTCTTCTTCCTTCACAATTACCTCCATATTCTTGCAGTAGCTTATACTTAGTTCTTGGAGTTGCACTAGACTACCAACCATGGAACATGTAAAAACATGTTCCAGGTTCCAACAATGGTGAATAGAGAGAGTTGTTAGGTTTGGAAACTCCAGTACCATCCATTGGTTGCTCTTCCATAAATACTTTAGATCATATACCTCTTCTAACTTCACTTGTGTTAGGTTTGGAATTGGGACAGTAGTTTGTGATTTATTTGTCCCTTCCGATGCTACTACTTCAAATACCTCTTCTAGCCCACCACACAGTCCTCGTATAGTAATCTGTTGAAGCTTTTCCAGTTGTAGCAGCGCATTAAAAGGAACAAAAGTCTTTCCAGCATTTCTCCGGTTGATATTAATTTCTATCAGATTATGAAAAGAGCGAGGGACTCCTTTTGAAATAGTAGGCTCTGAAGAAGAATTGGGGAATGTGGTCTGCAAACACAAGGTGTTTGTTGTTAAGAGCCCTAAAAAATTGGAAGTATTCTAATCTACTTTATGAGTTATTAGAAACCTTGTTCAAACCTTTTTCCCTTCAAAAACGATTTTTCATTCAACTACTTAGGGATTACTATACCTACCATCACACTACATTCACGACAACCTAACCTTTTTTAAAAGGAAAATTGGTTTTTAATAAACCAACCTTTGTCCCGTTGGTTAATAATAATCTTACCTACGTAATTGGTATACAATAATCCTACCTATCAACATGTTGGTACTCAATGAACTTCCGTTAATTTTTTTTAACTGAAGTTAGTTTTTAAGTTTTATTTATTACACAAACAGTCCCTGTAGTTGCAATTTACTAGTTTTATCTATTTTATAAAACAAAAAAAACCACTCGAAAATCCTTCTTTTCCTCGATTCGAGGTTTATAAAATAGTTAAAACTAGTAAATTACAACTACAGGGACTGTTTGTGTAATAAATAAAACTTAAAAACTAACTTCAGATAAAAAAAATTAACGGAAGTTCATTGAGTACCAACATGTTGATAGGTAAGATTATTGTATACCAATTACGTAGGTAAGATTATTATTTACCAACGGGACAAATGTTGGTTTATTAAAAACCAATTTTCCTATTTAAAATAAAATATACGGTCTTCAATAACAAATTGTTCATTTAGTAGATGGCATGGTCATTTTGTCAGTTTAGTCCAAAGGTTTCATAATACACAAGATTTATAAAGATATAACGAGATATAACTTTTTATTGATTGGTATATAAAATTACATGTACTCAACCCATACAATACATAAGGTTCTTAAAAATGTAACTTTTTTTCATTATTTTGAAATTAACAAAAGAATACAATAAATATAAATTAATATAATGTAAAGAGTTAAATGTCATTTTAGTCCCTGTGGTTTGGCCCATTTTTTCAGTTTAGTCCAAAAGTTTTATAATACACAGGGTTTATAAAGATATAACAAGATATAACTTTTTATTGATTGGTATATAAAATTACATGTGCTCAA
Organism: Helianthus tuberosus; assembly: GCA_030545235.1. NCBI lineage: Eukaryota > Viridiplantae > Streptophyta > Magnoliopsida > Asterales > Asteraceae > Helianthus > Helianthus tuberosus. The sequence goes on from CM060440.1 coordinate 45,257,210, forward strand.
CCCATACAATACATAAGGTTCTTAAAAATGTAACTTTTTCATTATTTAATATATAAAATTAAATTTACTCAACCCATACAATACACGGGGTTCTTAAATATATAACTTTTTTATTATTTAATATATAAAATTACATTTATTCAACCCATGTAATAAACGAGATTTTTAAATATATATTGTTTTATTATTTGGTATATAAAATTACATTTATTCAACCCGTGTAATAAGCGGAGTTTTAAAAAAAAAAATTATTATTTGGTATATAAAATTACATTTATTCAACCCGTGTATTACACGTGGTTCTAGCCTAGTATATATATAATAAAAAACATGTACCTGATTGACCACTCCATGAAGGTCACGTTCAAAACTGTATTTGCCAAACCTTGTGCGTATGTACATGAGCTTTGGAGTTGTTGACTGACCTGACGTAAGCATCATCAGTTGAGGGCAATCCTTGATCAATACATTATCTAGTGAGGGCCATCGGAAGTCATTTATCCCCAAGAAGAAACCCTTGAGCTTTGGCAGATGGACAAGTTCAAGTGTCTCCAGATGAGGAAACACAACACCTTTCGTTGACTTTCCAGTATTTTCTTCTTTCACTATCACTTGTATTGCCTTGCAATCTATTACTCTTAACTCTTTGAGTTGCTTAAGGCTTTCAAGAGTGTTGAATGTGAATATATATGGCAGAAGGTCACAGCTATAAATACACACTCTTATTAAGTTGGAGAGTTGAGGGGCAGCTACAATAGTAGTGTTTCTTAGTGTTGGTCTTGTTAATGTAGTACCAGCACCACTGTGCGCACTTCCGTCCTCAACGTTGTTTGCACTCCATTCACTTTCAAATACATCCGTTAACCTTTCTCATCTACCAATTACCAGCTCTTGAAGCTTTTTCATCTGTCCTGCTGCATTCCATGGAATTAGACTTGACAATGCATGACACCCGGATAGGGATATCTTTGTGGGGTATTGGCACAATGACCAACAAGCACCGATTACTTGACCACTCTGCAATGAAACACAAATCAATGATTATTACAGCTTCGTTTGATTTTCTCAACCTTACCAAAGACAGTGGTAAACTAATTTCTCTCCATGATTTTTTAACCTAAATGAATTTCATATTTATCTATTTTTTAATTATTACTAAACTTTATGAAAGATAGGTTTCAATTAAGCAAAGCATATATTAAGAAGGTATATGGTGTAAGTGGTATTATAGGTGATTATGTTAAATGGGATCATAATATCGTACCTGGGATTGGTCATGAAAGGCATTGGAGGAAATTTTACCCCTCTTACCACCATCATCAACACACTTTAGATGTGGCAACCACTTAAGCTCAAGAGTTTCCAAACAGGGAAATAATGTGGTGTTTTGATGGTAAGACGTGTATATGGTATTTTCTTCATTTTCATCATCCCTTCTCGAAATAACTTCTTCAATACCATCACAAAATTCTAAACTGACATTCTTTAAGTTGGATAAATATTTCACCATAAGCGGAGAAAACAAGTACTTTATATTGGGACAGCTCCACAAAGTAATGTCTGTGAGGTTTTGGAATGGAAATTGAAAAGGTGGATGATGACGAATTAGGAATCTATTCCAATTGCATTTCCACACATGACTCATCTTCTTCAAATACCGTAGGTGTATACTTTGAAGGAAGGGAGGTAGTAGTGGTTGTTGACTATCCATCTCAAACACCACCCCCTCCACTCTTTTATCATTATCTAATCCAAGATGTCGAAGACGATGACAGTTGTGTAGAAGATAAGATGGGTATGTGACATTAGGAATATCATCATCCATTTCTGATATCTCTCCTTTGATCTGCATTTAACATTAAATGTAATTAACAATTTAACCACTCCATTCAACAGACACCCCCATGGATGCATCATGGTATACTAATTACTGCATATAATGGTGAAAATTCTTACATATTTAGATTTGGCTCTGTTAAAATTATTTATTTTAAAACTATCAATGATAAGAAATTATACATGACGTGTGATTGGAATTGGGAAGGCCAACATAAATCATGAAAACTGAATAAAAAAACACAAGATTTTAATTAGGTGAAATAACTTAATTGCAACGTAATTAAATTATCGGTTGCCATTTAGTTACATTTAAAACTAGCAAAATAATAACAAATGAAAATTGAATGTATTTGTGATATTTTAATATATGCAAGTTAAGATGTGGCAATACTTGGTTAAAGAAAAACTGAAAACCAGGATGACATGAGATACCTCTTCACCGGTATTCTTCGTAACATAGTTAGCAAGTGCTCCAAGATCGAAATTGGTTGTTGCAGGTGTGAATATATTTCGAAAGATGGAACAATTTGTTATCTCAATGCTTTCGACACCTTTGAAACAATTGATGTGGATATTAGGGTCATTTACACCTTTCATCCTCCACACCTCTTTTAGCTTTCCTAATTGATCAACTTTGATCCTTCTTAATGCGCTGCTAATGTGTTCCCCTACTTCATGTAAGCTTTCCCAGTCCATGTTGAATAACACTTCAACTGAACCACATTCGGAAACCTCAAGCTCTTCTAAATTACTCACCAATGGAAGTGGATTGCTAGGAAAAATGTTGATAAGGTTACAACATTCTTTCACTTTAATCAGTTTCAACATGGAAGCATTATTTTTCTGAATGGCAGAAACTTGACAAGGCCATATCTGCTTCAAGTTCTCCATGCTAGAAATATCTAACTTCTTCAACTTAGAAGTTACGACCTACAAAGTAATTAAGCCTTGTGAAAAAGCATACGCTGATATCCATGGAGTAAATATTAAGTAATAAGTTATTTGTAGCAACAGATATAAAGATCAAGATAAATGCATGTACCTTTTTGTTCAATAATGATTGCACTTCAGGCGTATTGTGACTCTCGGGATAAATGCTCGTAAAGTTGGGGAGTTTATGAAGTTTCAACTCCACCATTTCAGGTAGTACGATCACATTGTCCCACAAACTTACCATTTCTGGTAGATCGCTCAAAGACAAATAATTCAACTTCTGAAACCTAATCACCCCTACTCTACTATGTTCAGCAACAAGTGTTTTCATACCACGACATCCAGAAATTGAAAGTCGCTCAAGTTCCTTCAGACCATTTGCCATAGCAACTGTAAAGAGGTATGACAAGTCTTCACAATTACAAACATCAAGGACTCTCAATTTTGAAAATGAGTGACATGTTGAAACATCTTCAAGATTGCTCAGGTCCTTCACTTTCAAATAAAGATCCTCTGTTTTCTTAAATAGGTCACTGATTTTGCATTCCATAAGCTCATGGCAGTCACCAATGAAATCAATTGTGTTTCTGAATGAATATTCTTTATTGTACTCCAATTCTGTCAGTTTACGTTGTTTACAACCGATAGATATTCTGAACCTTTCAAGGTTACCAAAGGACATGTTTTTGGGTTGGGCCTTATTCTCAAAGAATTCCAACTCTAATGCAGATAGCCTGTGTGAAAGTTTCTCCAGCTCATCACAGTTTCTATCTGTGAACCTAATAGGACTACCATAATAAGCTCTCCTCATATAAAGTTCTTCAAGATAACACAAGTTTTGAAAAACACCATCCTCAATACGAAGGTCAACACATCCTGTCAAATCTAGTAACTTAAGTTTTTTCAACTTCCCAATCGTGGATGGCAACCATCTTATTCCACAATTAACAAAGCTTAGTGTTTCCAAGTTACTAAGACTTCCAAGAAATGAGACATCATCATTTATCAACGAGCATGAACGAAGGCACAGTGTTCGAAGTTTGGTTGAGTGTTCGGATGTTCGTGGAAGCAATGGAATATGCATATCCTCATAAGACAAAACCTCAAGTTTTTCCATTCTTTTGTAAATATCTTCTGGAAACTTAAAGGCCTCATCCCCATCCATTAGCATCAACAAAGAGAGATTTGGGTAATTAAAGTCACTGGGAAATTCAGTCATACCTGTGCACTTTAATAGAATTCTCTCATATGTCTCATTTGCATATTGCTCTGTTTTGTTATCAATGTTGACAATTGATGCTTGTTTGACTTCTGAAATTTTATTTAAAACAAAAGCACGCACAAGATCATGTATTTTGACACATCCCATGCGATCACTTTTAGTCAACAAGTTTGCACGTAGGAGATTGTTAACACAAATTTTCATATCGCTTCTTGCTTCTCCTAATGTCTTGCCATCTGTAAGAAAACCCAATCCCCATCCTAACCTCAATAGGTCCTCAGTACGTATATTAAAATCATCAGGAAATAAGGCACTAAGAAGAAAAATTGCTTTATCATCACCCTCCTTGAGATTCTCATAGCTTATCTCAAATATTTTATATGTGATGCTTTGAAGGTCTTTAAGGTCAGCTTTCTCTAAACGCTTAAGTACCTTTTTCCATGCCTCCTTTATGTTACCATTAAGACTATTGGCAATGGTTTTTATGGCAATGGGCAAACCCCCACATTTCTTCACAATATTTTCTCCTATCTTTTGGAGTTCATCATCATCAGCACCATCCGCAGGAGTTGGTCGCACAATCTCAAAAAACAACGTTTTTGCTTCTTCGTCATTTAAGACCCCTACTCTAAATATTGAACTAGGTCTAACACCCATTTGAGTGCAAACATGTTCAAATCGTGATGTGAACAAGAGCTTGAACCCATTTGGCAAAGGGCTTGTTAGTCCAACATCTTTGAGCTCAACCTCCTTCCAAATATCATCCATTATTACTAAAATTTTCTTTTGCCCATTTTGCGACATCCCCTCAAATTTCTTACGAAGAAGCTCAGCCCTTGCAACTATAGTTTTTTCGGTTAAATCTTCACGAATGTATTCTGCAACAGCTTGCTGTAGAACAAAAGGGTCAGAACTTTCCCCAAGAACCACCTTTACAACCCAATCAAACATTTTTGAAATTTCTACGGCCTTCTTTAGTTGTTCCATCATTGTGGTTTTGCCGACACCACCCATCCCACATAGAGCTATCATCTTTTGGGACTCGTCATTTGATTGTAGAGATTGCAATGCAGCATTAAATACCGAATCTCTAGACTCAAACGTGGTTGTTTGGGTACCATGAGGAACTGGTGCAGAGGTGGATGGTACCTTAGCAAGTGATTTTCGTTCATTTGTCCAACTGATTTCAGATGCTCGTTCTTTGAGAGCTTTTATCTGTTGGACAATAATACAAGATTGTTTTCCTGCTTTGTATCTCTTTGCCACGTTGAAGCACCCAATTCCAGCTGTTGGAATACTTTCTACCTTCTCCTTCATCTTTTGAACATCTTCCAACCACGGCAACACATGGCGAGATACCACATGATAGTTCGCATCAGCTGTCGTTTTTTTCTCTTGAATATCTTGTTCGGTGACATTCAACTGATCCAATTCCTCCTTCATGGCTTTAACATACATTGTGGAGGAAACTAAGAAACCCAAATGTTTCTTAACAGGGACCATCAAAGATTCAACAACGGGTGTAACAATTGAATTTATAATAGCATCCATATTTTAACTGCAATTTGATACAAACAATAAAACACAATTAATAAGAAAGTGCAAGAACAGTAATTACCAAAGCAGTTAGGCATATATGTATGCATTAGTTTACAGACTATTTCTTTTTCACTAATTTACATTTCTAGTTAAATGTCAACGCTAAGATTAAATAACTCCATCTCACCTTATAATGCAGATAAACTCTGAATAATGACTCTTTATGTTTGACTTAAATTATTAAGAAACAAACATATACACACACCCTTGTTTCTTCGAACATGTTCAACCAGAAGTATTCAAACACCAAGATTTATGCTACATTTTGAGATTCAAACATGTAACAACAATGCCCAGTCGCACATTTTATGTGTAATAGTAAATATTAGTTCAACCAAAATCAAAAGTCTTTTTTACTTTTATATCTTTATCTTTCTTAGGGAGTTCTGTACTGTTTATGTTATATTTATGACAGTCAGTTTTATTGGTGTTTAATTATGCCAAGTTTTTTTTTTTTTTTGAACGGCAAATTTAGATCGCTGACGACTACTAGAGTATTATCGTGCCACTAGCGGAACCACCCGATCATATCCATCTCCACTAGGCATAATGCCTGGAGGAACCCAATAAATAAATATGGGAAAAACCCCCCTTGTGGGAATCGAACCCGGGACCTATTGGTCACAAAATCTTATCCCACCCCTAAGATGCCACTAGGCTATAAATCCATGGACTAATATCCATCTCCACTAGGCATAATGCCTGGAGGAACCCAATAAATAAATATGGGAAAAACCCCCCTTGTGGGAATCGAACCCGGGACCTATTGGTCACAAAATCTTATTACACCCCTAAGATGCCACTAGGCTATAAATCCATGGACTAATTATGCCAAGTTAATGTGCTAAAAATCAACTCTTTTTTAGATTAAATGCTTTATTTTATGTTTTAATTTATTTTGGACTAAACTTCCGTTTTGCTCCATGTGGTTTGGTCACTTTAACGGTTTTGCCCAAAACCTTTAAAAATAGCCATTTTCCTCCAATAGTTTGTGATGATTTTTCCATTTTGCTCCCCGCCTCTAACTCCATCCAAGTTGTCTGAGGAGCAAAATGGAAAAACCATAGCAAACTATTGGAGGAAAATGGCTATTTTTAAATGTTTGGGGCAAAACCGTTAAAGTGACCAAACCACAGGAGCAAAACGGAAGTTTACTCTTTATTTTGAACAAACAATAAAAATAATAACCAAGTAAAGGAACTGTAATTACCAAAGCAATTAGTTGTCTTTATCTTAACTATTCCATTAATTAACAAAAGTATTTCCTCACAATCATAAGACTCAAAAAACTGAAAATTATTTGGAATATACACATAGAATATAAGCATTAAAAAGAAAAAAATACAGAAAATTAATAAATTAATTAATTTCCAAATAACTCTCGATCACCTTGCTAATCTCGACAATTAACAAACTAGGTAACTCTTTCAGGTGTTTAAGAACAGTTTTTCAGAGTTTCTAAAAATCACACACTTACGGTACGTCTTCATGGCTGACTTTAGTTATTTCAAAATACACACACTTGTATCTTACTGCTTCTTTTGTTCAAAACAAAGATCCATGATTCCATGAAATATACCGGGACCCAAGAATGTAAAAAATGAAAAGGATAGTGAAATTTATTCAACATGTGGTTGAATATATTCTACTTGAAAAGAATGCACAAATCCATTGTTTGGCATTACATATATAGGGTAAAGTTCTTGTACAAATAATCTTAACATACTAAACATACAAATTGAAGGAAAACTCAAAAAGACAAGGTGGCATTTTTGTAATTATCAATAACTATCAAAGTTACTCTACAAATATACCTAAAAAAACCTAACCACTCCCCCCCCCCCTCAAAAAAAAAACCTAAACCCCCCACCCCCCAAAAACCTAAAAAAAACCTACCCCCCCCCCCCCCCCCCACAAACCTAAAAAAACCTAACCCCCACCCCCACCCCCCCCCCCCCCAAAACCTAAAAAAAACCTAACCCCCCCCCCCCCCCCCCCCAAATCAAAGCTAAAATGCTAAAAACTAAACCCCCAAAAAACCTAAAAAAATAAAAAAAACACACAAATTATTTTATTTTATTTTTTTAACATTTTTTATTAAAAAATCGCTACTTTTAGTAGCAGCAAAAAAAAAAAAAAAAATTTTTTTTTTTTTTTTTTTTGCTAACGAAATGTAGCGATTTTTTAATAAAAAATGTTTAAAAAAAATTTGTGTTTTTTTAGGTATTTTTTGTTGTAACTTTGATAGTTGGTGGTAATTACAAAAATGCCACCTTGTCTTTTTGGGTTTTCCTTCAATTTGTATGTTTAGTATGTTAAGATTATTTGTATTTGATCTTTTGCCTACATATATAAACAAAATCTAGCATAAAAGAGAATACCTGTGAGTGTTTTTCCTTGCTTGGTAGAGAAATTGATTGGCAGGATAAGGTTTGAGCTCTGATGAAGAAGATAAGAGAGCTCCAAGCCACACACTATATCAGTACTTGCAAGGGGAATAGTTGACCCCAAACCAAAAGTCTTGTGTAAATTGCACATATGGTCCCTCTGATTTAGATCAAATTCTGGTTTGGTCCCTAAAGTTCTTCATTTTTAAATTTGGTCCACATGGTTATTATTTTCTTTCAGTTGGTATGAGAAATGGTTTCAATTTGGGTTTGGAGAGGGAGAGAGGATGGTGGTATGTGGTCCAAGAGATCAAAAGTGATGGTGGAGTGGAAAATGTGGTTGCATTAACTAAAAAAAGGATAAAATGTGCATCAGGTATAGGAAGGACTTCTTACAGGAGCACAGGAGAACGACTTAGAAATAATATTTTAAATTATAAATAATAATTTAAAAATAATGTAACTTTGATTTTATGATGGAATAGTTTATGTGGATGTGGATGTGCATTTTCATCACCTCAATTTTAATTACATTTTGTTCATATGAGTTTCAAGGAGAGGTGTGCACAGGTTAGTTTGGGTATGTTTGCCCAAAACCTAACCATAACCGAACATTTCATTAACCTGATGATGATAACCTATCGGTTTCAGTTAATTGGTTTTGCATGTATGTTTAGTTCGGTAATGGGTCAGTTAACCGGAACTAGTTTTTGAAATGTTTGGGCTTGACTAAAATGAGCCAAAATAATATAACTGGGCCTGAAAGTTTGGGCTTGAAAAGCAAGGTATGTCATGCCCTGCAATCTCCCACGTTTTGAGTTTGAGCATTTGCATCAAAGTTGTTCTTAAAAGCCTAATGTATATTTACACGTGGGATTCATGTATATAATAAATATATTATTAGTATGCAATATATTGATAACCTTCTGTGAATAATAAATATACTATGATGTACACCGTGTAATCAAAACATGCTAATGCAAATTTGAAATCGGTTGGTTTGGTTATTGGAGTAGGCTATTATATGGTTGATTCAGTTATTGGTTATGAGTAGGTTTGGTTATTGGTTTGTAATCAAAACAAGTTTATATGCACCAAAATTGCGGAAACACTAATCCATTTCAGATACAATAAAGCATAATCTAAGATACTTCATATATAAACCCGAACTCGCATCTGATGTTGGAGTAAAGTGAGATCACACCTCAGATCAGCTTGATCTCTTCGACACATATTACTCCAAACTACAAAAAATACAAATAATCTTAGCATTAATATGCTCACTAAGTTAACAAGACCAGATATGTTTACAAAATGAATTGACATATTCAACAGTTTGAGAAGAGGTTATCAACCAAACCGGTGTTCTTGAGGGCTGCTTCTAGTGTTCTGTTTGCAACCACCACGTCGTGATTTCAGAACTCGTACAAATTATCTAAAGTTTCTACTTGTGTTGATCTGCTAGACGGCATTAACATATACTTCAGAACCAAACCCGTTGCACCTGCCCTTGAATATTCCTCCACACAAGTCAATAGACAAAGAGGTAATCAAGACTTGGTCCTAGCAAATCGATTTCTAAAATGTCATCCTCTCCATCTACACTCGACCATTTTCTGGCACGTGGAAATGGTGGCACGTATACCACCTACAAGGAATACAAACATTAGAAATTATTTACAATATATCTAAATCCCTGCTTTAAAACATCAAACAACATTACATCATTTTATTTACATCATATCTGATCCGCTAGAAGTAAAACACAAGTGTCCCATTCGTAAGTAAGTGGGTCAGGGCAGCCGCCTCTAATTTATCATAACGATGGTGAGGCTCACAGGTGGCTGCATGAGAAAGGCGATTGCAATTGCTAATGGCAAATCGGTTCAAAGTTCTTCTAAGAGCTTAGAAATCTTGTACTGCAGCAACATCTATGGCTAGAAGTTGAGTGCCCTGCAACACATCTTGCTTGTAGATGCCAAAGCATTTTGAGGGTTATAAATGAAAAATGAATTGTAATCAACAAATTTTTGCAATATTAAATGTTTGCGGTTGATGAAACAGATATACAGCCAAAAGGTAGCAAAGCCCAAATGAAACGGATCATAGATGTACAGACTAAATTTGCAGAGTTGATGAAATAGATGCAAAATTAAACGGTTCGAGGGCCGAGAATGGATATATTAGTTTGAGCCTTTTGAAAAAAAAGAAAAAAGCCGAAATCGACACAATTATAAGTAAAGATGATAAATTTTACCTGTAACAAATCATATGATGAGATTAAACTTATGCGAGTAAGGATGAAGTACTAAACCCCTGTGCTAAATGAAAACCTCATTGAAATAGAAAGAAAGCAGCATAACTTCAAATAAGTAAGATATCATTGAACTACTGAATCTTTATGCTAAATGAAAAACTTATTTCGTCATATCAATTTATTCGCGGTGACCCGTCAGCCAGCCACAGCATTAGAGGTGACCATTTTAAATCAACTAATGTGAGAACGGATTAATAATGGTTGTATTTGATTGACAAAAGTTGCACATTTTGACCTATTATCCAACCCGTATGTCTTACCACCTCTACCTCGCATTATTTAGCAATAAAAAATCTCAAGCCCTTTTCGTGTACAACCGCAATAAAAAATTTGGATATGATCGAACATCATTAGAACATAGTTACACATCAAGTTCATAACAATCATTTGACTAGCTGATGATCGATCATCGTTTGAGTTTAAACACGCGATAATAATTCTGGAAGTAATTAACAGTGGGGAATTTTATGCACCTGAAGTTCCATTTTATCAATACAGTAGTATAGCACATGTGTTACTACTAACCTTGGCATCTGCTTCCATCTAAGCAGGATAATCTCCTCTCTCTTGAGCACCATTCTGAGTCACAGGAGCATCCTGCATATTTACATCAGTTCCTTTGGTAGAAGCCACTTCAGCTCGAGCCTTATAGATATCCATCTTTGACGGTTTCATGTCAGCTGCAACAAGAAACGTCTTACTGTGGTCTATACACTAATAGCATCCACAAATGGAGGGTCTCAAAATCGCCTCCCCTTGGATAGTTTACCAGATTGCCCCTCTCACAGCCTCATAAACGCCCCCTTCCCTCTCCTTCCCCTCTCACATACTCCATTTTTAGGTCTTCCGCTCAAAAACAGGCATTGGGATACTATAAAGGCCAACAAAGCAAAAAATTTATCTAAACAGTATAATATCCATACAGCATACCATTGTGAATGCTCTAACAACTAACTATTTTGTCTTATTATCTTTTTCTTCTAAACTTGATTTCTAGTAAATTTTCTAAAACTATTTTAGAAGTTTAAATATCTAGTTATTATTTTCGAGCTTGGGTTAATCGAAAATCATACATTTCAGCATTATCCATGCCTTTTGCTAACACGTCCTTGATGACGGCCCGGAAACAACACAGAAACAGCCCCAAAACAGCATTTGACCCGTTTGAAATTAAAGCACAACCCAAAGTTTATCTGAACCATTTGAGTTACACAATCCAAAGTTATTCGAACAATGATTATTATGCCAACTAGTTCTTGCATATGTGATTTGAACTGTCTGTTTTTGTCCAGCAATACAGTCTTTTAGGTTATTTGTTTATGTCATTTTGTGTTATCTTAATTATGAAATAGCATACCTCAACAAGGGCATCTCGTTTCAGGAGTTGTTCTTCAAGCTTCTTGGTAACAGCTGCAGCCTATATGCCTTCCGTTGAGTCTGAGTTGTTTTTGTACTTGTTCCCAGTTCCCACTGGACTAAAGATTGCAAAAACAATGCTCAAATACCATAAGCCGATAACAAAACTATATGAATTTTTACAACTGTAGTATTATCACTTGTTAGACTACTTTATCATATTCAAGACGGGCTCCTTTCTATTTTTTTTTTTTTTTACTAATACTAGACCTATAAGTTTTTTTTTATAACATGACCTTGTTTGCACATAAAACAAATGTTGTAGGAGAATGTCGCTTGTAACATCGATTTACAAAATGTTAACTTGATGTTGTAAAGCAGTGAGTTTCAAATATATGTTCTGAAATATATAACCAGTATAAAGGACTTAGATGATGAATGAGAACCAATGACGAAATAACTACGTGAGTCAAGTAATCACAATATAGCAAATATGTTAACTTATGCATGGGTTTATTATTTATGTTTTAATAATAAGAAAAGGGTTTGTTTCCTATGCATAGAAGATTAAGAAAATCAATAGGGGTCAATCTTTGCTTTTGTCAATAGCTATTTTTCGTTCAATAAAAAGAAGTCAGAATTTATAAGAAATCATAAATAAACACAAAATTTGTACAAAACAGAGAAAAATGATGAAATTATAGAAATGTGAAAAATTCAAAGAAACTGATGAGCAACAACTTGTCAAGACTCAATTGTCGAATCATGTTGTTGTAGTGGAGCTACTTGATTTCTCAAGTCATTGTTTTGGTCCTTCTCTATCTTATGCTTTTCAGCAAGCATAATATTTTCAGCCTGGACCAAGCACGATAAAGAGCAAAATTATGCTAAAAAGTATAACATATTTTGAAAGTAGTAAACCAGCAGGTTAAACTTAAACAATGATTATTAAGGCAACTGCTGTTGCTATTTGGTTGATGAACAAACTAGATACAACATACCTGCCTGGTAGAATGTAACAAACCAAATCAACAAAGCATTGACTCAGCCATGGTGATTCTGGTGGGACCTCGTGATGACTAAATATCTAAGTCCAAATTTCCTTCTTTATGAAAACTGTAACAAACTGTCAAAATATTAATCTATACAATGGGTCACTCTTATTGTTTTGCACCTTCAAACCTTGAGAAAGCGGGTATGCAACTTTGTCTCCTATAAACTCAAATTTAAGTTTACCAAATTTAACAAGTATTAACGCCTTTACCAACAAATGGTCATGAAACATTTATATATCAAACATATTACCATTTCTTTCATAAAATATAGCTCTCCTTTCAGAGTGCTCACCCATGGGATACCCAAATTATCAAGCAACCCTGCACTGCACATACAAAAGGATATAGTTCCAAATAAAACTTATAAATGCATAGCAACAGATGCAGTTCAAAACAGATATGCACAGGTTCAAACATCTCCACTCGTATATTGGTTTTTTTTATTATTAAATAAAAGCGAAAGCATCCCACAAAAGGGATATCAGGTTTAAACATCTCATAAAGTTAAAAACCTAAAATGAAATTGGGCTAAATTACTCAAAAGTGAGGCATTCAAGAACAATAGGACCAGTAGCGTAACTAAACATTGTGAGCATTTGTGTTCATGAAGTAGGGCACTAATCAAATGGGTTTTTAGTAGGAATAACATAAACACAAACCTGATTTTGCTTTTGGAGGGGAGAAGACGCGGGAACAAGTACCAAGTTGTGTGGGTGGGGGACTCGATGGAAGGCCCAGGTATAGGGGCTTGATGTAGCAACCCTTAGAAAATGGGGATGAGGATGGAGATAAGGACATGATGTAGGGGTGAATTTGAATGTAAGTGTATTGTCTTTTTAATTTAGGGTGATTCTATTTTCACTCAACTTTTTACTATTTAAATCAAGTGACTGGATATTAATAAATTTAAATTTGTTTTTTTTTTATAACTTCTGATATATAATGATTTACTAAAAAATAATACGGTTTTATGATGTGCTTATTTTTATCTACGTTTTGACATAAATTTTTATAAAAAACGGAATATAAAATTTTATAACGACTTATAAAACGTTATATTAGATACACCTCCGTTTTTATAATATTTATATCAAAACGTAGATAAAAATAAGCAAATCGCAAAACCATATTCGTTTTTTATAAAGCATTACATATCGAAGTTATAAAAAAACACAAATTTAAATTTATTAATATCACATCACTTGGTGAAAATAGCAAAAAGTTAGGTGTAAATAGTCGGACCCTATAATTTAGGGAGTAAACTTCCAAAATCGTCCATCAGGTTTGGGCCTTGTTTACCATGTTCAATTCATATATGAGCCCTGGTTTACCTTGTCCAATTCATATTCCTACCTTATAATAATTCCATTAGAAGTCCTTTTGAGTTTAAACCCTTTCGTTTGATTACCCTCTTATTTGAGCAAGTATACCCTTTTGTTAGCTTGTTCATTTCATTACCCTGGATAGTATAATTCAACGAGATATAAAGAGATGATGGCAGTCAGGAAAAGAAGCTGAAAAAGAAAAGAAAAAGAAAGATAAAGAAAAAGATAAGTGTGAGGATCAAAGATCTTTATGCTATAAAAATGAAAAAAAAAAAAAAGTTGAAGGGATTGACAAAAGAAGTAAAGAGCTGAAAATAGAAGTTGAATTGTAGTATTACTTAGCCACTTTGGTTCTGTTTGTTTTTTGGCCAGAAGTACTTCTGGCCACTTATGTCTGCAGCTTGTTTGTTTTCTCGCAGACCTTTCATTAAAAAAGGTCTGCGAGACCTCTTCTTGGAGCAGACATGGACCCAAGTCTTCTCCTCGCAGACGTTTACCTCTTCTTGGCACCACCTCCACTGCTCCGCCACCACCTCCACTGCTCAGCCACCACCTCCACTCCGACACCACTGCTCCGCCACCACCTCCACTCCGACACCACTGCTCCACCACCACCTCCACTCCGCCGCCACCATCATCATCAAAACCCCCAAATCGAACCCATGCTCCGACCACAAATCGAACCCCCAAATCATCAAATCGAACCCCAAATCATCATCATCAAAACCCTCAAATCATATTCATCAAAACTCCCAAATCGAACCCCTGCTCCGACCCCAAATCGAACCAAAACCCTAAATCGAACAAACCCCCAAATCGAGAGAGAGAGAGGGGGAGCAGCAGGAGACCATCATCATCATCGGAGAACGGTGGTGACGGTGGTGACGGTGGTGATGAAGGCAGAGAGAGAGAGAGATCGAGGGAGGAGAGTGTGACGGTGGTGGGTGGTTGCGACGGGGGAGATCGAGGCAGAGAGGAGACGGTGGTGTTTGTGGTGACGGTGGTGCTTGGTGGTGGTGGTGATGAAGGCAGAGAGGAGAGAGATCGAGGGAGGAGTGTGTGTGTGTAAGGTCTGAGAAGAGAAGAGGAGAAGAGAAGATGTTTTTATAAAATAAAAAAACAAACCCTCTTTTCCTTGCAGACTGCAGACATTTGGTCCACCTCTTCTCCTGCAGATGCCTGCAGATGTGGTCCGCAGACTGCAGACCTTTTCCCACAGAAAAAACAAACATCACCTTTGTTACCAAATTTCGTTTGTTCATTTACTACCTTTAGCCCGAAACCAAAATCCTAATAAAGTCCTTATGATCTGTTTAGTGTTAGGTGTTGAAATGGCTGTTGATTTTTGTACAAGCCTATGATAATAATAGTTATATCTAGGTAGTGAGGTTTAGTAGTTTATCTAGCAAATCTTATGCTAGTTTTTGCAGAAAATAGCCGAGAGGAGTGAAAAAATGTGAGGGTATGTACTATGTAGGTATTGTATAAAAGTGGACTGGTTTAAGCTTAATATCTTCTTGTTTTTTAAAATGTATCACTAAATTGACTTGTAGAGGATGTCAATCTCTTGCCTTTGTTAGTCTTGGAAGTTGGGTTGGGGTTTGTGATTTGGAAATAGCATTGGTCTTGCTTTGAGTTTTTGTGCAAATGGTTGTTAAGTTGAATCTGTTATGAAATTAGGGCTGGCAATTCTAACACGACACGAACCTATACGAAGTTATCATGTTTCGTGTTTGACCTTAGCAGGTTTCGTGTCTAAAACAGGTCGACACGATAAGACCTTAACAGGTTTCGTGTCTAAACAGGTTAAAACCCGTTAACCTGTTAAGACCTGTTAAGTACATTTTAATAATTAAAAATTAAAAAATATTATATGTGGGTGTAGACATGGGGTCATTAGTCGTGGGACCTTGGATGAATTATACACAAACACACGCGGTTCTTTTTACACAATCCAAACCCTAATTTTCAAATCTCTCTCACACACACCACCATTCACAATTCGGTTCACAGCTTCCCCAATTCGGTCGTGTTCATGTCTTAAACAGGTCGTGTTCATGTCTTAAACAGGTCGTGTCTGTGTCTTAAACCGTTTCATAACAGGTCGTGTTCGTGTCTTAAACAGGTCGTATGGTACGTTGGTAATTTTTTCGTGTCTTAACAGGTCGTTTCGTGTAACCTGTTTATTAACAGGTTCGTGTTCGTGTTTCGAAAATCTGACACGATAAGATTCGTGTCATGTTCGTGTTTACGTGTTTCGGGTTCGTGTCTTATCGTGTTTGTGTCTTAACAGATCGAGTTGACCCGTTATGCCAGCCCTATATGAAATGTATTGCTTAGGGACAAGTAATGTTCAAGTGTGAGGCTATTTAATATGTCTAAAAGACAACATGTTTTCATAGTGTTAAAACCTTCATTTTGGTAGTTGTTTGTTGTAAACCTTGCTTGTAATAGATTAAATATTTGTTTTAAGTGTTTTTGCAGATTCCTTGGTGAAATGAACGATTTACGAGCCAGATTTGGAAATTACTGAAGATGGGCAGAAGGCAAGCCCGGTATATAACCCTACGGGACGTGAACCAATATGCGAGCTACGAGTCGTGGGCGCTAAGTTAGTACACCGATCTAAAGATTGGAAACCCTAATATGGTAATGCAACATGGGGCAAGTATATGTGCCATAACCCTGATCTTGTTTACTGGTGGTAACCCACCCAAACATCACCTAGATCGTATTTATAGAATGAGATTATGTGTAAATCCTAAGAAGTGACAAACTCAGAAGCAGAATAGTGAAAAAAAGGTTGTTGAAGAACAAGGATTCAAGATCGGATCACTAAGAGGAAGATTCAAGGAAGAATAGCGTAGAGGAGGTCAAGACATCGATCCAACTGAGTTAGACCTTTTGTATTATCATTGTCCTTTTGATTTCAATCATGTATTCATTGAATTCAGTAGTGTTGTTTGTTACTATGAGTAGCTAACCGTGCCATAGCCGGTTAGGGTAGGATGATTCTTGATACTTTGCAATGATTTGGTTGATTTTGTTATGAAAGTTTGTTTTTAGTAAGGGTTGCTTATGATCTTGTGGTAGTGTGATCTGTATGTAGAGTATTGATGTTCAAATTAGTTTGTGTGGATGATTTAGATCTTTCTAGGGCTGGATGTTTAGTAGGAAAATGACAAACTCTTTACGCTATATATCGATCTTGTGATAGTGTGATCTGTATGTTGAGTATTGATGTTTAAATTAGTATGCATGTTAGATCTGCTTTGTTTATCTTTAGGCTATATATCGATCATTAGTCTAGGGTTGGATGTTTAGTAGGCAAATGACAAACTCTTTTGATGGTTGGTGATTCGTATGGGTCACCTACGGGAAGAATCTGATTAAAAGGATTTCGAAACTAGTTAAAGGTTTTCTTTAAATTGAGTAGCCTAAATAGTTATTTGCTCGGTTCTTTAATCTATGGTGCTAGAACAATATAAGAAACTCTTAGATCACAAGGGATTAGTAAATGACTTAGTTACTTAGAACCGAATAAGTGGGTGTGTCTATAGCATGGTTATTTGGGGACATGAGGTTAACCTGATAGGGCAACGACTTTTTAACACTATGCCCTCATCACTAGTATTAACTATGATGAGCTTTTTCATAAGAACCATAATCAACTGCTTTGCAAATGTATTAAGATGATTCTTAACCTGATTGGTTATTTTCTCATAACTATTTTCTAAACTTAATCAAATAGGTTGTTTTGCATTTTATTGATTACTAAAAGATACTTAGGTTAGATATTACGCAAGAGATAAATTGATAGATTTCGTGTTCACTGATTGATACTTGGGTAGTTACCTTAGCTATATTATATTTCGTTAGGTTTGTTTGCCTAAAACATGTATAAATTGTATTAGTGTTAGTATCCTTAAAACTCGTTGTGTTTTGTGTCAATTTAATTGTTACTTTCTAAACACATCACACAGATATATATATATCGCCATAAATGGTGGTTCCTAAATGTCAATTATGTGTGTTTTTAAGTAGTTTGGGTTGTGTTCACACTAGTTCTCGCAATAAATAAATGGTGGTTCCTAAATGATCTTCATATATATATGCCAGCAGGAGTATATGTGACGTGGCCCACTAGATTAGTGACATGTAGCGCGTTAAGTTTTTCTTTTCAATTTAACCAATTATACTATATATATACACACACATTTTTAATCCGTTTGTTTCTCTTATAATTTCGTTTTTCTGTAATAACCTTCGTTCTTTAACTAAAAAACGAAAGGCACGGCTGTTATTAGATTTTATTTTGAGTAAAATGCCCGAATAGTCCCTGTGGTTTGTTAAAATAACACATATAGTCCCTAACTTTTGGAAATTACACTCATGCTCCCTGTGGTTTTACACTTTGTTACTCGGATAGTCCCTACATTGGATGACTGTTAAGTTTTTTAGTTAAGTCCAAATAAAATTACAAAAATGCCCTTGTTTACAAAAATAAAAATAAATAAAGCCTAATCCAAGTATCCAACCCACCATACCCTACTCAAATCTCTCCCTCACCTCTGTTACAGTCATTCCATCTTCACCCTCGCATACACTTCGACCGGCAGTGGCACCATCATCATCACCATCTTCCTTCCGGCCGGAAACCATCACCTTCGTGCATCACCACCAATCTATGTTATTCATCTTGGTTCAGATCTACTCGTTTTACCCCTTGGCTCCTCTCCGTTTTCCCAACGACCCATCGCCATCTGATTCAGATATGCGGTTGGGGGTTTGTCGAGTTGGTGGCGGCAATCCATCTCTCTCTCGTTTTTCAGATGGTCCCAGGAATTAAGGTGTTTAGATCTACACAAAAAAGGTAGTTTTGCAGATTCGTCTACAAATTTAGACTCAGAAGCAAGAAAGCTTCTTTATGGTAGAATTAAAAAGGAATTAGTGCATAAAACATGATTTACAGGGTGATATTATGTGAAATGGAGTTGAATCCTTGTGGATTTTTATAATGGTAGGATTAATTATTGAATACGGTGCTGTGTAGTGAAGACAAGAATTGGGGTTTTGTAAAATGCACGTTCCAGTAAAATGCCAAATTGTTATACTGACACTTCTGGAACGACGGTGAGGTTTGGAAGATGAAGATGCCGGTGAATCGTCGGTTGACGGTAAGGAAGTGGTGATCGGAGCTCTTTTTTTTTATCGGAGCTCTTCTGGTGGTGGATTTGAACGCCAATGTAGCCATTGGTGAAGAATTTTGCAATTGCTTTGTGGATAATTTGGTTTTAAAGTATCATTTCAGAGGTGATGAACTAAGGTTTAATGATGGCTGACGAACTCGTTTTTCCGGTGACTCAGGTAGTCTCGCCGGCAAGGAGGTGGGTTAAGGGTGGTGTTAAATGGAAAAGAAAGCGTGAGGTTGAAGATGATGTTTTGGTGGGTCCCACAACTATTTATAATGGATTTCTTTTAATGTTTTAAACTTTGTTTTAACAAGTTAGGGGTAATTTTGTCATTTTACATAGATTTAACGGAGAAAACTAACGGACATCCACTCCAAGGACTATCCGAGTAACAAACTGTCAAACCACAGGGAGCACCGGTGTAATTTCCAAAAGTTGGGGACTATATGTGTTATTTTACAAAACCACAGGGACTATCCGTGCATTTTACTCTTTTATTTTTGTGAACTTTTCAATATAGGTTTTTTTTCGAAAACCGAGTTGTCTTCAAAATCAAGTATATTTTTTGTAGTGTATGCTATAGCGACTACGTTACCATTACAGTACGATGACGAACCCACCCGCTTATAAGCGAAAAACATTGTTGCCGGTATTTTTCCATCGGTGCTCGTTTTTATGTTTTTTCAACAAGCAAAACCGATAATGATCAAAATTTTGCTACGTTGCGTGTGGAAAAAAACGATCACATTTCCATCGCGAAACGTGGGGGGGGGGGGGATGGGGGGACTAGTTCACATTATAACACATACACACTCTAGAGGTTACAAGTTAATGGAACGCTACTTATGACGAACCTGCTAATTGTTTACGTGTATTGGGTTAAGGGGCAGATGCTAGAAAATTAAACGGTTCATAATGCTTATGTTAGTTGCATCAAACATTTGCATATTTGATGCATCACTCTTTATGAGTTTTGCAATACCAAATAACGACGCATTAAAATACCCGTGACAATAGACTTCATATTTAGAAATAATTAATATAAATATTAAGAATCAATTTATCACCGTTGGGTCTAATGCAGTTACGGTACAATCAAATGGCTCAAGAAACAATTGATTATCAAAGACGATAAAATGAACCAAAAGGTTCAAGAACAATTTTCTTTATAATCAAATTCAACAAAAAAAAAAAAAAAACTCATCGTAAATATTGAACCAAGACCACTATATATACAAACCCTAACAAACTTAGAGATATATATGAATAAACTAAATAAATAAAAGATACGATAATTAATAAAAGACTCGATAATTAAGTAATTAAATATTATTCTAACTTTAAAGATAGTTTTGCATCATACTCCCCATCTTTAAAGAAAACTCGTACTCGAGTTTTGGCTTCGGACCAAAACCACCGCCATCAAAAGAAATACCAACCCGATTCTTGTCGAAATGAATACGTCTTGGGCTGCATAAAGGCCCAACTTCACGTTGAGTAATAGTAACATTTGATGGCACGAAACAACTCCACCAATCACTAATAATTCGGTGACTATCTGTGAGCCCATGTAGGACGAACCGAACGAACACGAACAAGGCCATGTTCGTGTTCGTTTGATAAGGAAATTAACATGTTCGTGAACTGTTCACAAACGCATACCGAACATAAGTTTATGTTCGTGTGTAAATTTGAATGAAATGAATTGGGGAAAAGTGAAAAAGTTTATTGAAGATGAGCTATTTATAACCCTAATTACAAAACAGAAAAACTAATATCCAACTAACATCCAACTAACTAACTGAAACAAAACTAACTACCTAATAATATAAAATGCTGATTAAATAAACTAAGACCCCCCTCAAGTTGGAGAGTATGAAACTCCCAACTTGGAAAGCAAAGATTGATGTTGAACATTAGGTAAACTCTTTGTTAACAAATCTGCAGGTTGGTCTTTAGTAGGTATATGTGACAAAATGATAAGACCTTCTTGAAGCTTTTCTCGCACAAAATGACAGTCTATCTCGATATGCTTCGTTCGTTCATGATATACAGGATTTTTAGCAATGTGAATTGCAGCCTGACTATCACACTTTAAGGAAATAGGAGTAATGGAAGGAACCGAAAACTCAGTAAGTAACCTTGTCAACCAGGTGAGTTCAGTTGTGACTCTGCGCATAGACCGGTACTTTGCCTCTGCAGAACTCAAAGAAACTGTAGGTTGCTTTTTAGATTTCCATGAAATAGGACTGCCACCTAATAAAATAAAGTATCCAGTAACAGACTTCCTGGTGTTTGGACTTGCAGCGCAGTCAGAGTCACAAAAAGCTTCAAGCTTGAAATCTGCAGAGTTATTTAAAAAAATCCCTTGATTAAAAGAACCTTTAACATAACCAAGAGTATGAACTGCTCAGCATCCCAATGTGGAACATGAGGTTCCTTCATGAATTGGCTCAAGAATTGTACGGCAAAAGACAAATCTGGTCTGGTGTGAGTGAGATAACTAAGTTTACCAACCAATTTTCTATATTGTAAGGGATCTGAGTACAAAGGACCAATATCAGAAGGCAACTGAAGATTTGCAGGTAGGGAAGCTAACTTTGGTTCAAAAGGAGTAAAATCCGAAAACTCCTTTAACAAATCATTGGCAAACTTCCTATGAGTCAAAATTGTGCCTTTTGCAATAGCCAAAACCTCAATGCCTAAGAAGTAATTAAGTGAACCAAGGTCTTTAATTTTGAAAGTATGATCAAGAAATGACTTTAAGTCAGTCATTTCTTCAAGATTGTTACCAGTCAACAATATGTCATCAACATAAATTGCAATGTGAACAACAAATGACCCCATGCTTTTAGAAAATAAAGAATGATCATTTGGAGATCTTTTGTTACCCCTTGATTTGAGAGCATCAGACAACTTACCATACCATTGTCTAGATGTCTGTTTAAGCCCATATAATGATTTTTGAAGTTTCAAAACGTGGGTAGAATCTTCCAAATCCATACCCGGAGGAGGTGACATGTTAATTTCCTCATCTAACTCTCCATGAAGGAAAGCGTTATTTACATCAAGCTGATGCATAGACCATCCCTTCTTAGTGGCAACAGCAATGAGACTCCGGATGGTGGTCATTTTAACTACTGGAGAGAAAGTCTCATGATAATCAATACCAGCCTTTTGTGTGTCTCCTCTAACAACCAGTCGAGCTTTGCATCTTTCAACTGTACCATCAGCTTTATATTTAAGCTTATAAACCCATTTACACTTAATAGGCTTCTTACCAGCAAGCAAAGGAGTAATGATCCAAGTGTTGTTAGCATGTAAAGCATCAAGTTCAAGTTGCATGGCAGATTGCCATTCAGGGTAGAGGACAGCTGATTTATAAGAAGTTGGTTCAATAAGATGACTGAGATTTTGAAAAAAGAGTGTTGCTAGAAACAGAAAGATCAGAAGTGTGAAAATGGTTCACAACAGAAGTATGAGTGATGGTATGAGGACAACAAGAGGCTGAATAACAAACATAGTCATCAAGATAAAAAGGTGTATGAGATTGTCTAGAAGACCTTCTCAATGGTGGAACCGATGAAGATGATTGAGGAACATTTGGAGGTGGATCAGAAACAGGAATATGATCAAAAGAATCATGAGAAATGTCAAAAGAAGGAAACAAAACAAAAGAGGATGAATGAGGTATGGATGGAAATAAAGATTCAAAGAAAATCACATCTCTTGATACAAAAATGTGATGAGTGGTGAGATTATAGAGTTTATAACCCTTCTTTCCCATTGGATACCCGATAAACAAACAAGGATTTGCCCTTGGTTGTAACTTGTCTCGGCCTTGTTGTAAAGTGGATGCATAGAATAAACAACCAAAAGCTTTCAAATGAGAATAAGAAGGTGGTTTACCAAATAGAAGCTCATGTGGACTTTTACCTTCTAGTAAAGTGGTGGGAAAAAGATTTATGAGATAAGTCGTTGTTAAAAGGCATTCGCCCCAGAATTTGAGAGGAAGTTTTGATTGAAAAAGAAGAGCTCTAGAAGTCTCTAAAAGGTGCTTATTTTGCGTTCCACAATGCCGTTTTGTTGTGGAGTTCCTACACAACTAGTTTGGTGCAGGATACCTTTTGAGAGAAGATATTGAGTGTGAGTTGTTGAAGAACCCAATTCAAAGGCATTATCAGTTCTTAAACATTTAACTTTTGCATTAAACTGAGTCTCGGCCATTTGAATGAAATTTTGTAAAACTGAAAAAGCATTACTCTTAGAAGATAAGAGATGCGTCCATGTAGTTCTACTAAAGTCATCTACTATGGTCAAAAAATATTGAAAACCATTGTGAGTAGGAGTATTATACGGTCCCCACACATCCACATGAATGAGGTCAAAAATATGAGTTGTATTTCTATGACTATGCGGAAAAGGCAATCTATGTTGCCTTGCTTGTGGACAAATATCACAACATTCAACTTGTTTAACATCAGTGTATGAAAACACAGGTAACTGTCTCAGTTTATACAAAGGCAAATGACCAAGTCTGTCATGCCAAGTTCTACTAGTAACAATAGCATTACAAGTAGACTGTATTATTTTTGAACTAGAAACAGAACAAGAATTGTAAACAAGCTCATTTGCCTTCAGAAGATAAAGTCCATCAAGCAGGTTACCAAGAACCAGAGGCCTCTTCTGAGAAGGGGCCTGCAACATACAAGCTTTATTAGAAAAATAAACCAAACCATTTGTATCTGTACAGAGTCTTGATATAGACAAAAGATTATGTTTAAACTGAGGAACCAGTAAAACATTTTGCAATATCAAGTTTGGTAACAAATGAATTGTTCCAGATTTTGTGGCTGTTATTATTGTTCCATTTGGAAGAAGAATAAAAACAGGCTTTGGAAGAATTTTTAAGCTTAAAAAGAATGTTTCATTTGAACACATATGATCATTAGCACCTGTGTCTATGATCCAAGTTGAATTGGAATTAGAAATAGAAGAACATGCCATTATACCTGCAAAATTAGCATATTTCAGATCATTTGTCTCACCACTGGTGTAACACCCCGTATTTCGGAAGTCGAAGTCAAAGGAAGAAAAGATTGCTAATTGCGATCTGTCACTCCTTGCTTAACTATTAATTTGACTTTCTTGACTTACAACTGAGTCTCTTTTTAATTTGAACGTTAGTTGTATTATGTGGAGTATTATTAATAATCGCAGTTTAATCGACGAATATTCATCACCGGTAATCGCTTTACGACTGTGAATAATAGGAAGTAACAATGCGATAAAGTTAACTAAACGCTAACCTACTTAACGCTAATCTCATCGCCAATGCATCGCAATACGAATCGCAGTGAATTACAGGTTCTGGATATTGTTTTACGTGTGTGTGCTAATTATATGTTAAATGTGTGTGTTTATGTTTATGTTTGAGGTGTAAACGCGATTGCAACTCTATCTCATCGCAATCTCAATCGCAACACGGAACGCAAAATTGTTTGTTTAGGTTTATGACTATATATTAGTTAGGTTATTTGTATAACTATTGGTTAATCAATCGCATCGCTCAATCAACGCCCGCTTAAACGCATCGCAACGCTCAACGCACGAAACGAAACATCAAAAACTAACTTGCCGTGCCACGTCGATCGAATGACCATTCGATCGAATGGCCATCCGATCCGATGGTCATCCGATCCATTGCACTTGCCCCTTTCCTCTTTTGGAAACCCTATAAATACCCCTCTGATGTGACAGCTCTCCCTCTCGAACCAGCGACTCAAGCTCTCTTTTCTCTTGATTTCTCCCGAATCTTGTAAGTTTTCAACTCAATCCTTGTACTTCTATGATCTACACACACTGATTCATCTTTCTCTCCTTTGAATCTTCACTTTTAACCGTGAAATCAGTGGATTTGAGGTGTTCTAGGATGATGTCATCATGGAGTTCTTAGGAACTTCAAGTTTTGACCTCGAATACCTCAGATCTGAAGGATTTCCACACGATTAAACTTGGTTTTCGCATAGATCTAAACTTTCCAAAGTCAAAAGGGATTGAAAGATGGTTTCTTAACTTCCCTTCAACTTTTTTACACTCATGTATCCAAAACTGATGGAATCGGAGCTCGTTCTGATCTTCTACTCATTCTTAGTGAAGTGTCAGTTCAAAGATCTGATTTCCATCAAAGAGAGAATGATTTCGAGTTAAACATGAACAACCATCATGAACAGTTAACTGGTCGGACTAGGGTGATTCCTGTTCGATCGGATAGCTTGGGTCTTGGTGGAGTTTCAGTTTTTTAAAACAAGGTCATGCCGTCTCAATCAAGCCGCAAACTTGCAAAACAATCAAGTTCAAAATGATCAGACCGTCGGGACGGATTGCCATCCGATCGAACGACTATCCTATCGGATTGCACTTGAGCTTCAGCACTTAAACATTTCAAGTTTTCAAGAAGATCTGAATGACGTATGGATTGTCGTTCGATCGAATTGCCATCCGATCGAACGACCAACCGATCGATTGACATTTCGGACTTCACAATTTTCAAAGATCTTTAGTTTCTAACTGGACGGATTGCCATTCGATCGAACGACCTGAAAGGTAGAGATACTTCTCTGATCTTGAAATGCTACAACGAAAACTTCAAAGCCATCATACACAAACACATCCATCCCAAACGAGTGGCCAACCGATCGAATGGCCAACCGATCGGATGACCATCCGATCAGATAGCCATACAATCGAATGACACACTCCAGCACTTCCTCACTTGCCTCATTTTACGCACCACTTATCGCTTATACTATCGTTCTGTTCAGGCTAAGTTCTCTAGCGCTCCCTTCAATCCATTACTACCATCACTGTGAGTATACTCGAACCCTTTTTCACTTAACGCACTTTTGGGTGTTACATACGTTATCTATATCAAATCACATCATCACACAACGCAAACACTTTTAACGCTAACCGCTCTCGCATGTTATACGTGATTCGATGAATGCCTGTTTGTTATGTTAACACATTGATTGCTGTCTACCTGCCTTAGCAACGATAGTACTATAGTTTGGACTCAACACCTATTTACTTAGGGGTTGTTAAGGATCTTACTTCACGTGTTCGCAGTGGTGAACATGTGTTGCGCACTCTACAACTTGCAGTCATTGGTATTGATAGGATCTTTGTCGATAACTTATGTGCATCACTTTTAACATACTACATGCTGGTTATGCGTAAATCTCTTTCGCTATTATTACTATTAAACTTGTATGCTCACCTTTACACTATGTGTATTGACCTCTATTTTAACGTAAGTGACAGGTGCTTAAGATGCTAGGAATGCTGTGCTTTGGTGAATCAAGCTAGGGGTCTAGATATGTCACGCTAAATCTGAGTTGTCGGAACATGTTAATTGTCTTTGAGATACTTGGTCTGTAATAACTATTTACTTTGGTATGTTATGGTATGGGACATAATATTTAAATATCTGGTAATTTAGTTGTTATGGATTTCTCTTGGACAATCTGTTTCGCTCAGTGCCATGCCCCGATGTTTCCGCCATCGGTTGGGGTGTGACATATTGGTATCAGAGCCATAACTATAGGGAATTAGGAAAGACACGACCTAGTCCGGGTCAGTGTCTTAGGATCGACCTAGACTATAGTCTAAGTACCCAATGCGACCTCTATTTGTGTGAACTCTATCGCTTATGCAATACTAGGAATACCAGTATGAATTGGGTCAACTCGCACAAGGTGAGTTACTTCGCTCAAGTGAAACACCTCGTATGAAGTAGGTCACGTTGCCCGAGTTGTACACTTTGTACAAAGTATTCCAGCTCAATCTCCAAACGCTCGACAATCTTTCCTAAGATTGTCAAGTCGTTTTAGCCTTTCCTAAGGCTAGCACAGCACAATCAAGTGGTTTAGTCGAGATTAGGTGTGAAAACCGTACACTCTCGATTAATTCACTCGCACGACGCATGATTTTTACTATTAAACACGAGAATTTACGTTGAATCAGGAGGGAAATCCATACTTCGACGCAAATCCCTCACTATACAAACAGGAATACAGTCGTTAAGCGGGGTGAAACCCGAATCTTGATGACTTGTTCCGTCATCTATTTTGTTTTACAAACACTCTCACCAAAGTCTCGACGGACTCCAACGACCCAGTTTCACGTCTTAACCAGAAGGACGCGTGCCAGACACCGCAATGCGGTGTGAGAGCACAGTCTCAAAAGCTAAAGCGTGTACTCGAGGCCGTTGTGAATAGTCGAATCACTCTGGGTAGTCAATGTCTAACACGCCAAGACAATCCATTTTCGATTTAAAGCTCGACTTCGCTGATTTTATGTGTTATGTGTTTCGATACTGAGCTCGCAACCGCCGACTCTGTGATTTTATGTGAATTTACGCGTTTTTATGCCTTGATTGTGGTAATTTTACACTTTTCGCTCTTCGCTTCGATCAACACGCACAAATCGCACTGCACATTTACCTCAATGCTACCAAATCGCTGTTATTACGCCATGAATCGCTATGTTACTCGCAATCACTACTCGCAACTCGCACCCGCTACTCTCGACCGCAATCGCAACTTGAAAGATAGGTGAATATGTGCAAGATATGTAGGTGAATATGTGCAAAATATAGTGGAAGTGGAAGGTGTGCTTACGTGGACTATGTGCTCATGTGCTTACGTGCTTATAAGGATTATGTGAACTACATGCCTACTTGCTTACGTGCTTACACGGGCCACATGTTAGTATGGGATGACATGTGATCGTGTACATGTGTGTCAACGTGTTCCTGTGATTAAATATTTCTGTGTTAGTACGCTAAGGCTAAACTAGGATTAATCGTATTGCGTTTAAATCCTATGGCAATGTCTGTTGCAGACAATGTCGTCATTTGGATCGCACCATTCCCGAACCGCTCGCCGCAATCATGAGGACAAACGTATCGCTGCTCTAGTCACAAAGGTGATCGTTAAAGTTCTTCTTCGGATAGTCAGCGAACTGCATGAAAACGCTAGCAAGTCTTCATAGGAATCTAGGATTGACTCGCCAAAAGCGGCATTCAGTTTCAAACAGTTTAAAGCCTGCGGACCTAAAGAATTCACCGGAATAGATGGACCTACTACTATGCTTCAATGGTTCGATTCTATTGACGTCACCCTGGCCAAAGTGCCTGTCCTGATAATCTCCGCACTGTTAACGCCACCGGCGTTTTCCAATCCAGGGCTCCAGATTGGTGGACTGCCGAAAGGAACAAACGAGGGAATGATACAGCCTATGGGCTTACGTGGGATGAGTTGAAGGATATCATGATGAAGGAGTTATGCCCTCCCCACGAGCTTCAAAAGCTAGAGGATGAATTTTGGCACATTAAGCAAGAGGGTGGCGACAACTCTGGACTAACCGCCCGATTCAAGCAGTTGAGTATCGTTTGCCCTGACCAAGTTACTACCTCGAAATCACCATCAAGAAATACATCCGTGCTCTGCCGGATTGTGTGGCTGATTTCGTGCAAGCTGCGAAGACGACAACTATTGAGGAAACCTTCTTACTCGCTACTGAGATCAACGACAAGCGAGTTCGAGCTGGATTCTTTGATAAAGCCTCCAAGAATGTTCACCAAGTTACCGCTGCTCCCACCGCTGGAACCGCATCATCTCAGGGTTCAAAGTCCTCCAGTCGCAAGAGAAAGAATAACAAGAACTGTGCTGTCACAAATGCCGCTCCACTCGAAGCTGTTCCAGCTCCACCGCAAAACTAAAACCGCCAGGGAGCGGCACCAGCAACAAATGCACCTCCAGCCAAGCGTGCATACACTGGCCCTTACCCGCTCTGCCCTACTGACGTGTGTGCGTATATACATATTTTTATAATGAAATTACACATGATTCGGTTTTAAATTTATAAAAGTGATTTATACTTCAACATCAAAACACACACGAAAGAGGCAAGTGTACCCCATCATATATGTAGTAAAGCATCGGTAAGAACCAAGTATCGATCCAAGGAAATGGGCGGAGGAATAATACTATACCTTTGTCATTAAATTAACGGAAGAAAGATAAGTTGTTTGATTTTATAAAAACTACAATAAGCATAAACAAACATTTAATAAAACATAATAGACTCCAAATATGAAAATAGATAAATAGCCTTGCTTTATACACAACCAAAGCATGTGAATTAAGTCGGTTTTGTCACTAGAAACATTTGGTCAATTCTTCATTTTCAAGACAATTAGTATCCCTTTCGGGAATCCTAACATGACAATCATTCGGAAAGCTAAAACGATAAACACACTTTAACCACCTAAAATTGTTCTTTAACGTGCAATTGATAAATGTCTATGAAAATCTCTTAAAAATAAGTTAGTCATCCGTTAGGAGTTTTCTAACCTCACTTAAACAAGGAAAGTGACATCGATAAATACAATGTAACCACCGAGACAAGCATAAACTAGATTAAATCACAACCAAGTTCATTTTACAAATCTTGCATATAAATTCACCAAGATAGCAATTTTGGCCTAAACTACCAACTAAGCTAACAATTCATGGCAAGAATTCATAACAACACCATTTAACCCGTTAAGGTCCTTACGTGACGGAAAGCTTTCTTGATTAACAATAATTACATTTTATTAAACCACTAACCATTTCTAGTATCATGGTGCACACATTTTAAGCAAGTTAAACAAGTTAAGCATGTTCAAAGTCTACTAACGGAAAGCTTTCTTGATTAACAATAATTACATTTTATTAAACCACTAACCATTTCTAGTATCATGGTGCACACATTTTAAGCAAGTTAAACAAGTTAAGCATGTTCAAAGTCTACTAATACATGATTAATTAAGCTTCATCTTTCAACTATCTCAACTAACCATATACTAATCATCCAACACAATTACTTGTAATCAAGAAATCAATATCAATAACAAGGTTGCAAACTAATCATCAAAGATTAACATAGAAAATACTTCCAAGTGTCATTACAAACAAAATTAACATACTAATGGTTATAATTAAGCAAGGGATTGTAGTGTTTTTGCCCAAAGGCTACAATAATACATAAACATTAATCTAAATGCTTGAAACATTAACAAAATTATGGAAAGATTAGAGAACCAAACCATAAACAAGCACGGGAGTGCTTCCATCCTCACGGTCGTTCACTTCTGAGATCTTGTTGCACTCCGGATTGCACTGTCGTTAATCGCTGAGATAGGCTTTATTGTCGGATATGCACGGTCGTTCCACTCATTGCACGACCGTGCCACACGCCTAGGTCAGAATCTTCACAGAATGTTCGCAACTTTGTCGTTTCATCCGGAAAGTCCTCGTTTTCACTATCATCTTGTTTGGCATGCTGTTTTAGGCCTGTAAACAAAAGTATACCTGATTAAGTATCTGATTAACGGTTTTACGGCCGAAAACGCATAAAATGGGGGACTAAAATATGTGTAAATTGGTGAATATCAAATCTCCCCACACTTGAACCTTGCTTGTCCTCAAGCAAGCTAAACTAAAATGCAATAAAAGCTAGAATCTAAAAAGAACGAGAATTTACAAACTATCTACTAAAACAACTATAAACAGTTAGCCGGTTTTTCGAAAGACAACATCAATTGAATCAAACCAAACAAGCACTATGCAAATATATGTAGATAACCAAAAAGCCGTGACTTCACTTTCAATTGACTTAACATGCTAATCTTCACACAACTCACAATGTTCACATACACTCGGCTTTATTTATGAAACATACATAAAATGTGTATGTGCAAACACTCAATGCCATGTCAATGAAATGTGTAATATCATAGGCTTGTCATAAGATCTCGTCTCCACCAACTAACATGCGAAAAAGTGCAAATCAAGAGGACTTTACGGGTTTTAACGTTAGGCTTGGGTGAAGGGTATGGAAAGGGATTTTTAAAGTGGCGAAATGGTTAAAACTCGGTAATAGCGTTTAACTAGCGTAAAACAATACAACTATACATACTAACGCCTTAAAATGGCGACTTTTGCGACAACGAGCTCATCAACAAGATTTCATCATTTTATCAATCAAAATTGCTCAAATTTTGTCTACTTCACCCTATTATTAGGGTGTTTTATTTTTTTATTTTTATTTTTTTGCAAACTAGACGAATGGATTTATACAATGAACAAATAAACTATAACAAGCGCTAGTTAAACGATGACTTTGACCGAGTTTCAACACTAAAAGGTTTTAAAAAATAAAAAGGCTAAATTTGGCTAAGTGGGCGATATTGTTGGGTAAACAAAGGGAAGAACGGGGAAGGCTCGACATGGTTAATCCTAAGGGTAATGTAGGGTTTACGGGAAACACAACACAAAGAACAAGGATAACACAAAGGGTTTTCTAAGTGCCTCTATCACTTCTACACAATTTCGCAAGTTCATGGTCTTAACAAGCATGCTAGCGACAAGTTCTAAATTACACATGACATCCGGCTCACTCCTACTCCGAAATGAACAATCATATAACAATTTTAAAGCTCAAATATGCTCACATAATCGGAAGGAATGGGTAAAAGTGTGAAAATTCTCATGCAAGTCCTTCTTTGTTTGTCACGCTTTCCGGTTTTATTTTTCAAAATTTATTTTGCTTCTCGAGTTTTTATCATGTCCGAAGTTTTCTAAAACACAACCAACCGGTTTATTTACTAAAAATATATACAAATTACAGATATTTTTGAATGATTTTTTTTATAGGACAAACAAAGTTAACAAGTTAAACCCCTCCCCACACTTTAACTTCGCATTGTCCCCAATACGAAACCCAAGATATAGAGATAAAGGAGAATAATACTCCCCTGAAGATGATTTTGATGCAACGAGACTTCAAAGTTGTATCTGTGATGTGCTCTGGTCCAAGACTTGATAGCCAAAATCTGCAAGTATGTCACAAGGCACAACAATACAAAACAGAAACAATATGAACGCAAATAAACCATAATTTACATAAATAAAACTACTAAATATCCAAACATAGATAAGACAAATAAACTAAAGTGTCTGAAAATACAGTACATAACCGGGGGTGTTTGAAATAATAACCAAAATGAACACCCGAAAAACATACTACCAAAATAACAAAACCACCAACAAACAACTCCACCTAATCCTCGTCATCGTCACCAGCATCACCTCCCGTGCCAGATGGGCCTGCTCCTCCATAACCAGTTGGGTTCCCGTATGGGAACTGTGGGGGCTCCCAGAAGTAGTTTGGGAAGGCATTATGAAGACCCCCGAAAAGGTATGAGAACCCAGCCTGCACCTCCTGGCGCATGAAGTCCTGGTTTGCCCTTATCTGGTCCTGACCAACTCGCAACTGCTCTTGACTAGCATACAACTGCTCTAAACTGGTGCGCTGATGCTCTTGACTCACCCGCATCTGTTGAAACTACTGGTAGAGATCAGGATTAGACGGGATGTCCTCTGGCCAATCCTGGTGCTGGTGGTATCCTTGATGCTGTGGTGGTGTCTGTGGCTCATGCTGCTCGTGCTGCTCCTCCATCTCTTCATCCTCCACCTCTGCTGGAGGCAACGGGTCCCAGACCTCATTGTTCAAACCCCTCAATCGATCCCCGTGATCCGTTTCAACAATAAGCCCCATGGCTTTCAACGAACGAATGTCAACATATAAACCCTCGGTCACTAGAGTAAGTCCCTGAAGTACCTCATCAGTCATTATTCCCATGTTGTAGGCGATCTCGGTCACATACTGACCGCCATGAATTTGACTGCTGTTTGTCCTTCCAGAACTATTCACAAAATACTCCGCCATCCTCGCGGCGAGGTTGATGTGTACCCCCTCCGCTAGCGCATATAGAAAGATAAGATCTGGTGTTGGACAGTTGCCTAAACTGTCCATGCGCCCGCATACGGTATGACTGAAGATATGATGCATGACTCTAAGCAGAGGGTCTCGTAGCCTTGAAGCCTTTGACATCCTAGGATCGTATGGGTCTCCAACTGCATTTTGAGCCCAAAACTCGCTCCGAGCTTGTTCACTTGGAAAGACGAACTGATCTGTGAAGAACTCTGAATCCATATCTTCATTTGTGTAGATTTCAAGTCTCCGACCCAATCTTCCCACAGTCCAATGATGCCAACGTCCGCCCAATCTGAAATGTATTCTATTGCTGTAGCGGAAGTTGGGGACTACATGCGCCTTTGGTTTGTCATATGAATAGTCGCGATCGATGGCTACTAAATGCGAAAGTGGAAGTGTTAGGATGTTCTCTAGTCGATTGCGCTGATTCAGATCAGCCATGACATCCCAGTCTAGCCTTCGAGGGATGCCAAACTGTCCTCGCTTATTCCACAATGAGTGAAGTTTTGGGATGCATAGACTTTCTCGTTCGTTGTTTTCGTTGAATTGAAGGAACGGGTGATTCATCTACATGAGGGAAGATAGTTAAAACAGGAGAAACAGAAGAAATTTTATTTGGAACAGCCGAACACATCGTTATGAAGCTACTGTCTCGCTGTTCTGGGCGTTTGGCATGGGCGTGCGACCAACCGCACGGTCGTGCGTTCCCGAGAAACAGCGAAGGTGGTCGGCATTTGTCGGCACTGCACGACGTGCAACCAATGGCACAACCGTGCAACATCGAGACCACAACAATACATCGTGAACATCCGGAAATGCACGACCGTTCCACCCGAGGAACATCCGTGCGACCATGTTTTCTGCAGTTTCTAACCCCGACTCTGAATAGCCAGATTTTTCAAAAATCAACAAGTTTTTTGCGCAAACAGGGGTCAGAAAATCAACCGGATGTTCACGAGACATATGATTCTTGCAAGGGCTAGGGTTTCGCTTGTGTTTATGAAGGGAACCCTAAAAAGCCTTGAAGAAATCGAACAAATCTAACCTAGACAAAGATGAACCAGGAAATCGATAAGAAAGAACATACCGTGCGAAGAGATCTGTAAAACCGTGCGAAAAATCATGCGATTTGAGGCAAAATCGGTCTGGAACGGCTGGTGCAGATAGGGTTTTCGCGACTTGTGAGCAATGGCAGCAGATGGGGGTTTTTATACTGCACAAATGACTAAACTGCCCCTGCCTCTCGCACGGTCGTTCGACGACATGCACGGTCGTGCGTCACCGATGAAACCTGACACTGGCACGCTGATCTCGGAACTGCACCGGGGGTGCGACTCGAGGTGCCGGCCAACCCACAATCGCACGGGCGTGCGGCCCATGGCACGGTCATGCCAGATCTGCAGACTTGTCTGTTTTCTGCAGAATGCAGATTCAGCAGCCGATTTCGCCTTTTTTTGCCATTTTTACCATCCGCAAACTGTTTTAGCATTTTTCCAACCTAGAACCTACGCTCGGCATATTTAAAAACAGTACAAAGTAACGGAAACTACCAAATACGCCTAAATTACGCTAAAACGACAAAAACACAAAAAAGGACTATTTTACCCCTAAAGCGCTTAAGACGCTCTTGCTACATTTTTAATCAACGAGTCAGTAGCGTAGACTCTCCTCCCACACTTATGATGTGTGCGGGACGTGGAGCTCGATAACCTCCACCGCCGACTCGATCGGTCCGGCAACGTAAAGCTTCAAGCGGTGCCCATTTACCTTGAAAATAATGTCGTCCGCGTTCTCTATTGCAACAGTCCCATATGGAAATACCTCTTTTACCGTGTATGGTCCTGTCCAACGTGAATGTATTTTTTCTAAAAATAAGCGCAACCGCGAGTTGTAAAGAAGAACAAGATCGCCCGCTTGGAATTGTTTGTGGCCCTTCAAGCGTTTATCATGCAATCTTTTGGTGCGCTCTTTGTACAACACGAAGCTCTCATAAGCGTGTTGTCGTAGCTCATCCAATTCATGAATCTGAAGAAACCGGGCTTCACCTCCGGTTTTTAAGTCCAGATTTGCGGTTTTTAGAGCCCACACGCTTTATGCTCCAGCTCCACTAGTAAATGACACGCTTTTCCGTATACAAGCCTAAAGGGAGTAGTCCCAATAGGGGTCTTGTAAGCCGTACGGAAAGCCCACAACGCCTCGTCTAGTTTGTCCGACCAATCCTTGCGGTTTGCACCTACAGACCGCTCAAGGATTCGTTTTAGCCCCCGGTTTGTGACATCCACCTGCCCACTCGTCTGTGGATGATAGGGCGTGGATAAACGGTGATGCACACCGTAGCGGGACAAAGCTTTTTCAAGCTGTGTATTGCAGAAGTGAGTCCCTCTGTCACTGATAAGCGTCTTCGGAGCGCCAAACCGGGCAAACAATCTTTTCAAAAATCTCACGACCACCCTGGCGTCATTGGTGGGTAAGGCCTGTGCCTCCGCCCACTTTGGTACATAATCGACCGCGACCAGGATGTACTTATTTCCTCGTGAGGGGGGAAATGGTCCCTTGAAGTCTATCCCCCAAATGTCGAAGACTTCACAAACTTGTATCCAGTTCTAAGGCATTTCATCACGTGTCGATATATTTGCCGCCCTCTGACAGACATCGCACGCTTTAACCCAACTCTGCGCGTCACGAAAAATAGTCGGCCAATAAAACCCGGAATCTAGCACCTTCTTGGCGGTGAAATTGGCTCCATGGTGGCCTCCGGTAGGTCCCTCGTGACAATGGCGCAGAATATCGGTCGCCTCCTTTCCTGAAATGCATCTTCTAATCACCTGATCAGCACCCACCCTAAATAAGAAAGGATCGTCCCAAATGTAGTGCTTGACATCCGAAAAGAATTTCCTCTTTTGCTGGTGAGTCAACCCTTTAATCAGAATCCCGCAAGCAAGATAGTTCGCAAAGTCGGTGAACCAAGGTGACTCATCGCATATCTCAACACCCATCAACGACTCGTGTGGGAAATTGTCATTGATTGAATCCCAATGCGTGTCCTTGATGTCTCCATGCTCCAACCGAGATAGATGGTCAGCCGCTACATTCAACGCACCCTTTTTATCTTGAATTTCGATATCAAATTCCTGCAGCAATAAGATCCATCTGATGAGACGCGGTTTGGCGTCCTGTTTGCTGAAAAGATATCTGATGGCTGCGTGATCAGTATACACAATTGTTTTTGAAAGCACCAAATACGATCTAAATTTGTCAAATGCGAAAACAACCGCCAAGAGCTCTTTTTCAGTCGTGGTGTAGTTCTCCTGAGCGTCGTGAAGAGTCTTGCTCGCATAATAGATCGGGTGAAAGTGCTTTTCCTTTTTCTGTCCTAGAATGGCCCCTATAGCGTAATCGCTCACGTCGCACATAATTTCAAATGGCAGACTCTAGTCAGGTGCAACCAAAATAGGGGCCTCAATCAACTTTTGCTTGAGAAGGTCAAAAACCCTCAACCAATCATCTCCAAAGATAAACGGAGCGTCTTTCTCCAACAGACGGGTCATGGGCCTAGCGATTTTTAAGAAAATCCTTAATGAATCGCCTATAGAACCCCGCATGACCAAGAAAGCTCCGTATCGCTCTCACAGAGGTGGGAGGCGGAAGTCGTGAAATAATATCAACTTTAGCTGGATCGACCTCCATACCAGCATGAGAAATCTTATGTCCCAGAACTATACCCTCTTTCACCATGAAGTGGCACTTTTCCCAGTTTAGGACCAGATTCGTCTCTTCGCACCTCTTCAACATCTTATTCAAATTTTCCAAACAATGATCGAAGGAATCCCCAAATACCGAAAAGTCATCCATGAAAACCTCCATAGAATCCTCTATCATATCATGAAAAATTGCAACCATGCATCTCTGGAAGGTCGCCGGTGCATTACACAACCGAAAAGGCATACGCCGGTAGCCGAATGTGCCGAACGGGCAGGTAAAGGTAGTCTTCTCATGATCCTTAGGAGCAATAGGAATTTGAAAGTACCCAGAGAACCCGTCTAAGAAACAGTAATACAACTTCCTCAACAGACGCTCCAACATCTGGTCGATGAATGGAAGCGGGAAGTGATCCTTACGAGTAGCATCATTGAGTTTGCGGTAGTCGATGCAAACTCGCCACCCAGTGACGGTACGGGTAGGAATTAGATCATTCCTATCATTTAAGACTACAGTCATACCTCCTTTCTTGGGTACTACCTGCACTGGACTCACCCACACAGAGTCAAATATAGGATAAATCAACCCGGCATCCAACAACTTAATCACTTCTTTCTTCACCATGTCTTGCATATTCGGATTTAACCGCCTCTGATGTTGTGCACAGGGTTTGTACTCGTCTTCCATCAGAATCTTGTGAGTACAAAAAGAAGGATTGATGCCCTTGATATCCATGATTTTCCAAGCAATGGCTCTCTTATGAACTCTAAGAACCTCCAGAGGCTGTTTCTTCTCATCCTTTTCCAATGATGCCAAAATGATGACTGGCAAGCGACACTCCTCGTCCAGAAATGCATACTCGAGATGTGGTGGGAGCTCTTTCAACTCCAAAGACGGTGGATCTTCAATCGAAGGTTTTGCTTTCTCTTCTTCTACATGGCCAATTTCTAGAAATCGCTCTGGACTCTGGGAACCATCGTCACCAATCTGATAGACTGGCTGCTCTAAATCGTGGCCCTCCTGCGTAAAGCCAATCAGGTCCCCACACGACAGACGTGTGTCCGAATCAATCTCGTCAACACTGCCTAGAAAATGAGAGCACACACGTGCGTCGATAAGGTCGACATAGTAAAGCATGTCATCGTGACTTTGCGGATGCTGCATTGATCCTTTGATATCAAATGTCACGTGCTCGTCATTCACTCAGAGCGTGATTTGGCCAGCTGCCACATCAACAATCGTCCTCGCAGTATTGAGGAACGGGCGTCCAAGTATCAAAGGCACTCTTGAATCTTCGTCCATGTCAAGAATAACAAAGTCCACGGGGAAAACAAATTTATCGATTTTAACAAGCATGTTTTCAACAAATCCACGAGGATACTTGATTGAACGGTCTGCCAACCGAATGCTCATTCTAGTGGGTGACGGCTCACCCAGATCCAGTTTAGTAAAAACCTTATAAGGCATAAGGTTGATTCTCGCTCCCAAGTCAGCCAATGCATGGCTAACAGACATGTTTCCAATCAAACAAGGAAGCGTAAAACTACCCGGATCTCCCATTTTCGTGGGCAGACGGTTTTGCAGAATGACAGAATAACTTTCATTCATCACCACACATGATATATCCTCGAGCTTCTTTTTATTCGAGAGGATGTCCTTTAAGAATTTGGCATACTTTGGCATCTGGGCCAAGGCTTCAACAAACGGTATATTTATGTGAAGTTGTTTAAACAACTCAAGGAACTTACCGTATTGTTCTTCATTTTTCTGCTTCTTCAGCCTGCCCGGATAAGGTACTGGTGGAGTGTAATCTTTGACCGGCTCCTGGACTTGTGCTGTACTTGTTGGGCGTAGCCTGGCTTGCACCTCGTCCGGTGTGTCAGTCGGGACCGCTCCAGTGATCGGTGATGAGTCCGATATGTCAGGTCCGGTAGTCCTACCACTCCTGGTCATGACAGCATTCACATCCCTGTGCCTGCGTGGGTTTGTCTCTGTATTGCCCGGAAGACCACCTTGGGGTCTTTCAGACATCATTTTGGCCAGCTGACCAACCTGATTCTCGATATTTTGAATCGAGGCTTTGTGACTCCTCATTTCTCCCTCGTGGGAAAGAAAACGATCCTCGCTCTGTTGGTATCGTTTTTCTGCCAACTGATTTGCACTCGAGGAGCTAGTAAGAAGCTGAGCCATCATGTCCTCCAGCTTCGAACTAGATGAAGGGGCCTGCTGCTAGGAACTACTCCCAGTGCCCTGATTCTGATACGAATATGGACGCTGTTGGTAAGGTTGGTTGTATGGCTGAAATTGCTGACCCTGAGCCTGCGGCGGTGCTGGAGCACTCTGAGTAAATCCAAATGGATTTTGATTACCTGCATTCGCACGCCACCCAAAATTTGGGTGATTCCTCCATCCGGGATTATAGGTGTTGCTGTACGGGTTGTTCTGTGGCCTCGCCTGATTACTCACAAAATCTACTTCTTCGTGGCCCTCATACACGACTCCCTGAAAGCACGCACTAGGCTCGTGTGACACTCCACACTGGTCACAGCCTGAACAAACTTGCGCGGCTATCTTGGACTTATCGAATTTCGCTGCAAGAGCCGAGATTTGTGCAGTAATCGCCGTGTAGTCGTCCACAGCGTGAACTCCTGGGCGAGATGCTGATGATGATGATGTTGCGCGGCCTCTATCTCCTTCGCGACGCGAGCTAGACTTCAATGCAGTTCTTTCAATGATATCATAAGCTTCATTCGGCGTCTTCTTTCCTAGATCGCCTCCTGCATTCACGTCTAATCTCTCCTGCGTGTTGTAACTAAACCCTTGATAGAATGTCAAGACCAGCTGTCTCTTGGAGAAGCCATGATATGGAACATCAAGTAACAAATCTTTAAATCTCTCCCAAGCTGCGTGCAACGACTCTCCCTCGTCCTGGCAAAAGGTCACAATCCGGTTTCTCAACTTGGTTGTTTTCTCAGCCGGAAAATATTTTTGCATAAATTGCTCCGCCAGCTCATTCCAGGTCCTGATGGACCCAGCTGGAAGTGACATAAGCCAAGCTCTAGCTTTGTCACGTAGTGAAAATGGAAACAACCTCAACCGAATAACATCCTCCGAAAGATCACTAATCTTAAAAGTCGAACATACTTCGAGGAAAGCAGCGATGTGTCTTCCGGGATCCTCATGGTCACGTCCGCCAAACTGCACCGAATTCTGCACCATGTTAATAGTACTAGATTTAATTTCAAATGTAGGTGCATTTATAGTAGGTCGTATAATGCTCGACTGCAGGCCTTCACGTCCGGGCTGATTTGACTCATTCAAAGGTCGCTCGTCGTCCGCCATGATTGCGTTTCCTCCGTCCCCTGAGCCCTCGGCTTCAGCGGGTACCACCGGCTCGTCACCAGCTGCGAGTAGCAGCCCAACTGCACGAGATCTTGCACGAAGACGCCTCCTCATATCACGCTCAGGTTCGTCTGACGGCTCAACAACGTCGGGAGCGGGGGTTGAGGACATTAACCTGCAAACGAAAAATTGACACAATGAATATTTTATTAATATAATAATGCATTTTTTTTGGCTGAAATGAAACAGAATATTATTTTAAATGGGCTGAAAATTTTATAAAAATCCAAAAATGGGCCCGAAATTTTATAAAAATTAACGCAATAATAATAATCGAATCGGCTAGTGTAAAAATGATTTTTCAAAGCCGAAAACTCAAAGAATAAACGAATAAATAAATCCGAATTCGAACAAATAAATGGAATAAAAAATTTACAAGTGTACAAAAATAATCTTGAAACGAATGAATTGAATTAAAAGCAAGAAATATTAACAAATAAATAAACGATTAAATAATCAAGAAAATATTCACAAATATTAACAAGTATATACACCGATAAAACAATGACTGGGGTCGTTCCTAAAGCTCGCCATTTACCCGGCAACGGCGCCAAAAACTTGACGTGTGTGCGTATATACATATTTTTATAATGAAATTACACACGATTCGGTTTTAAATTTATAAAAGTGATTTATACTTCAACATCAAAACACACATGAAAGAGGCAAGTGTACCCCGTCATATATGTAGTAAAGCATCGGTAAGAACCAAGTATCGATCCAAGGAAATGGGCGGAGGAATAATACTAGACCTTTGTCATTAAATTAACGGAAGAAAGATAAGTTGTTTGATTTTATAAAAACTACAATAAGCATAAACAAACATTTAATAAAACATAATAGACTCCAAATATGAAAATAGATAAATAGCCTTGCTTTATACACAACCAAAGCATGTGAATGAAGTCGGTTTTGTCACTAGAAACATTTGGTCAATTCTTCATTTTCAAGACAATTAGTATCCCTTTTGGGAATCCTAACATGACAATCATTCGGAAAGCTAAAACGATAAACACACTTTAACCACCTAAAATTATTCTTTAACGTGCAATTGATAAATGTCTATGAAAATCTCTTAAAAATAAGTTAGTAATCCGTTAGGAGTTTTCTAACCTCACTTAAACAAGGAAAGTGACATCGATAAATACAATGTAACCACCGAGACAAACATAAACTAGATTAAATCACAACCGAGTTCATTTTACAAATCTTGCATATAAATTCACCAAGATAGCAATTTTGGCCTAAACTACTAACTAAGCTAACAATTCATGGCAAGAATTCATAACAACACCATTTAACCCGTTAAGGTCCTCACGTGACGGAAAACTTTCTTGATTAACAATAATTACATTTTATTAAACCACTAACCATTTCTAGTATCATGGTGCACACATTTTAAGCAAGTTAAACAAGTTAAGCATGTTCAAAGTCTACTAATACATGATTAATTAAGCTTCATCTTTCAACTATCTCAACTAACCATATACTAATCTTCCAACACAATTACTTATAATCAAGAAATCAATATCAATAACAAGGTTGCAAACTAATCATCAAAGATTAACATAGAAAATACTTCCAAGTGTCATTACAAACAAAATTAACAAACTAATGGTTATAATTAAGCAAGGGATTGTAGTGTTTTTGCCCAAAGGCTACAATAATACATAAACATTAATCTAAATGCTTGAAACATTAACAAAATTATGGAAAGATTAGAGAACCAAACCATAAACAAGCACTAGATTAAGAATCCGGAAGATAACGGAGCTAAACGGCACAATGTGGCTTGAATCCGGGTGAAAGCTAATGCCTCCGGAGCCTGAAAATCGCCTGAAGAGCTCCCAAAATATCCAGAGTTACGAGCAGAATGTTTCTGCATGTTTTTTATAACATTCTACAATCGCACGGTCGTGCCAATAAAGTGCACGACCGTTCACTTTTTGAATTATTGGAGTTACTGTTCACCATACCGCATGACATCATCAGATCTTAACCAGTCTTCGATATCGCACGACCGTTCCGTTGGTGGCACGATCGTGCATCTCCGGGTTAAGGTTGCACGTGCAGCTGCACTGGTGGTAGGGCTGTCCAAACTGCTCGACGATCGCTCGAAAAATACTCGAAAAATGCTCGTTCGATTCCCGCTCAGTTTGTAAATGAGCGGCTCGGATCGGTTCAATTCAAATTCAATCCAAGCATGAGTAAAGCTTCGCTCGCTCGTCGATCGTTCGGTTTCGCTCGAATTATATATATATATATATATATATATATATATATATATATTATAGATTTTAAAGATTAAAAACCCAAAAAATATACTAGCCCAAAAAAAATTAAAATCCCAAAAAATATTCAGCCCAACTTAATATTTAATATGAAAATCTAACCCTAAATCCTATTCCTAAAATCCCAACTTAACATTCAGCCCAAAAAATATTTCGCACTTTATTTTATGCTTCTTGATATTGTTAAGAACGTTTTTAGAATCATGATTTTAGTTATGTATTGCTTTTGTTAGTTAAGTGTTGGACATGTTTTAATTAAGCTAGGATTTGTTTTTGTTAAACGAAGTCTTATAATTTAATTGAGCGAAACCGAGCGAAAACGATCCGCTCGATTTTTTTAGGATTTGATAAAAACCGAGCGAAAACGATCCGATCGATTCAAATTCAATCTGAGCATGAGCATCACTTTTGTGCTCGGTTTTGTAAATTCGATCCGATCGGATCGGATCGGTTGTAATTCAATCCGAGCATGAGCAAACCCTCGATAGGATCGGATCGGCTCATGAACACCCCTAACTGGTGGTGCAGTTCCGGGCTGGCTTGGTCATCGGGTTTGCACGGGAGTGCTTCCATCCGCGCGGTCGTTCACTTTCGAGATCTTGTTGCACTCCGGATTGCACTGCCGTTCATTGCTGAGATAGGCTTTATTGTCGGATATGCATGTTCGTTCCACTCATTGCACGACCGTGCCACACGCCCAGGTCAGAATCTTCACAGAATGTTCGCAGCTTTGTCGTTTCGTCCGGAAAGTCCTCGTTTTCACTATCATCTTGTTTGACATGCTGTTTTAGGCCTGTAAACAAAAGTATACCTGATTAAGTATCCGATAATGGTTTTACAGCCGAAAACGCATAAAATGGGGATAAAATGGGGGACTAAAATATGTGTAAATTGGTGAATATCACCTACCTGCACTTACCACCATGCGGTTGGAATTGCGTGCAGATTCTATGCTCACTGTAACATTTATGGGCATTTTACTGCGAACTGTCGCACTAGTCCCCGACAAGCTCAAGCTCAAGGTCAAGCCCCGGCACCACAAGCTCTCATTCCTGCTCCACAGGGTCCACAAGCAGCTCCTACCCCCGCAGCTAACGCACGAGCCTTCTATGCGTGTAGTGATCCCAACCATTTCGCAAACATGTGCCCGAACAGGGTTGTGAAGCAAGAGCCATAGCAACAGCAGCACCAA
Source organism: Helianthus tuberosus (assembly GCA_030545235.1). Classification (NCBI taxonomy): domain Eukaryota; kingdom Viridiplantae; phylum Streptophyta; class Magnoliopsida; order Asterales; family Asteraceae; genus Helianthus; species Helianthus tuberosus. Next base: position 45,300,906 of record CM060440.1, read on the forward strand.
CACCAACAGCAGCAGCCTCAACAGCAGCAGCCAGCAGCCCGCGGACGTGCCTTCAACATCAACGCCCGCCAGGCTCATGCGAAAAACAACGTGGTTAATGGTACGTTTCTTGTGAATGGTATATATGCTTCGTGTTTGTTTGATACTGGAGCAGATAACTGTTTTGTGTCGTTTGAATTCGAAAAACTCCTTAATCGTAAGCGCGCCCATCTCCCCTCGATGTTCGATGTTGAAGTTGCCACTAGAAGAACCATCGTCGTTAACTCCGTTCTACGTGATTGTACGCTTGAACTCAACAATCATGTCTTTCCTATCAACCTTATTCCGATGCAACTTGGAAGTTTTGAAATCATAGTAGGCATGGATTTCCTTCGGGAGAATCATGCTAAAGTTGTGTGCATTCCTTCTCGCTAATGGTGATAAATTATGTGTATACGGTGAAGTCGCATCGAAGAAACTCCCACTCATGTCGTGTGTCCAGGCTAGCAAGTATCTCCGCAAGGAATACCAAGCTTTCTTGGCACACATTGTAGCAGCGGAGAAAAAGGAAGTTAAGGCACTGGATAAGGTTCCTGTGGTTCGTGATTTTCCCGCTGTCTTTCCTGATGATTTACCTGGTTTACCTCCAAGTCGTGATATCGACTTTCGTATTGACCTCATTCCTCGAGCAATTCCTATCACTAAATCTCCCTATCGACTCGCCCCGTCAGAAATGTGGGAAATCAAGTCAGCTCAAGGAATTGCTTGAAAAAGGCTTTATTCGCCCTAGCACCTCTCCTTGGGGCGCGCCTGTCCTTTTTGTCAAAATAATGATGGATCGTTCCGGATGTTCATCGACTACAGGGAATTGAATAAGCTAACCATCAAGAATCGCTATCCCCTGCCCCGAATTGATGATTTGTTTGATCAGTTACAAGGTGCTACATGCTTTTCGAAGATCGATTTACGCTCAGGTTATCACCAGTTACGCATTCAGGAAGAAGACATCCCGAAAACCGCCTTTCGCACTCAATACGACCATTACGAGTTTGTCGTGATGCCCTTTGGTTTAACCAATGCACCTGCGGTATTTATGGATCTGATGAATCGCGTGTGTAAACCCTATCTAGACCGCTTCGTCATCGTGTTTATCGATGATATACTGATCTATTCCAAGTTAAAACCCGAAAACTCGCATCATCTACGTTTGGTTCTTGAACTACTCCAAGGGAATCGACTCTATGCCAAGTTCTCCAAGTGTGAATTCTGGCTAGAGGAGGTTCAATTCCTCGGTCACATTGTCAATAGTCAAGGTATTCACGTCGACCACGCAAAGATCGAAGCCGTTAAGAGCTGGGTTACACCAAAGAACCCGTCTGAAGTCCGTTCTTTTCTCGGACTAGCGGGCTATTATCGCCAATTTATTGAAGGATTCTCAAAAATCGTTGTACCGTTTACATCTCTCACGCAGAAAGCCAAGCCTTTTTATTTGAGGAACCGAACAAGAGACTGCCTTTCAAACTCTCAAGCTTATGCTCTGCAATGCTCCCGTACTTACTCTACCTAATGGAGACGACGACTTTATTATCTACTGCGATGCCTCGAACCTTGGTCTCGGCTGTGTGCTTATGCAACGGGACAAGGTTATCGCTTACGCGTCTCGACAGCTCAAGATCCATGAGAAGAACTATACAACCCACGATCTCGAGCTTGGTGCAGTTATTTTTGCGTTAAAGATCAGGCGACACTACCTTTACGGTACTAATGTACGGTCTTTACAGATCATAAGAGCCTACAACACGTCTTGAGCCAAAAAGAACTGAACATGCGCCAACGCCGATGGGTTGAACTTCTTAACGATTATGACTGTGAGATTCATTATCATCCTGGCAAAGAAAATGTTGTTGCCGACGCTCTCAGCCGATGAAGCTATTTGCATAGCGTTCGTAATACTCACACCCAGCACAATCTCGATGCTCTTATCCGTGATGCCCAACATGCTTGTTTTACCGAACACACCTTGAAGAAGGAAAGAATTGCAAATGATGGCGCTCAATTTGTGAATAAATCGAATGGTATATTCCATTATCTAGACATAATTTGGATTCCTAAGCGCACCAACTTACGACAAATCTTGCTAGATGAAGCCCACAAGTCTCGCTATTCTATTCATCCGGGTGCCGACAACCACAACCTTCGTCAACGGTACTGGTGGGCTGGAATGAAGAGGGATATCGCTATCTACGTTTTAAAGTGCCTGTCTTGCTCGAAAGTCAAGGCCGAACAACAAAGACCCTCTGGCTTACTCGTCCAACCCGAGATCCCTATGTGGAAATGGGAGAGTATAGCTATGGATTTTATAACGAAACTCCCGCGCACGCCATCAGGTCACGATAGCATCTGGGTTATCGTTGATCGTCTTACTAAATCTGCTCACTTTCTACCAATACGAGAAGACTATAAGGTAGAACGATTAGCATGAATCTACACTGACGAAATCATCTGTCGACATGGGACGCCTCGCGATATCATCTCTGACCGCGATGGTCGGTTTACCTCGCGTCTTTGGGAAACGTTTCAATCTGCTCTCGGTACTACTCTTAATCTAAGTACCGCTTTCCATCCCCAAACCGACGGTCAGACCGAAAGAACGATTCGTACCCTTGAAGACATGCTTCGCTCGTGTGTCATAGATTTCAGTGGTAATTGGGACGCGCACTTACCTTTGGTCGAATTCTCGTACAATAACAGTTATCATTCTAGCATCCAAATGGCACCATTTGAGGCATTATACGGAAGAAAATGTCGATCGCCGATTGTATGGCACGAGATCGGAGACGCATAAATTACCGGTCCTGAGCTGTTGCAAGAAACGACCGACAAAATCCTCCAAATTCAAGACAATCTACTGAAAGTTCGGATTCGTCAGAAAAGTTACGCCGATAGACGCCTCAAGCCCATGGAATTTGACGTTGGCGATCACATGCTCCTAAAGGTATCACCTTGGAAGGGTGTGATCAAATTCGGCAAAAAAGGAAAGCTTGCGCCTCGATATGTGGGACCCTTTAAGATTCTGGAGAGGATCGGCAAAGTGGCCTACAGACTCGAACTGCCGGAGGAACTTAGCAACGTCCACCCGACTTTCCACGTTTCAAACCTCAGAAAGTATCTGGCTGAGCAAGATTTACAAGTACCACTTGAGGATCTACAAGTGGATGAAACATTACACTTCGTGGAAAAGCCTGTCGAGATCATGGATCGAGAAACCAAGAAGCTCAGGCGCTCACGCATTCCATTGTGAAGGTCCACTGGGAAGGCAAACGCGGCGCAGAGTTCACCTGGGAACTCGAAAGTGACATGAAGGTGAAATATCCACAGTTGTTTGTTACAGCTGCGCCTTAATTTCGGGATGTTCCCTAAACTAGGGGAGGCTGTAACACCCCGTGTTTCAGAAGTCAAAGTACAAGTCAAAGTCAAAGGAAGAAAAGATTGCTAATTGCGATCTGTCACTCCTTGCTTAACTATTAATTTGACTTTCTTGACTTACAATTGAGTCTCTTTTTAATTTGAACGTTAGTTGTATTATGTGGAGTATTATTAATAATCGCAGTTTAATCGATGAATATTCATCACTGGTAATTGCTTTACGACTGTGAATAATAGGAAGTAACAATGCGATAAAATTAACTAAACGCTAACCAACTTAACGCTAATCTCATCGCCAACGCATCGCAATACGAATCACAGTGAATTACAGGTTCTGGATATTGTTTTACGTGTGAGTGCTAATTATGTGTTAAATGTGTGTGTTTATGTTTATGTTTGAGGTGTAAACGCGATCGCAACTCTATCTCATCGCAACACGGAACGCAAAATGGTTTGTTTAGGTTTATGACTATATATTAGTTAGGTTATTTGTATAACTATTGGTTAATCAATCGCATCGCTCAATCAACGCCCGCTTAAACGCATCGCAACGCTCAACGCACGAAATGAAACATCAAAAACTAACTCGCCATGCCACGTCGTGTAACACCTCGTAAAATCACGTCCAATGACGTGTTGACACGTGTATTAAACCCTAATAAAGTCAAACATTGACTATGAGGGACTAATTTTGTGAAAAATCAAAAACTTTGATTATGGAAGGACTGGAAGTGTTTGCATGCGTAAAATAAGTCTCTGAATAATCTCTCACGATATTCGTATTCTCAAATTAATCCACTTGTTGGATTATCGAAACCGTTTACATAATAAATCGAAAGATTTGCACGGTAAAGGGTTAGAAGCGTCAACATGTTTAATAATACCTCTGAATGACCTCTTAATGAACCCGAAACATTATTATATCTAATCATATTCTTGGGAATGCAAAACATTGGCCATTTAGGGCTTTAATGTCGATAAGCATCAATACGCACAAGTTGGTGCGTTAAAAAGGGTTAAAAGTGTCAACATGTTAATTCTTACCTTTTTAACAAACCCGAAGCATCATAATGTTTGATAACACTCTCGGGAATGCCCAATATGGATAACATAGGGCTTTGACGCAATAAAGCGATAATACGCACAAGTTTGCGCGTTAAAAGGACCAAAAGCGTCAATAATTAAAACTACACCGTTGAGCGACCTCTTAAGTGAACAGGTGTGAACTGGAGTGTCGTAATACTCCATTATACTCCTTTATACTCCTGGGAATGCTTCTTGTTATCTTCGTAAGGCTTTTACGCCATTTCGCGTTAATACGCGCAAGTTCGTAAGTTAAAGGGTTAAAAGCGTCAATATGTCAAACTAGGCCTCTAACTGACCCTTTTAACATATCAAGAAGTTTATGATGCTTTGTTATACTCTTGGATGTGCCTAGTATTGGAAATACAAGGCCTTGCGTTCTAAAAACATCGTTTCGGAGGAGTTCGGAAGTGCAGGGGCCAAACTTGTCAACAGATGAAACTTTGTGTGAGCTGGTCTGGTCCTTACGGACCGTATACCTGGACCCTTACGGTCCGTATACCATGCCCAGTAACAGAATATTCAAAAACCAGCTTTGGTTTGCCTTCTTGTCTCACATAATTGATTCTATGGATCATTTGATGGTTTGGAAAGATGGTATTACACCTGTAATCATCTTGTAACTTCTCATAACACTTGTTGATCATCTAAAGACCCTCCAAACATTATAAATAGAGGTGAAATCCTTCATTTCATTTCACACATTTCTTGAGTTTTGCTCTCTATCACTCAAATCTGTGGATCCTAATCATTGGAACCTCCTTTTGAGTTATCTTCTGTCCCTTGGACCATTTGTAAGTGTCCTATCTTGGCTAGTTCATTTTATTTGGCTCTTAAAGCCGAAAAGTCAAACGTTTCGATAAACGCTTTGAATTTTAGCTAGACCTTGTATGGTTGAGCCATGGTTCGCAACGAACATGGCTACGTGGCCGTAATTAGGTAGGTGTTAAACCCTCATAATGGCACCTCCTAATTACCACGTTTACTTAGTTAATTGTCGGGTCAAAGTCATTAAAATAAAAGTCAAACGGGTCAGTTTTTAAATAAAATTCGTAACTGATAATATAGAAGCTATAAAATCAGTTTTGTCACTTTAATAACTTGGTAAATATTAATTGAACATGCCTAAGCATGTTCAACCCGACAACTCTAAGTTTAGAATCGGTTCGCAACCGAAAGTCGCAAAAGTTGACTTTTGCTTTGACTTTCAGTTCTGACCCGAATTAGCTTAGTTTAATTATGCCTTAGGGTTCCTTTGTGACCATATGATATGTTAGTATAACCCCCTGAAGTTATACTACTTGGTCCTTTAGAATTAGTGTTCATATGCATGTTTCCGTTACATGCTTAAAAGTTGACCATTATGCCCTTTCGATATTAAAACAAGATTTTTGAAAATGTGAGAGGACAAAAACTTTTATTACTGAGTTATAAACATGTCCTAAAAATTTGACATCAGTTTGAGGTCTAAATTAAGAGTTATGCTCGATATCGTAAATTGAAGCTTTTTATTAATTAAACGACATTTCGGCATAAAGCCTATTTAAACCCAAATTTTGACACCAAACCTTTTGCCCACTGATGTAATATAATATTTAGAGATTTTTGAAGATTTTTGTTGAATTTTAAACTGATCATAACATAGGGTTCTTGCATTGACTCGGTAATTGACGGTTATGCCCTTTTTGCTAATAAAATGAGTTTTACACATCCTTTACATATCAAACCTTTTTCTACTGATTCTATATATTAAATAAATTATTATAAACAACAAAGACTGTTCAAAATCTCAGATTTACTTATTTAACCTGAATACCGTCAAATACCGACTTTTATGCGATTTAGGCGCATAGTATGGTTTAAAACCATATGTGGCACCTAAAGCTTGTTATCTACTGATGTTATGAATAAATTTTTATACTTTAACAGTAAACAAAAGTTTTGAGCTCATATTTCCAAATTCGACCTTTAAGACTTATGTGAAATGACCAAAATGCCCATATGGTGCATAGTTTGGCCATGAATGATAAATTTCACACATATATGATATGTTACTGATATAACCTACTAAAATAAATATTTTTACTGATCATTTTAGACCAGAACCTCGGATTGTTGTTTAACCTCTTTTATAATCTTTAAAATGACCAAAATACCCCTACGGGGCTTAAATTGATTTTAAATTCGTTTTGAGCATAATGGAAGGTATCCTACTGATATCACAACATATTAAAAGCATATTAACTTGTGGAACATGTTCATGACTCATTTGGTTACCCGTTATGCATCTTTCGCGTTCGGTACGGTTTATGTAACTAGTTTGCACAAATCAACCGAAACGAGTCAAACCTTATCAATTTCACTTCAAAATTCAGAATGTGTTTGGTTTACCCATATTATACAAGTCTCTATAACTTTTCGGGTATAAATCACATTCAAATCCGGTCTTCGCTTAATCTTGCGTTTTGAACCGTAAACCTTTCCTTAAAACTAACCGGTCTAAGTTACAACTTAAATAAGACCCGTTAGGAATCTAATAGGTTAATAAAACCTTCGTTCCAGATTGAGAGCCCCAGTAGAGGTACTTATGCTTGCTGATTAGAATATACGGCTGAGTATAAATTGCATTTTAAGCTCAGGTAAATACTTTTAACTTATTTTCCGTTATACGGGCTTGAGATACGGTATTATAATAATATCGCTTGGTCGGGTATTGAATGTTTAATCGATTAGTGGTTAAATTATTGAGGTAACCCGTTTTAATCTGTTTTGTTTGAAATAAAGCCTTTGGGGGTTAATGACCATGTCCCGGATATCCTTGGCATCATTATTAATAAATGGCCACGTTTTAAGCACGGGGTGTAGGCATACACCTGACAGTTGCATAGGAAAAACGGTATCTCACTCTCTTGTGGGCCTATACTTGTGGTGTGTCTGTTAATCTTGACTCGGTTTCTAATATCGGGCCCTGAATGTATAACGAACATATAAATCTGTATACAAGATTATTTTTATATAATTGTCCCAAGTTATAAAATATTATTTGTGCCTCGTGCATTCAAATCAATTTTATTAAACATTTTCAAAAGAGTCAGTTAATTGTATTTACCAGTGTAAACTGACGTATTTTCCAAAAAGGTTAAGTGACAGGAGCTGTACGTAAATTGGCTGGGAGCTCAGGGCGTTAATAGGGAATCTTGCAAGTTCTAGGCATCTAAAGTCTATTGAACAGTGTTTATCTTTCTGTTTTAAGATCCGCCTGTGGATCCATCTTACATTCCGTTTGTAATTTTGATGTTACTTTCAAATCGGTTTATAATATATTTACTCTAGACTTCCGCTGTGCATTGAACTGTGATTATTTGACTATGATGATATCAACTACGTCAAAATACTCCCCACCGGTAATATGTAGAAATATCGGGGTGTGACACGTCGATCGAATGACCATTCGATCGAATGGCCATCCGATCGGATAGTCATCCAATCCGTTGCACTTGCCCCTTTCCTCTTTTGGAAACCCTATAAATACCCCTCTGTCACATCACAAGTGATGTGACAGCTCTCCCTCTCGAACCAGCGACTCAAGCTCTCTTTTCTCTTGATTTCTCCCGACTCTTGTAAGTTTTCAACTCAATCCTTGTACTTCTATGATCTACACACACTGATTCATCTTTCTCTCCTTTGAATCTTCACTTTTAACCATGAAATCAGTGGATTTGAGGTGTTCTAGGATGATGTTATCATGGAGTTCTTAGGAACTGTTCTTAGGAACTTCAAGTTTTGACCTCATTCCACTAAGAATACCTCAGATCTCAAGGATTTCCACACGATTAAACTTGGTTTTCGCATAGATCTAAACTTTCCAAAGTCAAGAGGGATTGAAAGATGGTTTCTTAACTTCCTTTCAACTCTTTTACACTTATGCATCCAAAACTGATGGAATCGGAGCTCGTTCTGATCTTCTACTCATTCTTAGTGAAGTGTCGGTTCAAAGATCTGATTTCCATCAAAGAGACAATGATTTCGGGTTAAACATGAACAACCATCATGAACAGTTAACTGGTCGGACTAGGGTGATTCCTGTTCGATCGGATAGCTTGGGTCTTGGTGGAGTTTCAGTTGTTTAAAACAAGGTCATGCCGTCTCAATCAAGCCGCAAACTTGCAAAACAATCAAGTTCAAAACGATCAGACCGTCGGGACGGATTGCCGTCCGATCGGATTGCCATCCGATCGAACAACCATCCGATCGGATTGCACTTGAGCTTCAGCACTTAAACATTTCAAGTTTTCAAGAAGATCTGAATGACGTACGGATTGCCGTTCGATCGGATTGCCATCCGATCGAATGACCAACCGATCGATTTACATTTCGAACTTCACAATTTTCAAATATCTTTAGTTTCTAACTGGACAGATTGCCATTCGATCGAACGACCGTTCGATCGAACGACCTGAAAGGTAGAGATACTTCTCTGATCTTGAAATGCTACAACGACAACTTCAAAGCCATCATACACAAACACATCCATCCCAAACGAGTGGCTAACCGATCGGATGACCATCCGATCGAATGACACACTCCAGCACTTCCTCACTTGCCTCGTTTTACGCACCACTTATCGCTTATACTATCGTTCTGTTCAGGCTAATCTCTCTAGCGCTCCCTTCAATCCATTACTACCATCACTGTGAGTATACTCGAACCCTTTTTCGCTTAACGCACTTTTGGGTGTTACATACGTTATCTATATCAAATTACATCATCACACAACGCAAACACTTTTAACGCTAACCGCTCTCGCATGTTATACGTGACTCGATGAATGCCTGTTTGTTATGTTAACACATTGATTGCTGTCTACCTGCCTTAGCAACGATAATACTATAGTTTGGACTCAGCACCTGTTTACTCAGGGGTTGTTAAGGATCTTACTTCACGTATTCGCAGTGGTGAACATGTGTTGCGCACTCTACAACTCGCAGTCATTGGTATTGATAGGATCTTTGTCGATAACTTACGTGCATCACTTTTAACGTACTACATGCTGGTTATGCGTAAATCGCTTTCGCTATTATTACTATTAAACTTGTATGCTCACCTTTACACTATGTGTATTGACCTCTATTTTAACGTATGTGACAGGTGCTTAAGATGCTAGGAATGCTGTGCTTTGGTGAATCAAGCTAGCGGTCTAGATATGTCACGTTAAATCTGAGTTGTCGGAACATGTTAATTGTCTTTGAGATACTTGGTCTGTAATAACTATTTACTTTGGTATGTTATGGTATGGGACATAATATTTAAATATCTGGTAATTTAGTTGTTATCGATTTCTCCTGGACAATCTGTTTCGCTCAGTGCCATTCCCCGATGTTTCCGTCATCGGTTGGGGTGTGACAACTGGCATCATTAGAAGACTGAGATGAGCCAATATTGAGTTGAGTGTTTTGAAGAAATTGAATCAACTGTTGGCATTGATCTGCTGTGAGACTTGTAGCAGAACTCATAGCATGAACAGACGAGTTATTGAATTGATCAGCACCATCATTTACAGAAGCAATAGCAACATGTTTTGGTTTAGTAAATTTGAAATCCTTTGGAAAACCAATCAACCTATAGCATTTATTAACAGTGTGACCAGATTTCTTACAATGAGTGCAAACAGGCTTCTTGAAATTCTCTTGTGGTTTAGCTTGAACATTCATTGAGGTAACATCAGGAAAAGATTGTACAGTAGGGTGAATCTCTCTTTGTTTCTCATCTTGTGTCAAAAGAGAATAAGCTTTGCTTATAGCAGGTAATGGTTGCATCATCAGAATATTACCCCTAACATTATCATAACTAGGATTTAATCCCATTAGGAACTGAATTAACATTTGTTCTTCGTCCTTTTTCACAATTTCAGCATATGTACCACAAGAACATGGAGAAATGGTAGATAAAGAACTGAGTTCATCCCAAATTCCATTAATCTTTGTGAAATAAGCCGCAATACTACTACTTCCTTGTGAAATTTCACATAAACTCTTTTGTAATTGATACATCTTTGCACCATTACCCTGTACATATCTATCATTTAGTTCTGTCCAAAGTTGAGCAGCACTCTGCACATACAGAACACTTTCAGTAATATCCCTGGACAATGTGTTGATGATCCATGAAATCACCATATCATTACAGCGATTCCATAAACTAGGGTTTGCAGCACTTGTAATTGTTCCATCAACAAAAACTAACTTGTTCTTTGCAGAAAGTGCAATCGACATCGCCCTCTTCCATGATCCAAAACCGATTCCATCAAACTGTTTAGAAACAAGAATCATCCCTGGATGATCCGAAGGATGCAAATAAAACGGATTTGAAGGATCAATTGTTGAATTTATCTGAGTATTCGTTGGATTTGGTTGAGACATTGAAGAAACAAACGAACAGAATCAAAGAGAAGACTGAAATTGAAGAAGAAATCGAGCAGAAAACGAATGAAGGAATGAAGATTGAAGAACGAAAATGATGAAGAAAGGTGAATCAGGAGCAAGATCACTCTGATACCATGTAAATTTGAATGAAATGAATTGGGGAAAAGTGAAAAACTTTATTGAAGATGAGTTATTTATAACCCTAATTACAAAATAGAAAAAACTAATATCCAACTAACTAACTGAAACAAAACTAACTACCTAATAATATAAAATGCTGATTAAATAAACTAACATCGTGTTCGTTCGTTAAGCAAATTCAGTTGTTCACGAACAGTTCGTGAACACTGGTCTCGTACACAAACGAACACAAGCAAATAAAAACGAACGCAAACGAACATTTAACTTGAAAATAAAAAAATAAAAACATTATTATCCTTAAACATTAGATATAACTAGATAAATACAACCCTCAAATAATAAATCAAAACACAAGAAGTCTACTACACCACCAGACGATAAATCAAGTTTAACTAACTTACACATATCCTCAAAAATGTTTTAGAATGTCCAAATTTTAGCTAACAAAGAAACAAATAGGGTTTCAAGTTTTCAATATGTTTAGATAAATGGTTTATTATTTATTATTTTTTTGATATAATCAAACGAACACGAAAGAACGTAACCGAACGTTCACGAACGTAGTCGAACGAATGGGACATGTGTTCGTGTTCGTTCGCTAAGCTAATCGAACGAAGTTTTTTGTTCGTGTTCGTTCGTTAAGCTGATCGAACGAACATAAACAAACTTCCCGCCGAACGGTTCACGAACTGTTCGCTGAACGTTCGGTTTGTTTACAGCCCTAAGCCCATGTGAGAATTTTGTTGTGACTCCAAATCATTTAAAATTCCATTCACTAAATCCACGTTAGGTGTATCAACCAAATCACCCACTTCTTTAGCAACATTTGTGTTTTATTGATCAACACCACAAATATTTATCATAACTAGGTGTTTCGATTATGCGCGTTGCACGATAGGCATTAGTGCATTTGCATAGCGTAGCAAAAAGAAAAAAAACTCAGTTGTTAGTTAACTGCTAGTTACAAATGTTTTAGTTAATGGCCAGTTATGAACTGGCACTTTGCGCCAGGGTTATTAAAATGGCCAAAAAATGGTCAGTTTCCTATCGCAGGATGGACAAGAAAATTATTTTGGCAACAATCAGCTATTAAAACAGCCATAATGATGAAGATTTCTATACAACTGAAACCGTTGACTTGAAATAAAATTACATTTCAATTAATCAAATTGTTGAACTTAACAATGCCCGCAAGAACAATGCGAACCTGTAGAGAAGATGCAAAGTAAAGAAAATTCTAATCCACCCTGTATAGTAAATAAGTTCAATTAAAAACCAAAAAACCAAGACATTACTCACATCTCTATTTAGCACACGAATCTCAATAAAATGTTTAGCTTCCCTCCCAAATTCATCAGGGGAAAATTCTTTCAAGGCTGATAAGGGATGTAACTCTTTGAGCTGAGGTTAAGGGCCTACCAGACTTGCAATTAGTTTCTCTATTTGGTTCATCAGATGGTATTTCAGTTGCTATGGTAGGTTCTTGGTTTGTTCTTCTTCCCATTTACGGGGCCTAATTTTTGAAAAAAAATAATATAGAAGTTTGTATGAACAACAAAGTATCCACATAGAAGCTCAAAAACAGACTGCAAAAAATCATTTTAATGCTAATAAACTTCCTACCTTGATTCCAACAACAAATACCTGTACAAATTTAGAAGCAGATAAACACGAAGTGAGCTTCCATCACAAACTTGCTCTACAATAGCTTCCATGGATTTGCCTTTGTTAGCAGCTAAAAGGCCCATGGCATCCAGATTGTTGGGATCACCAACAGCATATGGGGGGAGGTTCCTGATAGCAGCCTCAACAGACCCCGGAGACTAAAACAAACCGACCACATACAATCAATTAAATTTACAACATACAATGAGTTTGATGACATCACGTATTAATAGCCAGTGCAATCGTACACCAAATAACCATATGTTTGTTGATGTAAACCCAGTAAGTCAAGAACTATATAGAAAGCATGATTATTATTCCATAAATATAAATTCAAACTAAACATTCGGCATATTCTGATTTACCATATAATGTGGAACAGAAATAAGTAGTTTACTTAAGAAATGGTAACTAACCGTGTCCCATTTTTTGTCAAAGGAGTTATAAATTACTCACGAATTAAAAAAGGCATTTTATACCCACTTCAATCATCAAAACCCCACAAAACGTCCAACGTTGCTGTATTCAAATGACCTTTTCTTGTTTGGGTTATAAATTAAATGGTCACAACTTCACATGACATTTTTTTATTACTTATAAATTCATGTAACTTGTATAGGTCAGATAGACTTGATTACATTTTTATATATTTTAAAGTTCACTACCCATCCTTGATCGTCCCTAAAATGTATATCTACTTTTTAGTAAAAACAAAAGAGTGTAAACTATTCATACGCAAGAGACAATACAAGCTCATAAGGCCTACCAAGAGAGGTATATTAAACAATCCAACAGATGGTGCAATAATATGCTGTTGAAATTTTTTGACTTAGTGCCTCAAAGGTCCAATACAAATGTCCGACTTGAATGAAGCCTATACCTGATAGTTAGTTTAATATACTCAAATAAGAACTAACATAATTTTAAAGCAACCATTTAATCTACCATCAGATTCTCTCATTCTCATGTGTTTCACAACAGGTACAAAAATGTATTAAAGAAGCATCATTATACTAAAAAATGATTGATATGACTAATCAATATTCAACAAAAACGAAGCTACTGGATATCAACACAAAACCATACTTGAGATCTAAAAGGTAAATCCAGAGTAACACTAACATCATATTAAATCACATAAAGCAAAAAATCAATAGTTCTCATCATGGAATGATATAAAACATACATTGGGAAACATAAGACATTGGCGGCTTTTGTTCCATGATATGAATCTCCAGCCCCTTCTATCACCCGCATACCTTACACCACTTTCACCAGACAAACAAAAAACGAAATCGTCATCAAATAAAAACCATTTGAATAAAAACACCACCATCACAGTTTTCTTCCTTTTGGCATTTCATCAAACACTTGGGATCTGCATTCAAGTCAAACACCTCAAAACCATCATAATAATTAGTGGAAAATTTTTGAACATATGTTCCCAATCAAGATTCTTGTTTAGAACAATTGAATAAAAAGAAGTGTCTGTAAATAGAGCTTACCTTTAGTCAAAGGTTAAAGACTCTAATAAAATAGAAATCAGTGAAGATATGTAATCTTAAAGTTGGAAACTGAAATTGAAATTGAAAGGGTTCGTAGCAGAGAGAGAGAGAGAGAGAGAGATAGAGAAGGGGTAAAACCCTCATACCAGCCTCGTGTTTTAGAGTGAGTCGGCGTTATGGATGGAATCTCGGATGCCATCATCATGCAATCCACCACCGGGGTTACCAATACCAATATTCACCTTTTGTCTGGCGGTCAAAATTTCCAACGCCGGCGACCACCACAGTAGCTGCCACCTCTGTCTACCATCACCACCATTCACCCACTGTTACCGGAAAGCCAACATCAATGACAATCAACTCTAGATTTAACCGAAGTTGAAGCTGAAGCAGACTCAGATGAGATAGAAAAAGGTGTCTACCGTGGCGTAGAGCTGCCGGATCTCCCATTCCGACCCGCCGCTGTCGCAAAACCCCTGTGTGAAAATCCGGAGTAGTGCGTTTTCTATTTGGAAGTGCTTGTGTCTTTGACGTCGATTGACGCCGGTTTGAGCCAGACCGGTGGTAGTAAGGGGAGGCGCGGTGTCGATGCCGGTAGAGGGATGGTGGATGACGCGTGTTGTGGGGGGGGGGGGGGAGAGTGTGGAGTGGTGTCCGGTGGCCGGATTTGGTGGTGCATTCGATGGATGGTGGGTTAGTGTGAGGGTTTTTGTAACACCCCAGCCCGGTTCTGGGCTGACGTGTCACTATTACAGAATCAGATACAAGAGGGGCTTATTTTATTGATATCCAAACGAGTTTACAAAAGATTTATTCCTGATAATTTATTTCATACATTATTAAAACTACACACTAAGTTTCCAACTTGTTTATTTTAGCTCTCTTCACACTTTCCCGCCATCCCTGCTAACCTGTAGAAAAGAAAAAAAAATGCGAAGGAGCAAAATGCCACGAGCGGATAATGATAGCAATGAATAACGAAAATGAAAGAATAGATAATAATGCAATTGTAACTACATGATAGAATTCAATAACTTTACTATGTTATAAGAAATACCCATCGAGCCCGGTATATATATATAGTATAACAGAACAGGCGGAACAGGCTAGCTAGTCCTGAACCGATGTGCGATGGTGAATGGGCATCATACAAACCACCCACCAAAAATAATAGTATCCTAGGATCGATCCATACGCCTCGAAAAATATAGCCGGCACTCCTTAGAGTTCAGAACAGGCGAGACGCTGTGATTTAGGCTCACCGTCACAGTCGGTGCCACGCCATTGATGCCGCAATGACATGCTTGCGGTCACCTCCACAAGTAGGGGCGTGCTCGGGTATCAGAGTACAGAGGATAAACATATAATATTCTTATATTTCTCCATAATCCAGTATAACAGGTCGTATATATTATCAGTAGGAATGCGATAGTGAGTATAATTTAATAAAGATAATATCGCATGTAATATGGTTCAAAAACTATATTCTGAGTCGGAATTCATTAAGACAGGTGAATGTAACAGATACGAATCAAACGAGAGCAACTTAGTAGAACGGTAATACGAGATAATAGCTTGAAATGAAGATTAACCAACAACGTTAAAAACCAATACTATACAGATAGTAAAGGAAGGAATCCGCACCTTAATTGATTGTAAAGTTCCCAAGATATCCCAGCTTGTTTACAATATTTGTAATAATCTACATATACGTATACCCCGTTAAAATGCTTGAGTTCTTAGTGTCTGTTGGTTAAAATTGTCTCATTGAATTTATGAAACTTATATGCTTTATTTATTAACTACTTTACTTACTCGTAAATTAGAAGAATTAATTTTAAACCTTTAGTTCTTTGAAAATGTTAACTTTATCAATACTATGATGAAATAAGATTATATAGACACACATACATATGTACGTAAGTTGCTGTTTATAAGAAACTAATTTTGTGTATATACAAATCATACTTAATATTCATTTCTTTGATTTTGTACTTGGTTATTGATCTATAAGATGTTGTAACAAAAATGTCCAGTTAGAAATACTAGTATAATTAAATAACAAAACTAAATAAATTTTTATCTTTTGAATAAGATATATTAAATGGGTTTTACATACTTATAAAACATAATTCTAAAGACTAGTAAGTAAAATTTAAACTGATATATTTTAATTATTAAGTAGGTATATAAAAGACTAAAGTATGATCACCAATTTGTACTATGAAAATGAATATAATATTATACATAATAACTTTTAAGTATAAAGCTGTCAAGTTATACTAAAGTGAAGTGACCCATCTTAACAAATGTAATATAATAATAATTTATTATATCATCTTCTTTGTTTGAAACATTGAAAGAACGCAGACACCATTTTTTCTTTACTATTTAATTTATGGATTAGGTTTAGTACATGTATATATAAAAACGTAAATGAAAGTATATGGGGTTATGTTTTACCTTATGTTGGAGATGAGATGTAATCAAGATAACAAAAGGTCGCCGTAATAATATCGGTTTCGTAAATGAAAGTATATGGGGTTATGTTTTACATTGAAAGAACGCAAAGAGGCTCGAGCGGATAGAGTGGTTGAGGAGACAAAAATCATGTCTTTTCTGTGGATTCGGAATCGAGCGAAAGGACAGGGGCTTAACTGGGAAGATTGGAACAACTTTAGCTTATCTAGTTTGGAAGTCTAACTGTATTATGTGGTGTCTGTATGTTTTTGGTGGCTGTAACTTGGATGCTAACACAATGTTAGCTTGTATATAATACTAGCCTAAGATCCCGCGAGTTTCGCGGGTGGCTTAACACAAACATATAATATCTATTGGCATTGAAGCCCATGTAGATCATCATCTTTGTTCTAGGCCTTTCCAAACTTAGGCTTCACGTCTAAGGGTTAAAACAGGTCCCAAACAGACAATACACGGCCATAACTGGTACAAACCCAAAACCGAACACAGTCATCACTTCCCTCTCCAAAAACCTGTTACATACCGGCGAACCGTTAATAGATCAACGAAAGGTTATGGCTTAAGCCACATGCCTTTCTCTTAAGCCATTAATTGACACGTGTCGTTATTATACTCCTTATTGTTTTGTTTTAGGAGGGAAAACACAAGAGTTTTGTTGCTCTTCTTTTCTCACAAATTTTAAAGTACTTAAACTTTCCTTTTTTGCATATCGATTCCTTTTTGAATGTGATTGCAAATCACAAATCTTAATAAATACAATACGTTTGGAAGCATTGGCGACAACTAATTCTAACCATCTAATCAATCTATATCACATATTCACATTCAAAACATAATACCAAACACCCAAAATTGATGAAATAGTACGACATGCATAGCATATGTGAACAAAAAATTCAGTAAATTCACAAAGGTAACTGCTATCAAGTAATAATCTATTAAAATTACCGGTCGCCAGTTCTTGGGTGTCTACTCATAGGAGGAACTTCAAAAGTGGGAGCCAGGTGTATCCTTTTATAACCCTTCTGGCTCATCAGTTGAGCTAAGAATCCTTTTAATTGGGCAGGGTTGACGGGTTCAGAAGATATGGATCAGGCCCACCGTCTGCCAGTCAAAGTAGTTTTGGCTTCAACTGAAAACAATGTGCGGATCCTGTACAGTGCTGTTTTTTATACGACCTGACAATGATTATACACAATACTATTAATATGGTCAAAACCCTTGCCATTATTCAGTAACCAATAAACGATACTAATAATATCATACATTAACGAAACATGAATCGGGCAAAAACCATCCAAAGCGCGCCCAAATGCATTAAGCCTCTTACATCAATTTGTTCAAATGAAAAGAAATTTCATTGTAATAAACTAAGTTTCTCTAAATATATTTAGCACAATATATTAAGATAGTTCATCGACAAAAACATGGAATACATACATAGTATGCATATAGCCGAATGGGATCCTAGACACCATATGCTTATTTGTTTGCCCATCATCACCAAACCTGGAACCTGAAACATATATTAATAGATGAAACACGATCTAAAATGGCATATTTTCAAGTAAAAGACGTAAAGATGTACAATTTCTTGGAAAGATCCATCCATGATGGCAGGAAGATCATTAAAGCTTACAAAGATCCACTACATTTCCACCATCTTGAGTTGCATCTGCGTTCCGAAAAACGTCTACTGAAGAGGCATCCCAACTTTTAAAAACTGAACATTGCTTATTATCTAATATTTAAGTTTCAATGTAATTAACCTTCCGGTGAAACAGGGGAGCAAAAGAGCAACATTTATTGTGATGATCAGCATGATATATCTTCTTTAGTTGCCAACACTGCCATTGTCAAAACACCCATAAAATTCAGTTGGCATGTGTAAAGTAAGTGTAGAAATTTAAAAGAAAAGCACTCTAAGAAAATAATCCGATAGCAGTTTTTTGGTTACTCGTTATAGATTCTATTGAATGAACAAAATAACTCTTAAAATACAAAGGTTCTTCAACCAAAAGTCAACTTTGTTATGTCGAGAAACGTCGTCCTTTCTAGGGATTAGGGATGAGCTCGGTACCGATACCAAAAATCGCCAAATATGATATAGGTATAAAAATTGCCAAATATGGGTACCGGTACCGAAAATGTTCGGTACAGTACGGTACCGGCACCAATATTTGTATGTAAAATTCGGTAAAATACTTCTACTGTACCGACCCGAATATACCGGTACCGAAAACGCCAAGAAGTGAGTACCCAAAAAAATTTGATACGGGAAATTTGATACCTGAAACCAAGTACCAAATGCTCATCTCTAGTCCTTTCCTTCACTTGTGACATAACCGAAGTCCGATCCAAGATGTAAAGTCCAAAGCCTTCCACCTAAAATACATCACCCAAATTTTAGAAAAAAACACCAACTTTGACTTTTGACTTTTTAGTCAAACGAATCAAACTATTATTTAAATTGCTGTAAACTAACCATATAACCTCAATAACTAAGCTGTTCATTCACTAATCACTACCCTGCACATATATGAACAATATATACATATTAGTATATTACAAAATTTGGCTGGTTCTAAAATATTAATCGATTTGACTCATCACCAATGCATATTAATCCATTAATTAAGAATAAAAAATGATTTAGTGATCAAATAAACGACCCAGTAATAAGACTAATAAGACTGATTGATCACTACGTCTTGAAAGTGTTAAAAGTATCATGTATGTTAAATATTATACTTATACTAATACACTCATACTAAACAAATTAAAATTAAATCTAACAACAAACCTTCTGGAGTTAATTGCAGCCAACGTCATCGCGATGCTTCGACCAAAATCCACTCAACGATACAGATCTATAAAATATTGTCGTATCGCCGTCACTGAACCTACAATCCGACGCTGGTTCCGGCATCGCTTTCCAATCAACCTCTCGTATTCACCGATTTCGTCGTCAAATACTCCATAACCGATAACAGTTTTCAATTAAAATCAAAAGTTCTTCACAGAATCTGTAGAAAAAAATAATATACGGAACCTACCAAGAACAAAAACTCATCCCACGAAAGAAAACACGAAAAGAAGCGTAGCCTACCACTCAATTCACAACCCACTGGAACCTTTATCTCATAACTGAGCGTCCCAGCATTATATATATTTAATGTTAGGGTTACTAATCTTTAGAATACTGAAGAAATTATAAAGTTAGGGTTACTAATCTTTAGAATAAACCCCAAATTTGGGAAGATCGTACAACAAAAACTCAAACATAGATGAAATATAAGAAAAACATAAACAAATCTCAGTGTAACATATACAAATACATGATTAATTAAACAATATAATGGATTCAAGAAGATAAATTACCTTACCGAGATGAAGAAGAAGTCGATCAAACAAAGGCGGCAGGGGAATGTCGAAGAGATTAGTCGCCAAAGTGGAATCGCGAAATAGATTTAGGGTTTCTGATTTGAAAATCAAAATCAAATGATAATGAGAACATTTATCAACATATTAGAATGATAAAATCACTATCTTTAATCGGAACTATTGTTAATCTAACCTTGATTCGAATTGATGGATTGAAAATCTTTAAATATCAGTGGCGACAGAGAGGGAAGGAGGAGAATGAGAGAAACCCTAGAATATGAGGGAAAGAATAAGTGAAACAACGTTCTATTCATTTACCGCTCATTTTATTCCATTAAGGAGTATTAAGTTGCCAGGTGGCAATTAGTGGATTAAATTTATGCCAAGTGGCATCAAAATGTTTTGTTTTAATATACATTATAGATTATAGATAAAGTGTTTGTTGGCCTTTCAAAAAAAAAATATCGGTTTCGTGGTGACGTCGTTTTTCCAAGATGTTTGGAAGGTGGCTACTGGGTGGGAGGGGTGATAGTGAATATGTGTATAGGTTTCATCGCTTCTTAGTTGATGTTAGTCTAAACTAGTAGACTTCCCACGCGCGTTGCGGCGGGAAGTCGTTTGGTATCATCGTTCGATTCAATAAAGTATTGGTACCGTAATTGGCACTTTATATAGCGATAGAAAGATAAAACCAAATAAATAAATTCATGATATGCTCAAAAGGATATTGACACATGTTTTATATCAGTAAAAACTATAAGAATGAATATCGATAAAGGTTTTAAAAGTAAATTGACATGACACCGATGTTGTTTGGATGATATAAGTTTTGTTTATCACTGATACTCGCTATAGCTTATGATATAAAAGGTACTCTATACCGCTACCGAATGTGTTCGAACAGTATCAATTTGGTTTGTCATGGAAAAGAACAAAAAAAATATAACTGACTCGTTCAATTTTGAACAAAAACTTTTATTAAAACGCAGATAAAATAAGTATGTTACAACGATATATTCAGAGTTTAATATAACATTGTACTATATATTATTAGAATAATGAAATGTATAAAGCATTATATTATATTATTAGAATAACAAAAAACGGTAAACGGCGTCAATTTATAAAACATTGTATTTTATCTTAAGAGTTATTAAAGAAAAACAAAATATGTTTAAAATTAATTATAATAATAAAATAATAATAAAAACAATAATATAATTATAATCAGTAAAAAATTAGTTAATTAATTACCTAATTAAGTTAATGAGTATGTATAAAACTTTTTTGAAGGTTGCAAACCAAAATCACATTATTATTAGGAATAAATTATTGTTTTCTACAATCATGGTATAATATAAGAAAATCAAAATTTATATTACTGTTAATAAAGACTTAGAATTAATATGTATAGATAGCGGTTTTTCTCCGCGCTATGCGGCGGGAGCTCAGTTTGTATCGATTCATTTCTTTCCTGTACCGGCATTTGCTATAGCAGTTGAAAGAGAAAACTAAAATGACAAAGTTGTGATATGCCCAAAAGGATATGAACATGTGTTTTATATCAATCGAAAACTATAAAAGAAGAATACTGGTTCCGATACTACCGATATTGGTACCGATGTTCGGTTGAAATCGGATCGATTCGTCACGTATCGATACTCATATAATTTACGATTAAAAATATGTTTTTAATATTGTTATCAGCACTCGTACAGTTTACATAAAGAATACATTACGATTCGTTTTTAGTTTTGATTCGATTTGGTATGATAGCAGTACAATATACATACATTGTCAATAAAAACTAAATTTACAGAAAATCAAAATATATAATATTAAATGTTTAGATTTACTATTCCTATTAATATATACAAAATAAAAAAAATATAACATACTTAAGAAAATAAAATTTGAAAAATCAATATATATATAATATTGAAGTTTGAAATTTACTGTTCATCGTGACTTCGTATTAATATATATAATATAATAATAGATGTCGGACATACATGTGTATATATATATATATATATATATAGGGGAAGGATCCACTAAAAAGTAGATTTTGCCTAAGTAGCCTAAGAAGGAATCTTAACCATTTATTTTTCAAATCAATGGTTAAGATGAAAGGGTAGGAGAAAGGAGGAGTGCAAGGGTATCTTGGGAAAATCCTATTTATGGACTTTCTCTCTCCACATGCAAGGCACATGCATATTTCACCCCCATTTTTTAAACGTTCATAACTTTTTTATACGACATTATTTTTTCATAAAAAATTCACCATAAAATCGAGCGTCTTTTTATCTTTAATTTGAGTACCATATTGCTATATAAAATATGAAGACTAAAAAAACCCACTAAAATGTGTTGTATTTCTATGTTGTATAACATTTTTTTGTGCTGGATTTTTGTACTATATTTTTGTACTAAAATTTTTGTGTTGATTTTTTTTGTCTTAAATTTTTTTTTCTCAAATCTAGCACAGGATTTTTTTGTACTACATTTTTTTGCTAAATTTTTTTGTGCTATATTTTTTGTACTAGATTTTTTTGTGCTATATTTTTTTGTACTACATTTTTTGTGCTATATTTTTTGTACTAGATTTTTTGTGCTATATTTTTTTGTACTAGATTTTTTGTGCTAGATTTTTTTGTACTAGATTTTTTTTTTGTGTTTTTAAAAAACAAAAGGGGTGCCACATGTCATTTTCACTCCTATTTATAAGGACCAAAATGCCCTTGATTCCTAATTATTAGGAGTGCCACATGTCATCATCACAATCCTTCTTAGGCTACTTAGGCAAAATCCACTTTTTAGTGGATCATTCCCCTATATATATATGGTAAGTAAGATCCTAAAGCTTTCTGGCCAAGTTACCTTTGCCATGAAGTTAAACATAGAGACAACTGGTTGGTTAAAAGCATAGACACTTCTCCAAAGATCCACCTCCTCCTTGTTGAGTTTTACTCTATCTTATCCGTAAGAGTTATAAACCAATTTTACTATTTCACTTTTTCTTTTAAAAAAAATCTTATTTTTATTTATGAGTTAAATGCCATTTTAGTCCCTGTGGTTTGGGCCATTTTGCCAGTTTAGTCCAAAGGTTTCATTTTTAACATGTGGGTCCAAAAAGGTTTCACATTTGCCGTTTTAGTCTACTGGGTTAACTTTATCCATTTTTTCTGTTAACGAGAAGGCCAATTCGGTAATTTTGTATGTAATTATGTTAACTAAAAGGGCAATTCAGCCATATAAAATGACCGAATTAGTCTTCTCGTTAACAGAAAAAATGGGTGGAGTTAACCCAGCGGACTAAAATGGCAACGGTGAAACCTTTTTGGACCCACAGGTTAAAAATGAAACATTTGGACTAAACTGTAATGCCCTACTTTTTCATACCTTCCATAATTAGAAACCGTCGTTTGTATTTCTATTTTTGGAAGTCTTGTACTCTCGTTGTATTCTATTCTATTTGTAATCCGAGACGATTGACCATAATGAACACGAAATAATTTTTATCATACTCATGTTATTCTTGTTAAACTTATGTGCAAATTGTAATCACGACTCACATTTTGAACGCTATATTATTCAAAATTCTTGATTCTTTATTTCACCTTAATGTTCGGTACTCGCTAAACTGATTAGTGAAATAACAGGTAATATTTTAATAATGATGAAATTTGTGGGAATGTATTACCCCATAATTATTAAGTTCAATCAAGTGAGATTAGGCCACAAACTTTTATAAAAGTTGCAAGACTTTTATAAAATATTTAAGTGTTATTCCTAATAATAATAATAATAAAAATTTTCGGCCAATGGGGCCTCACCCAAAGAATATCTCAAAAATCTCACTAAATCTCTTACACCACCACTCACAATTTAACCCATTCTTACACTTTTCCTCCTAATCATTTTTTTCCCTTTCCAAGACACTCTCTCTCCTCTCTCTTTCTCCTTATAAATAGACCACCACCACCACACTCCTCACTTCACTTTTCCTTTTTCTTACTTCTCCAAATTACTCCCACCTACACCTTTCTTTTCACACACATAAGAGTTCTTGGACACCTCTTGAAAATCCAAGTAACTTTAGGAGCATTTCAAGGAGGATTCATCAACAAGAAGCTCTTTGATCCTAGAAATCCTAGTGTATTCATCACCACATTGAGGTAAAAGTGCAACCCACCCTCACTTGGTGACTTTCTCTTTGTTAATATGTATATTTCATTTCTATATTATTCATGGTTCATGACCCTCCTTGGTTGTCTTTACATCAAGTGTAGTGGTGAACGCTTAGAGGTACTTAAATGGAAGCTTGTTCTTCCTACCTCCTACATGATTTCTATGACACTTAGACGTACCTAAATGGAAGCTTGTTCTTCCTACCTCCTACATGATTTCTATGACTCTTAGAGGTGCCTAAATGAAGACCTTAGTCTTCTACCTCATGCTTGACATATATGATATATATTATAATCTATGTAATACTTATATAATATTTAAACCGAACTCTTGATGATGAACAAATGGACATTATCAAGTTAGTAAGTATGCCATTTCAACATCATATGTAATGAATGGTTATTTTCCTATGTCTATGTTCATGCATTTTAAATTCCAAATCTATAATCTTCCGTTATCCCCAACTCACACACCTGTGATCCTTCGTGTAGGAGGACAAGGTGCTCCAAACTAAACAACCAACACTCACGGGATATCAAGTAGGAAAGCTTGCAAAAACCGTGAGTATACTCGATCCCTTTTTCCCCTTTTACACTTTGGGATGCAACATGTATAATTATGCAAACAACTTTTAAACTAAACATACTCAATCCATGATCAAGCATGAAACTAATGTGACTTACTTGTTATTCTTGTATGCTATGTGAACGATTTGGAACGTTATATGCTCATTAACTTTGCTCGCCCACCTTAACAATTATAGCGCTATAGGATTAACGCCCCGCCCGCTATTCTATTGGGTATTGTTAAGTTAAACATTACCACCCCGCTAAACTATTGGGATTAGGCTATTTTATGCGTTGTATTCTAGGGTTTGATTATATTGTACGCCAAAATTGCATACTAGGAATCACATATTATGAATCATGTTGGATTTGAGTTTTTATTCTATTATGCTATGTAATCAAACTTGTATACTCGCCTTTGCTTTTGCATTGAAACTCTATTTTAATACATGTTGCAGGTTGATTGTTGAAGTATGGATGAATGATGAAACAAGTTTAGGGTGGACTAGATACACATCTTTAATCTATTTATCTTTTGATGTTATGTTGAATTTGAACAATGTTGTTATTTCCATTTTAAATGTTGTATGACAATTTAGTTCCTGCAATGAAATTTGAATTTAATTAAATATTGTCACATAGTGTTATGAAGTCTCTTGCAATCTATACACACTCCGTCTCATCCCGATGTTTCCGCCATCGGTTGGGGTGTGACATAAACTGGCAAAATGGTCCAAACCACAAGGACTAAAATGGCATTTAACTCTTTATTTAATCAACCTTAAGTTTTGTATTATTTTGAATGAATTAGTCCTTATTCCATTTTTTTTCGTTATTTATTTAATCATAACTTTAGGTTATTCTTTTATTATAACTTAATTAATTATTATTATTATTATTATTATTATTATTATTATTATTATTATTTACTTTAAATACTTATAACTTATCTATATCTATACTATTATAAAAAGGAGAAGAGATGTACACAATTGTAATTTTACCACAAGTATAAATTTTGAAGCATGATGTACAATAGTATACAAGCCATTTTAGATGGGGTTTCATCAAAATTTTAAGACGCTTCAGGGTTATCCTAGGGATTTCACCAATGCAAATTCATTACAGCCCTGTAAATGAATCGTCCGGCTATTAAGCAAATGGTGTCGTTCAGTTTTACCAGATGAGATTAATCAATCGGTACAAAGTCATCAAGAACATGAAACATGTACGTAACTGAGGACAGATTGATAATGGTGGAGTTTGTTGTCATCCAAAAGCATGTTTTCATCTTGTTCATCTCCAATTCCTATAGGAAAGAGATCCAAGGTACCGTAAAATTCGTAAATTTAGGGTTTGTAATTTGTGAAATTGAAATTAGTTTTTTTTGGTGTTGAATCGGTTGGTTCAGGCGATGGTGTGTATAAGTTTGTTATCCTTTCTCTTCTTTACAAAACACACACAACCCTATGTTGAGAGAGACCGAGTGAAAAGGGGGGTCGGCCAACAGTTTTCCGGCGAACACCTACGTTTCCAAGTATAGCGGTGATGAAGAACCAGGCTGTGGCGACGATTTGCGGTTTAATTACCGGCATCCAGCTTCATATCTGTATGTAAAGTTTGTGTTTTTTTAGTTGGGTTTTTGGTTCTAGATCTAATGATTGTTGTTTTAATGTTTTTGTTTAACTAATTTGTTCCAGACCTACTGTTGTTTGGTTTGTCGGTATGTTTTGTTTGATTTGCTTATGCTTTTTTTTGTTTGCTTTTGTTTTGTTTTAATGTTTGATTTTGTAATGCAACCGTCGGACCACTACGTCACAGGTACATCGTTTAATTAAGGCTTTCAATGTGTATGTCTGTGCGATTGTGGTATCTCACCTCTGTTTAACCTATAAGCAAGAACTAATGGAAACAACGATGCTGATTTAGCAAGAACCAAGAGGTTCAAGAAGGTGCGTTATGGTAATTAATTTGGATATTTTTGTGTAGTTATCTTTTAGAACCATAATAGCTTTTTTTCTGGGCTGGGGTTGGTTATCGCGGTGGCGGTGGCGGTGGCCAACGACCGGAATATTATCAATTTTTGCTAACAAACTATTACAGGGATGGAGGTAATTCTTGTTTTACTTGATTTGATTTTATCGTTTAGGGTTTCAATTCGTAGTCTGATAATATGTAGTTGTATGTGTTAATCGTTTTTTGTTGCAAGAAAATGTTTTTGTTTTTGATTGTTTCTGAGTTTAAATTTGCTTAAACTTAGCGTTTACCTTGCTTGGTTTATATTTTTGATGTTTTAGTAGAGCACACCTGGCTTTGCTTTTTTTACTTTTGAGAGTTACGGTCTTTATGAAGTTGAACAAAGTGGCAAGGTATACCTATTTGATAGCTTTTTTGGTTACGTAGCTTTTTTGGTTATTATTTTGGTTATTAATATGATAGTTAATTAACATATAAGTGCTCTTTATATGTTCAACAACTAAGAGCTCAACTTGCTTCATGGTTTTACACAATCATTGGCATAGAGGAAGATGGCATATTTGTATCTAATGGTGCACAGTTCCACATTTCATGCCTTCAGGTATTTGTTTGATTTACTTTTAGTATGCATATTTTTTTTGCATTTTAGAGTTTTCCTATTTGAATCGTTCGTGCTGTCAACGTTTCTGGTTCCAGTTATTTAAATATGATCTGGTTACCGTAAAAAGACAGTAAAATTTTTTGCATATGACTTCTACTTTATCTTAATTTTTGTGCCCGGTCTTATTTAGGTCTAAAGTTACAATGGCGGCGCAAGATCCATCATGACTCATATATGGTAACTTTTCCATTAATCGTATTAGTTGTACGGGCTTCCATGGTGCGTCAACTATTGCTCAAGCCCGGTCGCTTTCATGCCTTTCTTCTGACGGTTTTGAGGTTAGTCCATGGGTGGAGGTTTGGTAGCGGGTTTGGGTCAGAACATGCTATTATTTCTACTGGCTTAATAGTCTGGGTAGGGCTGGATATGTAGTTAGTTAAAACTAATTGTAGTTCTAAATCTTACATGCTATGCTTCAGAGAAATGTTTCAGGTACAATACGTTAAGTTATTTTTAATCCTTTTAGCAACATATCTTCCGCAAGTTGGATAAGAAGTGGAATTTTGGTGAGCGGGCAGGTTGGGTGGGGTCAGAACGGGTTTAGGTTTAAACATGTCAAATTTCGGTACAAATCCAAGTGGAACGGGTTAGGTTGGACTGACTTGCAACACCCTTTGTCTACTTTTTATTTTTTTAATAAAGTTAATGTGTTAAACAGCAAACTGGCTTCAAGAATAGGTGTTGCATTCGGAAGTGGTGGCAGACTGGCAGCCAATCTTTACCTGCAACAGAAGTCCCTGGTGTTTCTTCGTGGCTGGTAAGCTTCTGAGTTCTTACTTTACAAAATTTATTTTACGAGTCACCATTATATGATGATAGTATATACATTAAACTCTTTAAAGGGTCACTAAAAGAAAAATATATCAGCTTGGGTCGAATCAGTCGAAAGCGGACCAAAATGTATTCTTAAATCACAAAACCTACTAAATCTAATAATTAGTTTATTACTGAAAAATTGTAATATTTGTTTGTGATTGTAATTATAAAAGGAAATTCATTTTTGACAAGTGGTCTTGTGTTCAACCCAACCCGTACAAACAATTACTTATTTTGCTTTTAACCTGTTTTGACCCGTTATCGAAAGCTTCCCAGTTTGCCATCTGTAGTCACATACGTACATAATAGGACCGCTGAATTGGTCATAACTCATAACACTCTTTAACTAATAATGTTTTTAATCCCATGTTAAATTATGTAATGATTCCTTGAATAAAACAATGGTTGAACCTCGACGGCGTTGTCTTTATTTGCCAGTAGTGGACCTAAGGAAAAAGGCAGTTGGGGGTGTAATCCATGTCACTGTTGTGACAGCTGGATCTCTTTCGCGTAATAGTTTTAAAGGAAGGCCTAGGATAAGTGATGATGGGAATGTAGTAGTAGCAGCAGATAATCATAATGACACCATGGGTAAAGACTTTCATACATTTGTTGAAGTGGAACTCGAAGATTTGACTAGAAGAACACTTGAAGTAGCGGGACCCAACCCAACATGGGATTCAACTTTTAATATGGTTCTTCATGATGATGCTGGAGTTCTTAAGTTCAATCTTTATGAATGTTGTTCAGATAGTCTCAATTATGATTACCTTGCTAGCTGTGAGATTAAGGTACGTGTGTTATGCTATTTTTTGCAGTCAAACTACTTTCACAATCAAGATGGATCATTGATATGTTAAGTGACTACTTTCTCTTTATTTGGTTCCTGCTAAGACCATGTGTAGTGGTAACACCTTATAATGCCCCCACCATGGGGCATTATTCGACATGTGGCGTCCTAGTCAGCAAGGGGGCATTATAGAAAAAGTGGCGTAGTGGGGCATTATGCCAATAACCCCCATTCAATCATTTCACAATTATTTTTTTTAATTTAAAACATAAAAAAACTTCATTAATTTAAAAATAAAATTACATTACTTGAAATAAAAATAAAAATAAAAACTGAAAAAAAAAACAGAAAATAAAAAAAAACTGAAAAACTGAAAAATAAAAAAACAGAAAATAAAAAAAAACAGAAAAAATAAAGTTAAAAAAAATAACATGATCTAGAGTCCATATTTTTCTCGAATTTTTTGTTGACGCATTTGCGCAAGGATCAACGCGTCGCCTTGGAGGTGGTCGATCGATTTGGACAAAAACTCAATGTCCTTTTCCATTTGCCTCGCCTCTTGCATCTCGTTAAACTTTTTGGTTTCGGCCACTCGTTCTTGCATAATCTCCCAACGTTTGTAGCCGAGGTCGCGAATGTCTTGGAGACGACGGTTCATCTCCTCGAAATCATCCTTTAACTCGAGATCGGAAGACGACTCGACCGTTTTTTTCCCGGTTCCCTTTCTTCTACCGGTGGGTCGGACCAACTCTTCTTGAATTCCCTCGTCAACGTCCACCGCCTCATTTAAATCAACATTGCGGGCATCCGATGTCGGAGTTGACGGGTCAACGGAGGATGATGTTTTTGACCTTTTAGCCCGACGTCTACTACTAGACGTCATTGGATTAACTACCGCCCACTTTGGACTTTTTCGTAGTAGCTCCCAACACTTATAGTACGTGAAAGGGCATTTTGTCCTCTCGAACTCCTCCAAAGTCTTCGTTAAAACCCAAACGTCACCTTCACCGCTCGGGCGATTATCGTAGTTACGTTGGAAGACTTCTTGGAACGCATGACACTTGTTGTTGATGTCGGTCCATTTGCTAGAAATGGAATCTTTGTCCCGATGTTCGCCTTGACCCCAAGTAGTAAAAAAGAGTGCACGAACCCTATCCCAAAAAACCGGGCCAGTTTGAAAGTTTGCTACAAATTAAAAAAAAATTATAAGTTGTATGTTAAAAATTATAGTAACAAAATAAGTAAAACAATATATATATATAAAATGGTTACCGGTATCTTCGTCCTCCGAAATGTCGAGCCACGCCCGAGCCAACGTGAATTCCTCGTCCTTCGTCCACTTAATGATATTTTTTGTACGCCGTGGTGCGTCTTTTTCCTTCTTCTTATGCGACCTTTTGCCGCGTTTCGATGTTTCTTGCACCGGTTCGGCTTGCGTCTCCGGCACGACTTCGACATCGGGTTCGGATTCGGGTTGAGACCCGCCGGCTTGACCATAGCCGAAAGTGGGAGGCACAAACGGAGGGGCGCCACTCAAGTAAGCCGCGTACGTTAAAAAGCTCGGGTCCATGTCTTGAAGGTTCGTGGGTCTTGCGGGGACACCAAAATGGGGTCGAAATGGATGCATGATTGTATAAAAATGTAGGAGAAAGTGGGTGTTTTTTTTATAAAAAATAGAAGAAAAGTGGGAGAGAAAGTAGAAGATAAAGTGGGTTTTTATAAAAATGTGGGGTGATATATATATAGTGGGGTAATATTTTAAATTAAAAAAAATAATAATAATATGACCGTTTGTTTGACAACGGTAAAAAAGGTGGGCCCCCCTGATTTTAAGCGTTTTAATTTAAACGCCAAACGTCAATTTTCTCGAAAATAACGCCCGGTAACGCCGGGTGTAGCGGTTACCGGGGCGTTATAGGGCGTTTTTTTTGATAAATTTTTAAAAAACACGCCCCACTACGGGCGGTCTAATAGGCATGTTAAGTGACTACTTTCTCTTTAAAACTTCCATAGTTGACTTAAATAAGAGTCTCTTTTTTTGTAGGAGATCAGGAACATCATTCTATCATATAGCATAGTCGACTGAAACTAAATATGAACAGATTGACTTTTTTTTTTCAAAATGTTTTTAGTTATTTACTTGTGAACTTATTTATGTTATAACTATCCATGTACTCCTCTAGGCGAAACAATGGAAGAAGTTGAAGCGCCACCAAAATCCGTCCACGACAAAATAACCGATTACAAGAACATGGTTGTCGACGCATATAAGAACAAACCCTTCTCATACTGGCTTCTTTTACTTCTCAGTAGCTCGGGAATGCTTATAGCTTTCCCCGCTTCTAGCCTTCTTTCACGACTCTACTTTTCAAACGGCGGCAAAAGCAAATGGATCATTCCATGGGTATCGGTCGCAGGGTGGCCCATCCCGCTTTTCATCTTACTCCCTATGTACTTCTTCACCAAAGCGTCCCCAACTCCGTTAACGTTAAAACTCGCGTTATCGTACATCGGTTTGTGTTTATTAAGTGCGGCGGATAATCTCATGTATGCATACGCGTACGCGTATCTCCCTGCATCAACCGCGTCCCTTTTAGCCTCGACAGTCCTCATATTCTCCGCAATATTCGGGTATTTTATTGTCAATAACAAGATTAATCTATCTACTATAAACTCCATCATGGTAATCACAGCCGCCATGATTATAATCGCCTTGGATTCGGATTCTGATCGGTTTTCGTATATTACAGACACCCAATACGCGCTTGGTTTTATGTGGGATATTCTTGGATCCGCGCTTCACGGCCTGATCTTCGCTCTTTCTGAGCTCGTGTTCATAAATTTACTAGAAGGAAGATTGTTTCACGTAGTGTTAGAGCAACAAGTAGCGGTGTCCTTTGCGTTCGTTTTTACGACAATCGGGGTCATTGTAAACGATGATTTTCACGGGACGAGCGCTGAAGCAAAAAAACAAAGGGTCTAAATTGCAAATTGCAAAAGTATAAAAGTTTTGGGTAATATTATTAATAAGTAAAAAAACAAAAGGTCTAAAACAAAGGATATTAATAATTTATTAGATATTAGATTTAGATATTTATAATATTATTATTGGATTTATTAATATTAAAATAAAGATAAGGATAAAAATAAAGATAAGTGATATTTATATATATTGGTTATTAGTATTAAAAGAAATATATTAATTAAATAAATATAAATAAAATTTATGTGGTTGAAGGAGAGAATGCCATGTGACATTATTTGTAGTCTTTTATTAATATTTAGATTAGATTAGATTAGATGTAATATACTAATAAAAATAAATAATATCAAACAATATATTTGATATATTCAATTGAGAATAACGATGAGGGGACATGTTTTTCAAATATTATTTTGTATTAGTTATACCTAGAATTTATCCATTATAAAAATAAGGATTTTTTTAAACTCAAATAGAGATAAATGTTTAAACTCAAATAGAGATAAATGTTCTGTATATTAGTTATCTTTAGTTTAAAATATAAGTATCTATAATTAATTAAGAAAATGGTAGAAAAATAAAAAATTAGATGACTTGTATATGTTAATATGAAAGATATACGTAAAAATAATACTTAAAAACCAGTAAAATAAATACCTTAGAAGCTTGTTCGACAACTGGGTTGTTTAAATTGTCATGTTCATCATGCAACCGAATCAGAAAAACCAAATAAGTTAACATTCACATAAAAGTAAATAAAAGAAAACAATTATTCACTGATGCGGTATAACAGAACTGACCTTAGAATTTTCAATCTCGCATGCTTGGTTTTTCGCAACAACTGAATTCAAAACTGGATCCATTTTTTAACTTTGTTTAGTAATAGATACAGGAGTGTCCTGCTATGTATTTATAGTAGTAACTATAGAAGTGCATTAGGGTTTAATTTTAGATTTGTCAC
The DNA here is from genome assembly GCA_030545235.1 of Helianthus tuberosus. Taxonomy (NCBI): domain Eukaryota; kingdom Viridiplantae; phylum Streptophyta; class Magnoliopsida; order Asterales; family Asteraceae; genus Helianthus; species Helianthus tuberosus. The sequence goes on from CM060440.1 coordinate 45,333,937, forward strand.
CCCTTTATTTAGGAAGTTTGTTGTGGTTAGTTTTAAGTTTTTATAAGGTATATCTAAGTATAGATATTAGACAGTTTTAATAAAATAAAATGTGTCACATAATATCTCCATTTATGTTTCGGTACTTTTAATTCTTTTTGTTTTTGTTTGCATAGATGGAGCCCATCTTTGTAGATTAGGCTCATTAGATCACAAGTATTAATTACTTGTACATTAAAGCATTATCGACTTGTACCTTTTAATCCGTGCGTCGATATTGAACAAGACAACTATCGAAACGTCGACAAAAATGTGTAGGTCGTCATGCTATCTTTGTATTTTTTTTAAACAATATAGTTTATAAGAAATGTCAAGAATACGTAAAAAAATATAAGTTTGTTGTGGAGGGGTAAATTGTAACTAATTATCTATAATTTTGTTAAAACCTCAGGGATTTAAGTGTAATAAATTTAGGGGCTAAAAAATAAATACTGTTTAAAAGACCAAACTACCCTTATTTTAGGGGTCTTTCTATAAATAAAGGGAGGGAAAGTTCTTATTTTTTAAGTATATTAAAATACCCATCACTCATGCATTATAATATATAATAATAATAATAATAATAATAATAATAATAAAAAGCCAAAAAAAAAAATCTAGAGTAGGAAGCCATTTTCATCCTAGAGTTAATTGAGTTTTTTAACTGGGGTTAATTTTTGGACTAAAATGACTTGTTTTGAGAATGTTAAGAAGGAAAATTGTACAATTTTAACATTTGATTTGAAATTACACTTTAACTCTTATGTTTAACAAGTTAAATAACTAGTTTAAGCTAAATATGGATTTCCAGAAAAGAAATTAAGTTTTATAAAATATAAGAGATTGTGTTTGTATATATATAGGATACGGATCAAGGAAGAACCACTTCCAGCTGAGAGAACTCCAGAACCCATGTTAACCAATTAGAAAGCGACACCTCACTTAAAGAAATCACATGTAGAAGGGTAATTTTGTCTTTTTACCCTTTTCTTTTCTCTTACACATGACACCCTTTATCTCTAAATCATACTCCCTCCGTCCCATTAAAAGTGTCCTATTTTGAATTTTAAAAGTCTTCATTTATAAACTTTGACATTAAATAATTTTGTTTGTGTTAGATAATACTTGATGAAAGTTATATGATTTGAGTGTGTTTTACAAATATTTTTATCGGGTTAATTTTCATCAAGTTTTATATAACACAAAAAATATTAATTAAAGTCAAAGTTTATAAATAAAGACTTTAAAAATTTAAAATAAGGGTGCACGGGGCGTTCTTCGGGAGTGGTTCGGTGAGCCTAGTCACCGATCGGGAACACCGCCGCCATCCAAGCGGGGACCCGAATCGGTGATAGGTTTCGGTGTGGAGTCACCACTTGAGTTTGGCACGATTGTCGAAAAAGGACCGTTGTCAAACGTTCGAAATTTAAAAAAAAAATCAATTTTCTTTAATAATATAAATATAAACCAACCTAAATCAAATTTTTTACCACACTCACCACTCTCAAACTCACAAATCTTTCAAATACAACACTATATGGATCCCAGGTTCCCGATTTTTCCTCCCCTACCCGACTTTCCCGACGATGAAGGTGAACCGTCAAACGATAGTAGCTTAATTTTCTTCCAAAATCTCATCCAACAAGCGGAGCTACTAGACACGGCATCGTCTAGTAAAAAAAAGTTGTCCCTCGAGATCGTGAGGGTGGCCATGAGACACTCATGGCCGATTATTTTGTTGAAAATCCAAAATTTAATGACGATACTTTTCGTCACAGATTTCGTATGTCCAAGTCTTTGTTCCTAAAAATTGTTAGTGACGTGGAAGCGTACGACGGGTGGTTTCAAGAGGGCTTGGACGGGAGAATGAAGAAAAGTTTCACGCCGTTGCAAAAGGTTACTTCGGCGATTAAACAACTTGCAACCGGTAACCCACCAGACGAAAACGACGAGTATTTAAAGATGTCTGAAAGGACCTCTCGTGAGTGCCTTGAATATTTCTGCCAGACGGTCTGTGCAATGTATGCCGGTGAATTCTTACGTAGACCAACGAGCCACGACGTTGCGCTGTTGTATCAGGCTCATGAGGAGAGACATCATCTACCTGGTATGTTGGGTAGTCTGGATTGTACACACTTCGTCTGGAGAATGTGCCCCACAGAATTGCGTGGACAATATATGAGAGGCGATCATCAATACCCGACGGTTATGTTAGAGGCGGTGGCGTCTTAAGATTTGTGGATTTGGCATGCTTTTTGTGGCCCGGCGGGTTCACAAAACGACATCAACGTGCTCCAACAATCTCCGTTATTTCTTGCTCAACGAAACGGAACGGCGCCATATTGTCCATTTCAGGTGAACGACCACTTATACAAACGCGGGTATTATCTTACTGATGGGATCTACCCTAGCTGGTCCGTGTTTGTGAAGTCTTTTCCATATCCTCACATCCCGAATGAAAAAAAGTTCAAGAGGCAACACGAGGCCGCAAGAAAAGATGTGGAACGGGCGTTTGGTGTGTTAAAGGCGAAGTGAGGAATACTAAATCGTCCAATGCGTTCGAAAACGGTGAAAAAGATAAGGTTACTCGTGTATACGTGCATTATTTTACATAACATGATTATAAAAGACGACGGAAGGGCGATAGCACCGGTACACATTCAAGATCCTCCAGTCGAACCCGTCTTCGCTAAAACAGCTTATAGCGAGCTCATTGACGAAGACACGCATTGGAGACTAAAACACGATCTCGTTGAGCATCTCGGACGTTTAGATCTACCTCACCTTGAAGTGAGTTCCGACGACGAGTAGTTTGTTTTTATATTTTTCTAGTTTGAATGTAATTTTTATTTTTCTAGGTTGAATGTAATTTTTATTTTTCTAGGTTGTTTTTTTTTTAATTTAATGAAATGTCTTTTATTTAATTTTAATTTTTATTAATATTTTTTTAATTTATAAACATGCATAATTTTACAACAAATAAAAAAAAAAAACCCAAATCCCCTATTAGGGGAGTGCCACCATCAAAATGGGGTGTTAGGGGAGTTTAAGAGGGGAATTGACATGGCACTATCTAATTCGTGGTGTGTAAGAGAGGGGACTCCCCTAAGAGGGGAGTGCCCCTCTCACCCTAAGACACAAATTTAATGGGAGAATTTAACAGGAGAGAGGGGAGTAAATCATACTATCATACTCTTTCTCTCTCTCTCCTCTCATAAAAAAGAAAATTTAGATCTGGATCCATATTCAAACTCTCTTTCTTCTACCTCCATAGCAACAACCACCACTCTTCTCGTCTACCACTGCAACAACCGTGTTTCCGACTTCGCCACCATTTCCCGCACCACCAATAACCTCCACCCTGCACCGCCTGAACTTGCTTCGGTTTAAGGATTTGGTCAGATGCCTCCACCGTTTCCAACGCCGCCACCGTTTCAACGAATTTCAGGAGAACATTTTTCTTCGTACCATTGTTGCAGTTCAAAGACAGGTCGGAACTAGGGTTTCTATATCTCTATTATTCTCTTTCTTACTCTATTATACCTTTTATTTCCACTAGAATGATGAGGAGGTGTGGCGATGGTCGAGGGTCCATGAAGGAGGGGCTGATGTGTTGAAGTGCGGGTCTCAGTTGTAAGTGAAATCCTTTTGGTTTTGTTTTCACACAGTTAAAGAAACATGAGATGAAAGTGAAACCCTTTTGTTGTTGTTTTCACCCAATTATACTTGGGGTTGTTGGAGGGCAATCATTTTTTTACATTGAAAATTTAGATCTTGAACATCTACTTTTCCAAATCTGATGTTGCTAAACAACAATCCATCAATTTGTATGTGGCTTTTTTCACATTGTTTGTTTGTTTTTTGGTTATAGTCATCAAGATATATTTGATTTGGCACATTAGAAAAGCATTGGAATAGTAACCAAGTCTGACTTTCGATGGATCAAGTTTTAAACTTTTTAGGGTAGATTTAAAGCAATACAAGATGTTCAACAATAAATCAAAATCAAGAGATTAAAGAAAATGTTTAAATAGTTGGTTTCAACAATTTACGGTTTACGTTGGTGTAAAACAATTATTTATTTTTAAAAAAACTTAGTGTTATAGGTCAGATTTGATTCTTCCATTGGTGTAAACTGGGTTTTACAACAATATAAAATGGGTACGTACGATGTAAAATTACTTTTACGAACTCAGATTTTTCAAGCTTTAAGGGTGGGGGTATGGTTAATCAATCTAGGGTGATTGAGTGATTCTCTACCCAATAATATTATGTCATGTCAACTCCCCATTCCACTCCGTATTTCGCACTCAATCACTAGGTATGGTTAATCACTCTAGGGTGTTTGAGTTATATATTTTTTGATTGGTTCTTCTCTCCTCTCTCCTCCATCACTCTTCAATCACATTCGGTGACTACTCACCGATTTCTCACCCTCTCTCCTACTCAAACACCCTAACTCAATCATGATAGTGTGGTCACCGATCGGTAACACCCACTCAAACACCCACTCCCCGCACATCATACCGCCCACCCTAACACTTGTTAAAAATTTGGTTAAATTTTATAAAATAACTATGACACTTACATTGTGTTACGATTACTTTGTGCTCTGGTTTAGTTCGTTTTGTGAGATTATCAAAGTTTTTACGTTTGGTGTAAATGATACAACGTTGTTGTAAATGACACTTTGTGATTTTTGTAATTGATACTTACGTTATTTTACGGTTTAATTCGATTTGGGGGGTTGCCAAAGTTTTGGGTTTGGTGTAAATGAAGTTTGTTTTGAAATCAATTTAGTTTGTTGTGTACTTTTGTGTTCACGTCAAAAATATGCTTACTGAGTATGAAAATTCTTAAAAAGTACCAAAACAATTCAATTTGAAATGTTGAACATTGTTTTTAATTCGTTTTGTGGTTTGTCTAAGTTTTATGTATGCTGTAAATGACATTTATATTTTATAAACCTAGGGGTTTTTTAGTTGTGTTTTTGTGTTCATGTTGGAAACGACGACCGAAAATTTTAGCAAAAAATCGGATGTAAAAAACATTTACATCGGTGTAAACTTCGCATTTTTTTGTGGGATATTTTAACATTGTCCTAAATGAATGTTTATTCACGCATGAAGGTGTTTTGTGGTCATGGTCATTAGCACCCATTCAAAGTAAGGGAACAACTTTTTGCAGTTGAGAACAAGTTGCATTGCAGATTACACCTATAATATTGCAGATTTACATTAACATATATGTAAATAAAAATATTTGCAACAAAAATCTTGTTTTTTTGTTTGTTTACATATATCATTATATTTTTAGCCAATGATGGCCAGCCCAGCTGGTCGGAGGTGTGAGGGTTTACCCATAGGTCTCGAGTTCGAGTCTGTGGGGTTCCCGCACGGGGGCCTGAGATTCGGTCGAACCGGGAGGTACGGCATTGCTAGCTGGCGATTCGAACTTGGGTGGGTGCGCGGCTTGCGGCCCTTGGGGACTCTTCCAAACCAGCTGATCCACTACCTTTAAAAAAAAAATATATCATTATATTTTATTTTACATAAAACATCACTTTTGGGAAATCAATAGAATGTTTGTTAGTCTGCAACAAAAAAAAAAAACATGTAGAGGTGAGAGACAAGGGTTGAGCAGGAAATGAATAAATTTCCCCTATGGTACCCTTTTATTATTAAACAAATTCATCTTGTACTTTTGAGCACATGTGAAATGGAAGATAAGATCTAGGCCACCCAAACATAAATGATCAATGGATGTGGTGAGTTCCTTTGGTTTTCTTAACTAAAGAGAGTTTTTATTTTACCCTAACCCTATATATAGAAACAAGATCAGGAGAAAACTCCTAAAAGTGTGAAAACGGTGAGAGCGGATCCTGGCCGAACACGTGGCGCACGATATAATCAAGGCGGATGGGCTTTTTTGTCCTTTTATCTTCTTTTCCAATGCGTTTCTCACAACACCGCTTCATTTTTGGTGTGTAGGATTTTTTTAGTGTGTAGTTAGAAACAATAACTATTTTATTGTTTTCTTAGATCTGTCTCGATGAATTAATCGTTTTTGTGTTACATAGTAAATATTTTGGCGTTTATGGCGTTCCCAAATTCATTAAAATCAATTAATGTTGATCTGATCAGTTGAATTAATCCCTTATATGTTATAAAGATAAATATATAAAGGTAAATATATTGGAATTCATAGCGTCCTTAAATTCTTTATAATTCAATAATAATTCAAAAGATTACAACTAAGACTATCAAACTAAACTAATAGTCTTCTGTTGATGGTATTACATCAGAGATATACCCATTGTTTTGTTCATCACTTTCTTCAGACTCATCATCATCATCATCTTGTTCATTGGCGTATAACGCCATAATCTCGTTTCGTCTTTGTTGCATCCTATATTTAAATATCATCACAACCCTAGATCTTATATCGTTCGAAGGTGTAGTCTATCTTTGTTCAGTACTTCGTCCATCGTCAATGAATAATCTACCCCGTGTTGATAAGTCACTTTCACCAATCTTGATTGTTCATCCAAACTCCAATTGGTAACTGTTGGTAGATTAGTAGCTGTTGATGCATTTTTAGTGTCTGTAACTAGTCTTGTTTAACGATGTATTTTGTATGGTCTTTTATTAATTATCGAGTCTGTATGTTATGTTGACCAAGTCAGATATCCTCCTATCTACTTGTGTACAACTTATTTGTCTCTTTTGGTATGTAATGTATTATGAACAATGCATGTTGCATTAAAGGGTAGTTTTGTCATTACTATGTTTATATGTTGCTGATTGTTGCTGTCTGATAACAGGAACAACCACAACAGTTGCAGTCCACGACGAAACAGGTCTGTTTCGTCGTAACACTTCATGGCGAAACAGACCATTGTTCAAACTTCTGTTTCGTTGAAGGTCATGACGAATCAGACCTTGATTCGTCATAAACTGACGAATCAGACCTTGATTCGTCATGTATTGGGCTGTTCCAGGCCCAATGTCTGGCCCATGTTCAGATTCGTCAAACACTTGTGTGTTTCGTCGATATCAATGGTCCAGGGACTATATAAGCAACAGTTCTGTTTCATTTGAAGTAGAGATGAGAAACAGACCATAGTAACAAAACTCTGCCAAAATTCCGTCTGAACTGTGTTTGTATCAGTTGTAATCGGTTCTCATCCCGTTAATCAATAGAGTGTGTATCATTGATTAATCCGTTGTTATTATTGCTTTATAATGTTTGATTTGGCATAGTTACGTGGATTCCGCACACGTAACCGTGTTTACTATAAACAAGAGATTCGGTTCGTAATCGATCCTCAGATTTCGGGACCTACAAGTGGTATCAGAGCATTGGCTCTTATCCTTGTTTAAAATCAAACTTGTTCGTTTTTTTATCAAGTATTTTGTGTGTGTTTTTCTGAAAATGAGTTCTTGAAAAATTAATATTTTCTGGAAAAATATTCATAAATCTGCTGTTTTATTGGTGTTTGCTACAGATTTTTATCAAAAACCTAAGTTAGATTGTTTTGTTTATGCTTTAAACCGGGTTTTTAGTGAAAATCTAGTGTATTTTCGTGTTTCGGAAATTTATCGGTGATCGGAAAACTCATCGGAAACTTCATGTTCTTGAGTGTGTTCTTCATATATTCATAAGTGTTCTTGTTATAAGCTGAGAATTTGATCTGTTATAATTGATTAAAACAAGTGTTATAACTTATAATATAATAACTTGACTTTTGTGTAAAAGTGATAATTGGTTTCAGTAACAAAGTCTGTTTCGTTGAAAATAAGAAGTTACAAACATACCTATGTCAGGATAAATATCTTTGTTGTCTCATCTTATCCTTTGACTAGTCAGTAGATAAATATCTAAACCAACTGACTTTTACCCAGTTTTGACGAAACACACAGCCGACGAATCACATCTATTTCGTCGCAACCTCTTTGACGAATCAAAGTTCTGTTTCGCCACAACATCTTTGACGAAACAAATTCTGTTTCGCCACAAATCACAATTATCACAAGTCTGTTTCGTCGTCATTCATTCAGACGAAACAAACCTGTTTCGTGAAATCTGTTTCGTCGAAAACAGATCTGTTTTAAACAGAAGACTTATATCAGCTTGCTTACTGTTTGTTTTCAAGAATTTGTGCAGGTACTATCATACATACATCAAATATGAGTTGTACTAGTCCATGGGATTGGAGTATGGATTCTAGACCACGTGAAGATCCGACGTCCGCAGCAGCGTGGGTGAAGAGTGTTTTTGGTCAACCAACTATAAGTGCCGGACAATGGGCTTTGGCATCCAATCAGAACCAAAACATTCAAAATCTGTTGATTAGCGAGAGCGAAACGGGTAGTAACAATCGCCCGCCAAAGTTGAATCATATGAACGAGTTTCCATCATGGAAAGGTCGATTCATTACATATGTTCAAGGTCAAAGCACGGATATTTGGAGGTGTTTCATTACTCCACGCAATGATGCTCTTGAAGTAGCAGCTTCAACGGCCGAAGGTTTTACTAACATACAGGAAAATGACAAGAAAGCATATGAATTTGAGAAAAAGTCGTTTGCTGTTCTTACTCAAGCACTTCATAAAGATATCTATCATCAATTTTCTTATTGTACGGACACGAAAGCCTTATGGGATTGTTTGGTGACAAGAGGAGAAGGAAACGCAGCTTCCAGAAAGACACGGCATGATTTATTAAAGAAAGAGTTTGAGTCGTTCCAGTTCTTGGAAAACGAAACTCTAAATGATATGACCACACGGTTTTATCATTTGATTAGTGAGATGTTTGCCTATGCTGTTTCTGCAAGTCAAAAGGAAGTTTGTGCACGGTTTGCTGATTCTCTACCACCAAAGTGGAGTCCATACATTGAGCTTCTAAAACATACAGGTATTCTAGATGCTGACACTATAACTATCTATGAATTTGTACAGAAGCTGGAACATAAAAATGATGAAGAAATCCGAAAAGCAAAACGCATTGCTGCTCCTCAGAATATTGAAATGTATTGTGGTGGAGGTTTTGACCCGTCAGCTAGTCTGAGGCAACCAAAGTTACAAACGGCGTTTGTATCAGATACAAACTCTTCTCCGTTTCCTCAACAAACTCAGACTTATTCTGGAGGAGGTTTTATTCCTTTTATACCTCCAGTAAATACTACTCAACCTCAAGCATATTCAGGAGGAGGTTTTAATCCATCTCTACCACAACAACAAGTCCAACCACAACAACAACAGCAAGCTCATTATACCAACAATCCTCCAACTCCAAACCCTAACACAGTCAAAGTTGATACATCAAACCTCTCAAATGTTAGCATTGAAGTAGCAAAGGAACATATGGAACTTATTAATACCATGGTCAGTGCTTACTGCGGTTTGGTCGCAGGTCAAATTGGAAACATCAATTTAACCAACGAAGACTATCTACAAATCAACCGTGATGAAATGGAGTTGATGGATATAAAGTGGGCATTCGCAAGTGCTGTTAGAAGGGCAAAGGACTTTATGGTTCGAACAGGAAGAAGTTCTTTGGAAAGCAAACAAGATACAAAGTACGGTTTTGATAAAGAAGCAGTTACATGTTTCAATTGTGGGGAAAAGGGTCACTTCAAACGTGAGTGCACTCGACCAAGCAGACAAGGCAATCAGAACCCATTCCGTAATCAGACGAGTACTTCAAATGCTAATCAAGACAATCGTGGAAAAGGGATAGTGGCTGTAAACAACACCACTAACCAGAATCAGTCTGGACCATCAAATGAAAGTCGTGCATTAACCGTACAAGCTGATGAAGGGTTTAATTGGTCTTTACAACTTGGAGAAGGTGATCAAGATAAAGGAGGAACGACGTGTTATGCAAAAATAATCAATCACATCAAGCACGTTCATAAGGAAGAATTTTCTGATAGTGACGACAGTTCTGGTCATACCGGGAGTTCTGATGAAGAAAGTTCTACTTCGAGTTCTGAATCTGATGTGAACAAAGAAGCAAGTTCTAATCTTGATGACTTATTGAATGAAGCAGAAGAGTTGAAATGGCAGAAATCAGTTCTGATCAAGAAGGCTGAGGTAGCATCTAAAGAAATGGAGAAGTTCTTTTCTGAAGACGGATCTTTCTCTTATCAGACTGCCTTTATGGCAAATGTCTCAGATTCTACAAGCCAGGTAAAATCTGAAATTCTTATCAACTGTAGAGATTGTGAATATATGAAAAATGAATTTGATAGAATAAAACTTGAATGTGATAAGATTCATATTCACAATCAGAGTTTAGTTGTTGAAATGGCTAAATGCAAAGAAGCGAATATGGCTTTGGTTCGAAACGAAAAAGAATTTAAATCTATGATTGAAATTCAAAAGAAAAATGTTTCCGAAGTGACAAAAACTGTATATCATAAACAAGTTAGTATAAATGAATACATTAACATTGTTGAGGAAACTAAAAAGGAACTAGCCATTGCCAAATGTGAGCATGATGCAATCAAGCAAAAATTGGAGAGTTACTCTAACTCCCGATTTGTGCTCGATCACATTATTGATGTTCAACAACTAAAGGGAAACAAGAAAGGTGTTGGGTATAAGAAGTGTCCGCCCCCTTTGAGACATGATTATACTTATATGCCTGATGAAGAAGAAATGCCACGGTTTGAATCCAGTGTGCCTCTTGATTATGAGGAAGTAACTACTGGCCTAGGGTTCAAATCGGACAATTCTCCAAGTACAAATTCTGAGCAAAAAGAGTCAACATCTACGAAACAAGGTCCTCCAACCATTGAGGACTATGAGTCGTCGGATGATGAATCTGAATCAGATGTGAGTAAACAGGATAAATCACTTGACAAACTTAAAGGAGTAGAAGTTCCAATTGAGAATCATATTCTGTGTGATCCTCCTACCCCTGTTGTTCAACCTGTTGTTCAACAAGTGATAAATCTTGTGTCTACTGTTAAAAGTAATATTGTGTTGTACACTTTGGTTGGTGATTCTAAAATCTATTCAGATAATGATTTTCCAATTAAAAATGTCAATCCATCATTGATTGATAATGTTTTTGAAAATAACACAAGTAAGTTTGTGGGAAAGTCGATTCCGAGAGTTAATGTGACTCAATGTAATCCAATTCCTAAGACTGAAATTAAAAAGAAATTTGGAAATCAGAAATCACCTTCAAAGCAACAACCTATTGCTTCTAAGAGTAAACAATCAGATCAACGAGCTAAAGTGTCAAATGTTTCTAAATCAAAATTTGAAACAAAAGGGGCTCGTTATCAGAAGAAAAACAGCAATGTTAAATTTGTGGAATCGAGGGGTACAGATAAAATTGAGACTTTTGCTAACAAGTCAAATACTGATTTTGTACAAGTCAAAATTTTAAAACGTGATAGTCAAAACAATTACACTCAACATTCAAACGGGTGTGATGAAAAAGCTAGTACCTCGGGTTATACAAATTCGACATCTGATCGTCGATCCAGTTCTCCTAAGTTTGTTGAAAGGAGAACGTGTTTTAAATGTGGAGAGTTTGGGCACATAATCAAAGATTGTGCTAACACTCCGAAAGCGAAATTTGTTGAAAGAGCATCACCTGAATCGATTCACCCTAAATGTCGTCCTGTTTCACCTAAACATGATAAAAGAACTATTAAAGAACAGGAAACGAAACAACGACATCAAAATGTGAAGAAAATAGAAAAGGCTTTAAAACCTAAGGTCAATTCTGTTCCAAGGGAACCAAGTTCACCTGTAAAACCAGAAATTTCAAAATTTGTTTACAAAACTCAATCTGGTAAACAAAAACAAACTTGGAAACCTAGGAAGAGTGGAGGTTCAGGGGGAGCTGTTTGTTTGGAAAACCATCAACAAATCGAGATCACTATTCGTGATGCTCAGGGACGACCCAAGACCACTTTGGCTTGGGTCCCCATCCTTAACTAATCATTGGTTGATATGTGCAGGATGTTCCAGGAGGAACTATTAATAGTCATTGGATTGTTGATAGTGGGGCATCTAGGCACATGACGGGCGACTTACGACTTCTATATGATGTGAGAAACATTAAAGGAGGCTATGTTGCTTTCGCTGGAGACAAAGGCGGTTACATCACTGGAGAGGGAATGATTTCCAATGGTTTGGTATGTTTCGATAAGATCAATTATGTTCGTCAAATTGATCATAATCTTCTCAGTGTGTCGCAAATCTGCGATAAAAAGTTCACCGTGCATTTTGATGATGCCGGTTGTTATGTGCTTAAACCTGGTTTCACAATTCCTGATGAATGGATTCTCTTATCGGCTCCAAGAATCAATGATCTTTATGTTCTTGATATGAGTCAAGCGATTACGACTTCTGCACAAGTCACATGTTTTGTCTCGAAAGCCACGGAGAAGGAGTCTATATCTTGGCACAGAAGAATGGGACACATTCACTTGAGAAAAATGAACCATTTGGTGAAAAACAATCTTGTGAATGGCGTACCAGTGAGAAGTTTTCATCTACAAGATATCTGTGTTTCGTGCCAGAAAGGGAAACAAACAAAGAAGTCTCACCCTTTGAAGAAAATCAACACTGTTGGCATGCCTCTCGAACGTCTTCATATGGACCTCTTTGGACCTATGAGACACAAAACAACGTTCGGAGATGTGTATTGTTTAGTAGTTACTGATGACTACTCTAGATTTTCTTGGGTAGCTTTTATGGCACACAAGAGTGATACTCCTCAAATCCTCAAGGATCTTCTTACAATGTTGGAAAATCTCTACTCGTTGAAAGTTAAGAGGATCAGAAGCGACAATGGAACTGAATTCAAAAACCGGATTATGGATGAGTTCTGTACTTCTAAAGGCATTCTTCATGAATACAGTTCTCCTTACACTCCACAACAAAATGGTGTCGCGGAGAGGAAGAATCGGACGATAATTGAAACTGCAAGAACAATGCTGGTAGAGTCGGCGTTTCCTGTTCAGTTCTGGGCAGAGGCTGTGTCGACTGCTTGCTACACATTAAACCGAGTTCTTACGGTTAAGAGACATGGCAAGACTTGTTTCGAACTTCTACAGAAAAGGAAACCAGATCTTTCAATTCTAGAACCTTTTGGTGGTCCATGAACTATGATTGATCCGGATGGAAAGTTTGGAGCGAAAGCTATCGAGGGTTTCTTCCTTGGATATGCTACTCCAAATTTTCGTGTTTGGAATCTGACTACCAAAAAGATTGAATTATGGAGTGAAGTACGGGTTCAGAGATATACAGATCCTGTTAAAGCTCCAGGTGATCCTTGGATGTTCGATTATGATGGGCTATTCAACTCCTTTGACATGCCAATTTTTGATGAAGATTCTGCAGCTGCTAGAATGATATTTGATAGTGACAATGCTGCTGAGTCATCATTAGTTAGACCTGTTGTTGTTAACTCACAAAGTTCTAATTCGTCTAACAACACGGTTCAAAATGAGGAAGTTGAAAATGCTACTGAATACAATGAGTCATCAGAAGAAGATGAAGAAAATCTGGATGCGAATGAAGGTACTAAATCTCCAGTTGTTCCAGTTCAGGGTATTTCTGTTGATACTCCTCATGTGCAAGTCGATGATACTGCTGAAGGAAATGCATCCACTTCTACGCATATTCCAGGTGTAGAGTTGGTTGTTGATCTTAATATTAACAATTTGGGTGTTAATGCTCGTGTTCCTGAAAATCCTGAAATGAGGATACACGATACCCATCCACAGCAGAATATCATAGGAGATGTCCAACAAGGTGTGCAGACACGTAATCAGCTGAGAAACAACCCGAGTGCTGGTTTGTTTTCAGCTATTAGAGAATCTGGTCTACAAAATGATTGGTCTTTCGCGTGTTACGTTTCACAAGAAGAACCAAAATCTTATAAGGAAGCTTTAAAAGATAATTCATGGGTTGAAGCCATGCAGGATGAACTGCAGCAATTTCAAAAGCTTGGTGTTTGGAAGCTTGTTGAAAAACCGGAGAATTACAAGAAAATTGGAACACGATGGGTTTATAAATGCAAGAAAGATGATCGTGGAGTTGTTATTCGCAACAAAGCGAGACTGGTTGTTCAGGGTTTTCGTCAGATTGAAGGCATTGACTACAATGAAGTTTATGCACCTGTTGCACGTCTGGAAGCTATTCGAATCTTCTTAGCTTATGCTTCTTTCAAAGGATTCAAAGTTTACCAGATGGACGTTAAAAGTGCTTTTCTTCATGGTATTGTTCAAGAAGAGGTGCATGTCGAACAACCTCCAGGTTTTGAAGATCCTATTCACCCCGATCGGGTTTGGTTGCTCAACAAAGCTCTTTATGGTCTACATCAAGCACCTAGGGCTTGGTACGCAACCTTATCAAACTATCTTCTGGAGAATGGATTTAGACGAGGTCTTATTGATTGCACACTCTTTATCAAAGAACAAGATGAAGATCTTCTGCTGGTGCAGGTATATGTTGATGATATAATATTTGGGTCTACTAATGACTCTTTATGTAGGCAATTCGAACGTGTTATGCAAGAAAAGTTCGAAATGAGTGCTATGGGAGAGATGAATTTCTTTTTGGGCCTTCAAGTTCAACAAACAGAGTCTGGGATATTCATCCATCAGACTAAATATGTTGGTGACATTTTGAGCCGATTCCAAATGTCAGATGCAACGCCCATTGGTACCCCACTTCCGCAGAATCACGGGATTACTCCGGATTTGAAGGGAGAAAGCATCAACTCCTCGTACTATCGTGCCATAATCGGATCTCTCATGTATCTTACCGCTTCGAGGCCTGATATCATGTACCCAACATGCTTACTAGCAAGATATCAAGCAAACCCGAAGGCCTCTCATCTGTCAGCTGTCAAAAGGATTCTACGCTATTTGAAAGGATGCCCAGACTTCGGTCTTTGGTACCCTAGGGATGATAGTTTTGAATTAATTGCATACAGTGATTCTGATTTCAGTGGTTGTAAAATCGATGGCAAATCAACAACAGCAGGATGTCAGTTCCTAGGAAATCGACTGGTTACGTGGCAGTGCAAGAAGCAAACGTGTGTTGCTACATCAACATGTGAAGCAGAATATATTGCTGCCTCGAGTTGTTGCTCCCAAGTTCTTTGGATACAACAACAAATGCGCGACTACGGTTTAGAATTCCTATCTACTCGTATTTTTGTTGATAATAATGCTGCCTTGCAAATCACTAGAAATCCTGTGCAACATTCTAAGACTAAACACATCGACATTAAATATCACTTTATCCGTGACTGTTTTGATAAGAGGTTAATCGATGTCGTTCATGTCCCCACTGATCACCAACGTGCCGACCTGTTTACAAAAGCTTTTGATAAATCACGTTTTGATTATCTACTTTTGGTCAATGGCATTAAGGTGATACCCGAGTAAACTTCTTTGGCTGATCGTTTTTGTAAATATTTTCTTTATAAACTTTGAAAATTCAAAAAGATTTTAGTTTTCGTAAACTTTGCGAATTTTAGGGGGAGATATTTCAAGAAAATACAAAAACATTGAAAAAGTTCAAAATCCAAAAAGATGTTTTTACTTTCTGTCGTTTCGTTTGAAAAATTCAAAAATTCAAAAACAATAGAAAAACCAAAAATGAGTTTCTTGGATAAAGGAAAATGATGAAATTCACTGGTGTGGTCGGTCAATGTGCTCAAAATGCAAAATAAAAAGAAAAATGATAAGTATCTCTACTAACGATGTATCGGTAGGCTCACAATCAGACTAAAATGTGCAGGATGATACAAACCTAACAGACTTCAAGTCAGGTGGGAACCGCTCATTGGCATATGGTCTTAGTACCGAAATCTCGTTTGAGAGATTGCCGAGATCTGAAATATTCGGTCTTTATGCTGCTTATCATCTGGGTATCATGGTTGTATCAAACCGTAAAAATAACGGAGACGAAGTCTAAGATCTTCCATGATACTATACATACGTGTACATACTGCATACGACCTCAATAAGTGATCAACAATCACATGTCCAAACAAAATAAGTGATAAATTATCACAGATTCTTTGCGGGAGTCAAGTTCGTCTCTCTGCTGTACGGAAGTACTGACCTGTTCACGGACTTGCTCCTGTGCCCTCATGCATCTGAAAATCAAGTTCCTCATCAATAAGTGATTTTATCACATAGGGCTTGTTTTCAAATCAAATAAGTGAGTCTCTCACATTTTTATACGGTCAAACAGATGATAAACGGTATACTCACCGGTAAGATGAATTCTCGTGCATACCTTGATACGGGAATGTGTCGTGAGTGGATTTACATCGACTTGTAAGTATAATCCTTACCGTTAATCGTATCTCTTAAATTATGATTATGTCTGATCAGTTTGAGCTTATGTGGACCACAATACCGATAATCTAGGTAGTATACTTATCCAGAGCTTTAAACAGAATCAAAATCATGTTGACTAAGACCGTAAGCTGGTATGATTCCTTGTCTTTGAGATTCGCAAAAAGGTTGCACTTGTACAGTTGTTTAGTGTTTTTAACAGTTTTCCGCATTTTCATTTAGTTTACCTTGCTTTAAATTTGTTTTTAGTATATTTGTGAAAAGTTCGTTTTTGATTAAGCCGAAGTTGTTGCTTGGTGTTTTCTACCGGAAGCCTGAAACCTTCTTCATAAAAACGTTCTTGCATTTGAAAATTCAAACTGAATGGAATTGTGTTCATAATCTGTTTTGACTGCAAAATATTTCCAGCCTGTGTTACTGTTTTGACTGCAAAATATTTTCAGCCTGGGTGTTTCTGTTTTGAAAAATCTGTTGGTGAAACAGACTCGTCGACGAATCACAAGCATCGACGAATCAGACCTTAGTTGGCGAATCAAATCTGATTCGTCATAACAGACGATGAATCAAAGGAGCCCAATTCTGTTTCGTCATGGGCTAAAAGTTTAGGCCCAAGTTCAAGCCCAAAGTTCTGTTTCGCCGGGCCCATCTCAGTTTCGTCGAATCCTCTGATTCGTCGAGACAAGGCAGTATATATATAGGTCCCACTTGTTCACTTTTTCAAAACATCAGTTATCTTCTTCTTCACACAACCAAAACCCAAACCTACGGTTACTCTCACAAATCGCTCAAAACATTTGTTTTTAATCAAAATTTCACAAACTTCAAAGGTAGTAACATGTTCCGATTCACATTCCGAACATTTTGAACCGTCGGGTTTTTCATCCGAAAACCCTCAGAGACCCCTTTGAAACCATTGTTTTCTTTGATTAAATATGTGTTGTTGATGCATGTTGTTGTGTTTTATTTCTAATCTGATAGATTTAGGTTTATCATTGTTTGTTTTGCTTTGATTTGGATGTGGGTTTTTATCACAAAAACAGGGGTTTGTTGTTGATAATGGTATTATCTGTTTATTCAAAGGTTTTTGTTCGGAAAAACATTTATGGGTGTTTATAAATGGGTTGGGTATAAACAAAGATGATTAAATGTGTTTGTGTTTATATTTGATGTGTGTTTAAACCCAATACGACGAAACTGATAAAACCCCCAAATTGACGAATCTGATTTAACCCTAATTCCGGCGAATCAACCATTCGACGAATCAGACGACGAATCAAACATGACGAATCAGAAAGGAACGAAATAGACTCGACGAATCAAAAAGTCGACGAATCAAACCAGTCAATGGTCAACCCTCTGTTTCGTCGTTCAAAGTTCTGTTTCGTCGTTGATCCTCTGTTTCGTCGTCAATGCCTTAGCAGTTTTCTGATGTTGCTATTTGTTCACAGTAGACATGTTTAAATCAGTTATCTGTTATGTGAATACATGAAAGTGTATTCATACATGTCTAAATGCTATGTTATATAAATTATGACTTATTCTGGACATTTTCATGTACAGATGGCTCCGAAAGCACAGCAAGAAAAGGGAAAACGAAAGAAGGCGATAAAGAAAGAAAACAAAACTGAAGAAGAGATTATGTCAGAAAAACGCCATAATCAAGTTGCATATTTGGATCCGGAAGACAAGCTCGTTGAATTTAAAGATATGACGAAGTGGATCAGGGAGTCACGTATCAATTATGCTGTTACATACTCGACACCCGTCTACAAATCTCTCATTAAAGCGTTCTGGGATTCTGCAAACGTCGTTCAAATCGATGGAAAGGATATTATCAGAGGTCGTGTTAATGATCTGTATGTCGTTGTTACTCCGGAGATATTGAATCAAGTTCTTCAATTACAAGATCAACCGAATGCACCATATTCAATACCAATCATGTGTTCGCGAGGCTGTTTGCTAAGGATGAAGTGTATAGGAGATCTTTTCCTCAAACAAATCAACAAAGGTGATCTTCCATTAAGATACAAGTTTTTATTACATGTTCTTATTCAGTGTCTCAGCAATAGACGATCTGGATATGATATGGCTGGAGATGATCTAGTTGGTTTCATGGTTGCTTTAGTGTTAAACAAACCGTTTAGCATCTCGAAGTATATTTTCAGCAACATGAAAGAGAACATGACAAGGACTGGTAGTAGAACCACCGGGAACAAGTTTTGGATGTATCCACGGTTTCTGCAAATGATAATGAATGTTCAGCATCCAGACCTTCCTAAAGCTGAAAATGATCTTTTGAAAATAGAAGCAATGAATTTCAACTCGTTAAGGCTAATCAAGACTATGGCTGCCAAAAGATACAAAGAAAGTGTTCCTCCAAGGAAGCTTTTTGGCGCTCTAGTGAATCCTGATTATGTTGCTCCTGCAAATGACAAATGGCGTCATGAAGATAGCCAATCAGACAATGAAGAACCTGAGTTGGAAAGGTTAAGGATAGAAAAATTTGGTCCTGACCCAGTTGATTCAGATGAATCTGGTAGTGATGATGATGAAAGTGGTGGAGATAGTGATGCAGGTGATGCAGGTGCTGTTAGTACTGCTGTTGGTACATCAAGCAAGGGTACTGTTTCTGGTACATCAGAAAGTAGTTCGTCAGCAAGTGGTGATGATGGAACTGATTCGAGTTCTAGTGATCATATAGTTGAACCTGGTTATGAAATGTATATTGATATACGTGGAGTAAGAAGGTACAGAAAGATTAGAACAGAGGATGATCCAGAGTATGTTCCAGAAGATCCTGAAGGTGAAAGGAGAACAAAAAGAAGAGCAGAGAAAGCTGTTGAAGTACAAAAGAAGAAACCTAGGAGATATTTGAGTACTTATACTCGGAAATCTGTGCCTCAGGAGTCTTCATCTATTGCTCAGGAGCCTGTACAATCTATTCCTCAGGAGCCTGTGCAAGAAACTCCTACTGTAGTTACTTCAACTACAGAAACTCCAGTTGCTCCAGTTGTTACACCAGCTACTGCTACTCCATCTGTTGCTCCTCAGGCAGTTCCTGTAAGATCTATGGCTTCAGCTATCAGGGCAACTACTTCAGAAATCAGTGCTGAACGTCATAGGACATTTGCTGGATTTTCTCAAGATGAAAAGATCAAATATCTGTTTTCTACACTTGAAGCGGCTGCTGATCGTCTTCAAAGGCAATCTCATTTTGGAAATCTCACGAAGCATGACCAACTTAAACAATCTGTGGAACTTAACAAATTGAAGTCAATGGTTGGTCAACAGCAAACAGTTATAGAGAGACAACAAGGTGAAATTGATGCGCTTAAAGCTGAAAATGCTCGCTTGAAGGCTCTTGATGAAGAGAAAGAGAGAAGGCTTGCCATTCTGTGGGACTATCATTGTAAACAACAAGAGGTGTTAAAGAAAAAGGATGATGATACAGAAGATCAAGGAAATCCTGATACCTCTGGTACATCACAGAAACAACCAACCACACTTGCTTCTGAAGTTGTGGCAGTTCAACCTACCGTTGTTGAATCATCTCAGGGAACATCTACTGGAAAAGTACAACAGATAGAAGGTACTTCTTCTATATTTAGCAGTGCTGATATTGCTCTACAAGCTGTTCATCCATTTACAGGAGAGTTGCTTGAAGAAGGGGAGTTGATAGAAGATCTTTCTCCGGAGCAATTAAGTATTTTACAATCTATGAGAGAAGTAGATGATGCTGAGATAGACAAAATGTCTACTGAGACTGATACAACGAATGTTGAAGAGATTGATGAAATTGTAGTTGAAGGTGAAGCTCCAAAATCAACATATGTCAGAGAAGATGGTACTGAATTTGCATCATTTGATGAAAATTGGATGAAAGAAAACATTGATGACATAGACGAGCACTTGAAGAATAGGAATTCGTCTGAAAAAGACACAAATGCTTTTGCTGAATGGAGAAAACAGTTTTTATCCAAAGTGTCCAAGCCGTTACCTGAAAAAGCTCAAGTAGACTATTTGCAATTTGAGAAGAAGCCAAGTGGAAGGATTTTGTGCTGGATGTTTGTTCAAGATATTCACTGCATTGCTATTAAACGTGAATATGGAATTCTGTATTTCAATTCACTACTGAGCATTCTTTCCTTGCCATTTTATGATGTCTCTGCGTTGACAAGGCTTCAGCTTATCAATCGTGAAAAATATGATGGTGCTACGTTATTTGAGCGTCTGGTGAAAGTAAACAAGAAGTCAGGCTGGAAGGATGAATCCTACAAGCCACAATTTCCTGTTTATCAACCGATCAAGTTTACTCTTGATCCGGACACCAACACTTGCAGATATAAACTGGTATATCAGCCTCCGAGGGTAGTAGATAAAATCCCATTGATGCCTATGAAGCAGGATTTTCTGGAAGACATGGCATTGTGGTGCTACGACTCGGATACTCATGAAGCTGTTATTGTGTTTAGAGATGGTCGTGCTAACTACAGGATGTTGGATCCGATGTGGATCGTCAACATGTCTGAAGCTGATATTGGAAGATTATATCGTCATGATATTTTCTATGAAGACCAAGATGCACGTCAAGCGTTGAAGTTTCAGCGAGTAGCTTGTTTTTGCTACTACAGGGGTATTCATTCGGGCAGTTCGTGGTCCGAACAACACTGAAGGAAGATTAGAAGACCAAAGACGAGTAACAGACAAGGGGGAGTTTGTTGATGCATTTTTAGTGTCTGTAACTAGTCTTGTTTAACGATGTATTTTGTATGGTCTTTTATTAATTATCGAGTCTGTATGTTATGTTGACCAAGTCAGATATCCTCCTATCTACTTGTGTACAACTTATTTGTCTCTTTTGGTATGTAATGTATTATGAACAATGCATGTTGCATTAAAGGGTAGTTTTGTCATTACTATATTTATATGTTGCTGATTGTTGCTGTCTGATAACAGGAACAACCACAACAGTTGCAGTCCACGACGAAACAGGTCTGTTTCGTCGTAACACTTCATGGCGAAACAGACCATTGTTCAAACTTCTGTTTCGTTGAAGGTCATGACGAATCAGACCTTGATTCGTCATAAACTGACGAATCAGACCTTGATTCGTCATAAACTGACGAATCAGACCTTGATTCGTCATGTATTGGGCTGTTCCAGGCCCAATGTCTGGCCCATGTTCAGATTCGTCAAACACTTGTGTGTTTCGTCGATATCAATGGTCCAGGGACTATATAAGCAACAGTTCTGTTTCATTTGAAGTAGAGATGAGAAACAGACCATAGTAACAAAACTCTGCCAAAATTCCGTCTGAACTGTGTTTGTATCAGTTGTAATCGGTTCTCATCCCGTTAATCAATAGAGTGTGTATCATTGATTAATCCGTTGTTATTATTGCTTTATAATGTTTGATTTGGCATAGTTACGTGGATTCCGCACACGTAACCGTGTTTACTATAAACAAGAGATTCGGTTCGTAATCGATCCTCAGATTTCGGGACCTACAGTAGCGTCAACATCATCATCATTTGTTGGCAATTTTCTCTTTAATCTTCTTATTACCGTTTGAGTCTTTTTTACAATAGTTGGCCCTTGGAACCCCAAGGGCCAGAATATCCCTCCGAACGGCTTAATCCATACTAAGTATGACCTTGATGGTTAGTAATAAAGTTTTCGTCGTTTCAGTTACTGTTTGTTCAGCTTTTATCTGTTAACCCTGTAACACGTCCCATCTTTAGGTTTTGGCGTTTTGTATTTAATGACGTTTAGATAAAGATGACAAATTGTTCTATTCTCTTGCACATTGTTATATACATTTCAGTTAATTTTTGGAGTTTTTTTTTTAATAATAATTGTTCAAAGTAATTTTATTATAGGTTTGGCGTTTGGTGTTTGTGGCATCTTGGCGTTTTATAAGCAAATTACAGAAATAATGTATTTTATTAGTGGAAAATTAGATAACAAACCACAGAAATTGACCAAAAAAAAAAAAATAGAAAAGAAAAATTAAAAATGCTAATCAAATTTCTCATCCAAATCTTCACTGTCATCGGTCTCTTCTTCTTGAAGTTTTTGTGCCTTGAACCTTTGAATACCTTAGATAGATGCCGATTTCCCTACACAGTTAAAACACCCGGTTCTAGACGAAGCTGATCAGTCAGTAAAATATGGCGTTTTGGTTTTTGGTGTGATCTATTATTGTTCGTTGTTGAAGTGGTTTTGTGAATTTTGGAGACATAGATCAATGATGTATGTGTGGATGCTATTTGGCCGCCATCCTCATTATCATCATGGAATCCAAAATAGCATTTACACAGGGATCAGTCTCTTCTTCTCATCCAAACCTTGTTCAAGAATGAAACACACAAAATGACATATCACCGTCATCAGTCTCTTTTTCTTGAAGATTTGTCCATCTCATTAATCAAAATCTTATTGAGTTACCTCCCTCACCTAAGAACCCATTCAATGAAACTTCATGCAGAACAATACTGAATATCCAAGAAACGATGTTTGCCATCTGTGGTTTTTTAACTTTTTTTGACGTTTTAAAGTGAGTGGTATTTAGGAAACATGACGTTTGTTTTTGGGTGTGATCAATGGAAGGTGCTGAGACGTTTGTTTTTATAAGATGTTTTTGGCGCGTAGCTTAGACGAGATTTTATTACAATAAATGTTAGTAATAAAGTATCCGTCATTTCAGTTACTGTTTGTATTTACTGTTTGTTCAGCTTTATCTGTTAAGGTTGTAACACGTCCCATCTTTCAAGTTTGGCGTTTTGTATTTAATGGCGTTTTGTAGATCAAGATGATAAAATACACTAATTAAATATTGATATCTGGATTTTGTGGCATTTTGGCGTTTTGTAACTAATGAGAGAAATATAGTATTTTATTATTTGAAAAGTACATAACAAACATGGAAAAAATTATACAAAAGAAAAAAAATTAAAACTCCTCGTTAGAAGGTACTTTGTCTGAGAAGTATCCATCACTCATGTCTTCTTCTTCTTCTTCTATTCCAGTCTCTCATCTAAGTTATCACTTTCACTTTCATTGGCCTCTTGTTCTTGAAGATTTTGAATCCTCTATTTGAACATGTCCTGCAACAACGCCATTTTTATGTTCATGTCCGTGTTCATACTTTGGCGTTGTGTAACTCCTCCCGGAACCCAAGACCCTGCTTGGTCATGATGTTTTCAAGCATTTAGTCTTCCTGCTCTCTGTTGTCACATATAACGGTGACCATGTCTGTGTCTTCATCAAAATGCCATGATGTGATTATTGGGTTCATTTTTGCATTTGTCTTGTTTGGTTCAAATTTTCTGGTTAATCTTCTTATAACCATATGTGTTTTATCACAGTGGTTATTAAGAGGGACGCCAAGTGCTAGGATCCCCCTTCTGTACTTCTTCTTCCATGTTCAATATGGCTTTGATTGTTTTAACAAACACTCTTCTTCTGTTGTCAAAACGGATCACGAATCTTCTGATTCTGAGGGTGTATCTCCATGAAACGATGGTTGCCATTTTTCTTCCTTTCAAAGTCTTTTTTTTGGAATTTGGCGTTTTGGTTAAAGATAGCGTTTTTAGTATGATCAATGGAAGTGATGATGGAAGCGATGGTAACGTCGTTTATATAATGATGTTTTTGGCGCGTAGTTTAGGAGGGAATTTTTTGTAATAAATGTTAATAATTAACTTCAGTTACTGTTTGTTCAATCTATCTGTTAAATCTGTAATGCGTTTTATCATTAAGGTTTGGCGTTTTGTATCAATGGCGTTTTAATCGTTTAATCTGGAAGTGACTGATGTGTTTGGAACGTAGGTTAAGGCGGGAATTTTTGAATGGCGTTTTGCTCATTAGTTTGGCGTTTTGAATTAGAGCAGTCAAAAGACCATTTTACCCTTAATGAAGCATGTCCAAGTAATAAAGTTGATGTTATTTACGAAAACGCCGCCGCGTCATTCTACTCCATAGATTGTTTTGATCCAACGGATGAGGGCCGTTCTTACTGTTTTCACACTTTTAGGCGTTTTCCCTAAATCATGCCCCTATATATACCCCTATATATATATATATATAGGGCCAGGATTTAGAGAAAACGATGAAAAGTGTGAGAACGGTTATGGATCTTCCGATCAAACCAATCTATGGACTAGATTGGGGCGGTGGCATTTTCGTAAATAACACCAATTCTATTAAGTGGACGCGCTTCATTAAGGGTAAAAGGCTCTTTAGACTTCTCTACCAAAAACGCCAAACTCATGAATAAAACGCCATTACAGGCTAAAACACATCCTATATAAACAAAACATCTCAGACATTCATTAAACATACCCCGAACCGGAAACGCCATATTTACTACTATATACCATTCATCTTAGAAACAACAAAAACCCAAAACATCAAACACACCAAACTCAAAAACGCCATATTTTACTATATACCAATCATGTGACAACCTGAAATTTCAAGGTCTTTCCTATGCACATCACTTGCTTCACAATCCCGTTAGTCGTGTGTGGTTATTTGTATGTTGAATGTTAATTGTGTAATGTTTGGTTGTCAAAATGTGAAACTTGGTGGTTAAGTGTGAAGTCTTAAATATATTTTACTCCATGTTTCTCGCCATAAGTATTACTCGACGAAAGACAAGTATTTTCTTCATCATCATGCCCGGCGAAATACGTATTTCATCGATAAGCAGGTCTTTCGCCATAAGGGCTGTCGGCCCAAGTAGTTACGGCCCAACAAAGAACGATTTAAAACATAAACTTGTGATATTGAAATCGTCAATCATAAACACAAACCCTAGTCCTTTTTACACCTAGCGACGACAACAAACTCTCTACGAAGCATCACCTTCTCAGTTTGATTTCCCTAAGCACGTATCCGGTATTCTAGCAAGAGACTACATTCTCTCTCGGTTAGTCGGTTTGCACTAGCGTTAACTCTTGATTGTTTGTGTTATGTGATGAATCTATTATGAATTGTTATGTTGTTGAGAAACTGTAATTGCTTATGTTATTCGTCGATGAACCAGTGTTAGAATACTAATAGATTTGATGATCTACACTGTATGATGCTTGAGAACTGATGTGTTTGTATGTATAATGATTGATTCGCTATTATGTTATTGATTAAGTCGGTAGACTGGAACACACATGATAAGAATTTGATGTCTTGTAATCGGCCATGTTCACTGCACGATTTTGATGGTTCTGTTTCTATATGAGTATCATGTTGGCTGTGTGTAGTCATGAACAAAACGAAACTGGAAGTGTTTAGGGTCGCTGTTAATCCCGATGAAATACCCTGATGATTCGTCACCCCTCACACCGACGAAACACCTTAGTGATTCGTCACCCATCATATCGACGAAACACTTTAGTATTTCGTCACCTGTCATGACGACGAAACACCTCAGTGTTTCGTCGGTTGAAGTTTCGCCGCCCAAAGGATAGTTCAGACTGTGGTTGGAACTTGAATGATATGAATGATTCTTTTTGACGAAACCCTATTACTGTTTGTTAATGATATAAACATCGACTGAGGAAACATGATTTGGTTGTTATGAGTAGTACACGTAACTGTTAACACCGTTGTGAAACATACATGAGAATTGTGTAATTCTATGAACTTGAATAATTGTTATGTTGTTCGAATGCACACTATGATTGTAAATTATACGTGAACCATGCGAATGAAAACTAATTACGTAAACATGAATACCATAGGCTGTGACTGTTTAAGTGTGAGCAAATAGCTAGTCATACCGAGCAAACCAAGGTGAGTTCACTGCTTTTTCTCCAAGCATGCGTCCCTGGGAGGGACATCTGGTAAACGTTCTGGGGAGGAACTTCGGGTTATTGGGATGTTGGTTATTACACTCATTTCTATCATTAAGTCCCACCAGATACCGATTGGTTGCCGGGGAGGCAACGGGGTTATTAGTTGATAGCGCTATTAGGATTGGCGCCCTCACACCGTACCGGGGAGGACGGT
This sequence comes from Helianthus tuberosus, assembly GCA_030545235.1. Lineage (NCBI taxonomy): Eukaryota > Viridiplantae > Streptophyta > Magnoliopsida > Asterales > Asteraceae > Helianthus > Helianthus tuberosus. Next base: position 45,360,314 of record CM060440.1, read on the forward strand.
CGTGAACTAATTACCTTAACCATTTGACCAATGTATGATAGAGCATTGGGGTTTGGGCAAATAATCTAGAGTCATCTGCGGTAATCGAGTTAATAACAACATCAAATCATTGAAATGTTTTATACTCATATCTGGTAACTAAAACGTGTTAACAAACTTTGAACTCACCAGCGTCGTCTGACACACTTGTCTGCATGCTTGCAGGTCGTTAGATTCTTGGTCATGGACTTGCTATCTGGGATTGTTGTAGTGATCATGGGTCAAGACTCTTAGATAATTGTTTCGTTGGCTTTGAACACTTGTTTTGAAACAATTGATTAACAATTTACAACATGCTTCCGCTGAACATTTACTTTGGTTTTAACTTATGACTTGGATTTATATTATGAAATGAATCGAATGTTTTATTTAAATATTTATTATTATTTGTTCAATGTGATTGGTGGCTTGGATCCTGGTACGTCACACGTCCCGCGGTGTTTCCGCATTTGGTATTTTGGGGGTGTGACAGTTTGGTATCAGAGCCACTGGTTATAGGGAACTAGGTTTTAAAACGTTTTAATAAAACCAGACTATAACTGAATCGCTTCGAAATCGACCATGACACTCAGCTCCAGATTGCAAGGTTCGTCTTCTGTTTACTTTATGCATTACTTGCTTAGTAGTTACACACACATGACTTGCATGAAACAACATATTTGATACCTTGATGTGATTACCTGTGCTGCATGTCTTAGGGGAGCTAGATAGTGTGGCACTACCCTTCGACTCTTGTGATTATTGATCCTGTAATGCCTTTCGTTTTACTATTTGAATGTGGGGGAAACTTTTAGCACAAGTTAAGAGGCACTGAGATAAGCATGCAAATTGCCTTATTATTATGGGTGCACACATAATAATAACGTGAGGTGAATGTGAGTCCCAGTGTGGCTTAACGAGTGTGAGAAGGGTTCTGCCCTATTGTTTAGTGTAAACTTTGTAGTTTGTAGATGTCAATGTGAGATTTGACTCCTACCTTATCTCGATTCTTAAACTTGTTCCCTCTCCTTATATAGAATCATGAGTGGACGAGGCCATGGACGTGGACACATTGCGATGGTTCAGGCTGAGTTGACAAATCTGATTAACACCCGTGTGGCTGAGGCATTAGCAGCCTATCAAGCTGGTACGATATGTGCCAAATCTTCCTTATTCTTGTGTCGCGTACACAACTCTTACCCTTGTGTTGTATTTCCTTTCGTCCATTAGGTCAGCAAGCGAATCAGAATCAAAACCATCCGCCTGCTTGCACTTTCAAGACGTTTATGGATTGTAAGCCACATACATTCAGTGGGACTGAAGGGGCTGTGGGGTTACTACGTTGGTTTGAGAAGGTTGAGTCGGTGTTCGCTATGTGTAACTGTCCCGAGGGGGACCGTGTGAAGTATGCTACAGGCACTTTGGAGGATGGTACCTTAACTTGGTGGAATGCCCAGGTGCAAATGTTGGGCATCGAGATGGCTAATGCCACTACTTGGGATGATTTCAATGAGTTAATGCGGGAGAAGTACTGTCCTCATGATGAGATTTAGAAACTTGAGAACGAGTACTACAATCTGAAGATGGGGGGGGGGGGTCTGAAATTGAAGCACTCACAAAGAGGTCACATGAGTTAGCAAAAATGTGCCCTAATTTGTCTCGACCTCCACCTCGAAGAATCGAACTATACATCAAGGGCCTAGCACCATCGGTAAAGAGTTTGGTCACTGCTGCAAACCTCAACAATCTGCCTCAGATCATCCGTTTAGCACACAAGATTACCGACCAAGAGGTCGAGCGTGGTGCGTTACCGCCACGTGTTTCTGTTACTACCCCTGCTGCTACCGCTACCACACCTGCTAGTGATAATAAGAGTAAATGGAATGATGCTGACAAAGCAACCAGTGCCAGTCAATCTCAGAAAAGGCCTGACAACAGCAACAATCGTAGTTTCAGTCAGTCGTCCTCAGTTAACCAAGGCCAGGGCAACAATGAGAGTCCAGGCACCTACGTTGGAAAGAAGCCAAAGTGCAACAAGTGTGGTTATCATCATCATGGACAGTGTGTCCGGGCTTGCCGTGGTGCGAGAAGGTAGGCCATGAGGCAAAAGACTGTAGAGCTCCGTACCCAAAGCAGCAGCAGCAACAAAACAGCAACATCAGCAGCAGCAGAGGCAGCAGCCCCATCAGAATCAAGGCTTTAGGAAGGGGTGTTTCCAGTGTGGGGACGAGGGTCACATCAAGCGGGATTGCCCTTAACTGAATCAGAACGCCAATGACAACAATCGTCAGAATAACAACAACAATGCTGGAAACAACAACGGCAACAACGGGGGCAATGGTGCTCGTGGAAGGGTATTTACAATTGGAGCTGGTGATGCTAGGAACGACGGCAATGTCGTGACTGGTACGTTTTCTGTGAACAACCTCTTTGCTTCTGTATTATTTGATTGCGGTGCCGATTGGAGTTATGTGTCCCTAGAGTTCAGTCAGCGATTAGGGTTAGCTCCAACACCTCTAGAAGCTAGGCATGTACTAGAACTAGCCGATGGTAAGACAATTGAAGCCTCACACGTTCTTAAGGGTTGTGAACTAGATCTTGTGGGTCAAGTGTTTGAAATTGACCTCCTTCCTGTTACCCTCGGTAGTTTTGATATAGTGGTTGGCATGGATTGGTTGTCTAAGCATCAAGTGGAAATTCTCTGTAAAGAGAAAATCGTGCGTATACCGCTTCCTAGTGGAGAAATTTTATCGGTACAAGGGCATCGTAGTGGTGCGATGGTTGGTATCATCTCAGCCATGCAAGCGCGGAAGTGTCTACGAAAGGGGTATCCTGCTATTCTAGCGTTTGTTACTGATACTCCGTCAGAAGAAAGAAGGATCGAAGACCTGCCAGTTGTTCGTGAGTTTCCTGATGTATTTCCTGAGGAACTACCTGGTTTACCCCCTCACCGCCAAGTGGAATTTCAGATCGATCTTGCGCCAGGAGCGGCCCCAATTGCTCGTGCTCCCTATTGTTTAGCACCCGGAGAGTTACAGGAGTTGTCTAATCAACTGCAAGAGTTATTGGACAGGGGCTTTATTCGACCCAGTTCTTCACCTTAGGGAGCACCAGTTTTGTTTGTAAAGAATAAAGACGGGTCTTTTCGTATGTGTATTGATTATCGGGAACTCAACAAGGTGACCATCAAGAACCGCTACCCTTTGCCACGTATCGACGACTTATTTGACCAGTTGCAAGGGTCAAGTTTTTACTCGAAGATCGATTTAAGATCGAGCTATCATCAGATGAAAGTCCGAGAGGAGGATGTACCAAAAACGGCTTTTCGAACGCGATATGGCCACTATGAGTTTCTAGTTATGCCATATGGGTTGACGAACGCGCCAGCAGTCTTCATGGATCTCATGAACCGAGTATGCAAACCGTATCTCGACGAATTCGTTATCGTGTTTATCGACGACATTCTGATTTATTCAAAGAGCAAGGAAGATCACGAGCGACACCTGCATCTTATTTTGGAGCTTCTGAGGAAGGAGCAGCTTTACGCGAAATTCTCTAAGTGTGACTTCTGGATTCGAGAGGTACACTTCCTTTGTGACAACCCGCGATTTCAAGTCTTTCATTTACGTATCACTGGTTTAGTAATTATGTTTTAGTAGATTGTTTGATGTAATGAAAAGTGGCATTAGTTTGGAGTTTGTTGAATCAATAAACACATGCAACCGACAACTACAAAATATCACCTGATTTCAATTGGACCAACACTAACTTGAGCAGTGTGCAACCAAAATGAATTCTATTGGGCCGAGAGTTTAGTGGATCTAAAGTCAACATAAATGGCCGACAAACTCAATTCATTACTTAACTCTTATTGGGTCACTCAAGGTTAGTGGACTACAAGTTGATTACTGTTAACGTGATTGGGCCTTTTTTTTCAAAGTGATGAATAGAGTTTCATCAACAGAGTTCCGTCACCCATCTTGACGACGAAACAGATCATGTTTCGTCCAAGAGAGTTTCGACCCAGTTCATGTTTCGTCCAAGAGGAGCTTCGGCCCAGGTGAGGCCCAACATGTATTGAGTATAATTGTTTCGCATCCGCACCATTTAGAAACCCTACGTTATCTCTTCCTCTCCTCTCATACTCGACGGCAGTTCCATGGTTCGAAGTCCCATTGTGACGTCTCCTTGAACGTGACAAAGCCCTCTTTTCGAAGCACCTTTCTCCTGGTTCTAGCATATTTTCTCTCGGTTAGTAATCATATTATTTCTGATTTAGTTAATCGTTCTCGGCTACACGTGATTTATGTACGGATTGTAGTAATTGTGTTTGTGTGATAACCTGAATGATGAAATTGATTAGTGATGCATGATAGCGAAGTTCTGGTGAATTGTTATGTTAACCAAATGGTTAGATAGGATTATATGTTATCAATGTGATGGAAAATCCTTGTGTGGTTGAATCCCTAAACCTGATGCTTATGTTTGTAATCAGAGCTAATAGTGGTAGTATTTTGATAGACAATGAATTGCTATTTAATTTTTGAGATGGTTCTGTTGATCGATCTGATTGGAAGGTGAATCAGATAGTGAACTATGTTGCGAGTAGGTAGGGAGGGTTGATGATAGAAACCTGCAACTAATCTCGACGAAACATGTAGAGATGTTTCGCCATGAAAGGTCACGACGAAACATTTAAGTTTCGCCATATGAGGTTTCGTCGGAATACCATGCGATGTTTCGTCGGAATGCATGTGTTAATGAATTAACTGAATAATTAATATGATGTATTATGTGTGTAGATAATGGCATTCTATAATGGCAGCCCATGTGTGTAGATATATACAATATGTATCCAGCTCGAACTCCGATGAGGATAGTTATTATGTTAATTGTGATGCCATTCTATGATACAGTATTTATATATGTAGATAATGGCGGCCTTGTGTGTGGTTGTAATCTGAATCAAATCAAACATGTGCATATTATTATTATAATGTTGTCGGAACAGTGGTTTACTATTTCAAGTTTGGAATATGATCATCATTATCAATAACCTTTGACCATTAATAGTTTGCATGTATTGAAAATTGATCTGTGATATGTCGGCCATACAATATCTGTATGCAACGGTTAATGAGTTCATATGAAATATGAATCGGTGATGTAAATGTGTATACAACTTGAATACCAGTATGTGATGACAATGAATAACTAATGTACAAGAGTAATTGTTACGACTAGTCATATGTTATGTGTTTCTGGTACACCACTGGATTGATGGTGTATGTAATACTTGTGTGCCACATGTGTAATGTGTATAAGAAAATTGTAATTAAGTGTTACGAAACTGACAGTTACTGGTAATCATATTAGGATCTGGTTGATCAACTGAAAACGTAAACAATAACTAATCTTACCGAGCAAACCAAGGTGAGTTCACTGCTCTTTTCCAAGCATGCATCCCGGGAAGGGAAATTGGGTAACGTTCCAGGGAGGAATGTCAGGTTAATGGGATGTTTGTTATTACTCATTTCTATCATATAAGACCCCTTACATCTACCGATAGTTGCCGGGGAGGCAACGAGGTTATTAGTTGATAGCGCTATTAGGTTTGGCACCCTCACACCGTACCGGGGAGGACGGGCGTGAACTAATTACCTTAAAGCATGACCAATGTTTTGATAGAGACATTGGGGTTGGGCAAATACATCTTGTAGCCATTGCGGTAATCGAGTTAATAACAGCATCAAATCAAATCATCGAATCTGTGAAACGTTTTAATCTGGTAACTGGTATCTAAACACGGTAACAAAATGTTGAACTCACCAGCGTCGTCTGACACACTTGTCTGCATGCTTGCAGGTTTGTAGGTTTATATCTTGGAACTTGCTGTCTGGAAGGCTGGAGTGGTCATGGGTCGAGATACATGGAATCGTAACACAAGACTAATAGTTTACGTATGCGTGGTTTATGAAACATTTAACAACCGAGTTATGCTTCCGCTGTGTAAAATGAATTATATGTAACGTTTTGTAAACACTTAATATTAATGGATGAAAGTTTTATTTAAACATATTTATGAGTTCAATGTGATTGGTGGCTAAAGATCCTGGTACGTCACACGCCCTGCAGTGTTTCCGCAAGTGGTATTTTGGGGGTGTGACAGTTTGGTATCAGAGCCACTGGTTATAGTGAACTTGGTTTTAAAACGTTTTTGTAAAACCAGACTATAACCAAACAGTTCTGAAAACGTGAATACGACCATGACCCTCAGCTCCAGATTGCAAGGTTCGTCTCTCATATACTCATTGTACTGCGTAACTAGTGAGCACTTACATATAATACTGCATGTGATCGCACGTTTAGCACAACAGTATGAATTTCTGTATTACTTGCATGTGTTATATGACCGATAGGGTGGTATTTCCCTAAACATGTGTGACTCACGTTTCGTGATGCTCTTTGTTTGCTACTTGAGTTTGATGAACCCTTTGACATGAGTTAGGAGGAGCTGAGATGAGCATGCAAATCACAATATTATTGTGGGTGCACACATAATAATAATGTGGGATGCATGCGAGTCCCAGTGAGGCTTAACAAGTGAAAAAGGGGTCCCGTTCTGTTATTTGATCGATGTGAAACACAACAGTCTATAGGAGTCATAGTAGTGATTGTCTCCTACTCGAATGTGATCTTTTCATTTCCCTTTGAAACCCTTACGAATCTCGATGCTATTGAGTATTACCTGAACACCCATCTGAACGCTTAGCGAACTGTGTAGTATGTGGGGTGCTTGTACGAACGTCCCTGAGCTGGATGTTGCAGCGCCAATGATTGGTCTATACCTCTCTCACTCCGCTTTGTTTACGGGAACTCAATGTACTGACGTCTTAGACCCCTAAGTGCAACCACTTCTGCAACACTCTGGAAACATACCGTGTATTACTCAGTCAACTTGCGAGGACGATGGACAAGAGGATGAGCGTAGTGCCTTACCAACCTCAGTATTAGAACGACCTTGATTACCAGCAACGAACATCAGCAATTTGACTCCAATTGAATCTTTAACCCCATTCGGCAACTCATGGGAGTCAACTTTTACGAATCAATCGGGACATAAGCGATGGCAACCGATTATAGGGTGGAATGTGTAACTTCCCCACGCAGTGAGTAGTGTCTTAGGACGCGGCACAGAATGGGACAAGATGGACCCTGTTGGTGAAAGATCATTGGGCTCCGTTTCAAGCAACGACATTAGAGGCAACAGGCATAACAACCTTAAGGTACTCGTAATCATAGCATGGAAACGAAGGTAACATTGGCAAGGAATGACTGCTGTTAAGTCAAGAAGTCAACAACTAAGGGAATAATGACAACATTGGAAATCCTCGCAACCGTAACAACAACACTGGAAGTGGTACTCATGGAAGGACATTTAGGATTGGCGTAGGTGACACCAGGATTTTTGCAGCGTGGTAACTAGTATGAGTAGCTAATCGATTCGTCTCTGTCCTGTTTAACCCTGTTACCCATTGAAACGAAACCTGTTGTGTAAACGGCTGATGGCAAGGCAATGGAGACCTCATATGTTCGATGGGATGCGAACTCGACCTTGTAGGACAAGTATTCAGCATCAACCTTCCTCCTAATATCTTTGATGGTTTCGATACAGTAGTTGTGTAGATTGGTTAACTGGATATCGCGTAGATATACCCTGTGGGGAGGGAATTTGGCGTCACTTTATATTTTGAAGTGTCAGAGTGGTGTAAGGGTTAGCATCATATCAGCAAAGAAGGCCCAGAAGTGTCTACGGAAGGATTACCCCGCTATGTTAACACACGTTACTTAAGACCAAGGAGGTGAGGATCGAGGATCCTTCAATTGTTCGTGATTCCTCTCGGCGTGCTACTCGAGGAACATTCAGTTTTACTTCCTCAACTGTTAGGCAGAACCTCAGTTTGATCTCACGCCAGAGGCAGCCTTAATTCTTCGTACTTCTTACCGTCTTGCGCCAGGAGGAATGCAAGAACTGTCACTTCAACTACAGAGACTGTGGGACAGAAGTTTTGGCAGACCTAGTTTTCGCTCCGGGGAGCCCCATTTATATCCGGGAAGATAAGCCTTTTTGTCTGCATACTAATTATCAAGAACTCAACAAAGTGGCAGTCAGGAACCGTTTGCCCCGACCATGTATTGGCAACCTGTTGAGTAGTTGCGAGAGTTAAGCTCCCATTCGAGGATTGACTAACGAACAAACTATCATCAGATGGAAGTCCAATGAGAGAATGCTCTTAGAACGGCATATCAAACGCAATGTGGCTAGTGCGACTTTGTACACCATGACTATCGAGGTAATCAGCACACCGGCAGCTTATGGACCACAAGAATCGACCGTGGTTATTGATGACGTTGTGGGTCATTTCCTAGAGGAAAGGACATCATGGACGACTTATGTATCTTATCTTAGAACTCCTAAGGGAGGAGACATTACGTGTGAAGTCTTGTTTAACGTAACATCTAGACTCGAGAGATGCATTTTGATCATGTAATCAACGAAGTGGGGATACACGTTGATCGTGCTAGGATCCATTTTGTTAAAAGCCGATTGGCACCAAAGATTCCTTCGGGGGTACAACAATTTCTTGGTTTCGGTGGATGCTGTTGTAGATTCAGCACAAGATTTTCGAAGATCGCGCAGTTTAACTCTCATAAACACAGTAGGGTGCTGTGTTCGTGGGAGACAAAACAGGAGAGCGTCTTTTAAGTTTTCGAATCCCAACTCTGCAATGCACGGAGCATCGTCTTCGCCCGAAGGTGCGAGTGATCTACTGGTATACCTTAAGGGTTCGAATCAGAGTCTCGGCTACACATCGATGCAACACGAGAAAGTGATGGCTTACGTAGTGGAATTACAAGAAGAGTTACACAAGACCCAACCTGCGGTGGAACCCATGGTCTTTGGATTTGAGTTGGAGGTGTTGAGTGTGAAGCCACTTGTGGTTTGTCAAAGATTGTGGCAGAGTAGGCAGGAGCCATGTTTTGCGGCTGTCAAAAGAAGTCGGCGGAAGACATCAATTTCTCTTCTACTTCATTTCTTTGGTTGACAAACTATCATGTAATCTCTATATAAGAAACTGATCTGTATTGTAATCTGTGTGCAATGGAATGAAAGAAATACCTTAGTTGCCCCGTGGATGTAGGTTGCAGTTGGCAACCGAACCACGTAAATTCTTGGGTCGTTTATTTTTCTATTTCTGCGGTTGAGTGTTCGTGAGTGTGTGTTGCTTCCGCGTACGTATACCCCAACAACTGGTATCAGAGCTTCGGCTCGGTTACACACGAAGAAAAAGATTCGAAAGAAAGACAGAATACCTGAGATCGCGATTAGGTTGGTGTGTCAGTAGTTTGAAGCCGACTGGAATCGCCGGAGCCCTGTGAATCGCTGGTTCTGTGGTTGTCTTGTGTTTGAAAGAAGAAAAATGAAAGTTTTTTTTTCTTTGGCTGAAGGTAGAAGAAGAAGAGCATGTCTGACTTGGAGATGGTTGGTGAATGAAAGTCATTTCTCAAAAAAAAAAAAAAAAAAAAAGAGCATGTCCTTTTTTTTTTGTCAAAAAGTTGCTTGCATGTCTCCCACGTTCGTTCAAGATAAGAATGAAAAAAAAGGGGGTTATTTTTTTTATTCTTGTGGGTCCAACAACAATATAAAATAAAGGGGGTATTTTTTGTTGTGGGACTAGGTGATCGAGTGGTGATTTAGAGTTTGTGGTTGTCGATTAATTTTTTTTTTGTCGACTGGAGCCGGGTAAATTCTTGGAGATCACCGGATTAATTTTTTTTGGACGAGGTGATCGAGGTTTGTACCAAATTAAAATATTATTTAGCCGTTTTTTAATTCGATTGGAGCCGCTGGGATATTCAGCCGTTGGTCGAGTTTGGGTTGCGGGCTAAATATGGTTTTTGTTTCAAGTTCATGTTTTGACATTTATTATGAACCGAAAAATTTGTGGAACCGAGGTTTGTGACGGTTTCGGGTTTCGGTTGATTGGGTTGTCATGGGAACTTGGATGTGGTACTGGTCGATGGGTGAGAACATGGAGAAAATGGAATCAACAGGGTTGTTGATGTTGACACAAGTGAAAAGAAAGTCAATTGCAAGTCATGTAACTATTGCTTGTTGAAAGCTCTATTGTAGTTATAATCATTTTCCGGTTAGCTGGTCTGGAATTGTGGATGGTATTCCTTGTTCGGTGGTGATCAGCTGTTTGACATTTGAGTGGATCTTTGTACTGGTACTGGGTGAAGGTTTTTTCACAGGAATAGTACGAGTAAAGGTTCGGCTCACGGAGTGTCATTTGGCATGGGTTGGGATAACAGTTACAGTGGGAGCTGGGCATAGTTGACTTGTGGGTTGCATGGAGGTTCAGACATCTTTGGAGTCGATGTCATGAATATTTGAATTCTGCTTCTGAGAATGCGTCTGGGTTTGATGCATTGGGACTCAGTGGAAGGCAGTGAAGACACTTGGGTCATGGATTCTGGTGCTTCGTTTCACGCCATGCACAGTGGGGAAACGACGGTGAATCTGAAAGAAGGTAACTTTGGGAAGATATGATTAGCTAATGATCAAATTCATTGTGTTACGGGCATGGGAGATGTTAATCTGGTTACTCCATTGGGTAAATGGAAGGTGATTAATGAGAATCTGGTTATTGCACGTGGAAAGAAGCGAGGATCATTGTATATGGCTAAGGTATCTGCTGAGGGAGTGACCATCCCAGTTAAGCAAGACAAAGTTTGGTTCGCTGAATCTAAGGGGCAAAAGAGGGTTCGTATTGCAAGGGCGAAGCCTGGTGCCAAGGTGATTCAAGCTGAACGGGATCGGAGGTTTAAACTAGGAGTTTAGTGACAATGGGAGCATGGGACGTGTTCCGGGTAAAGTCAGATAACTCCGTTGGGTTTTGAAGACTGGTATTACGATTGATAAAATCTCTCCTGGGAAACAATTGCTGAATTTGGAGAGTGGTATTGATTCTCGGTGTATCTCTGGATCCGGTGAAGTGTGCAAGCCGGTTGAGATAGAGAATGAGTCAGTGGTGGTTTCAGTCACGGCTGGGTCTGGTAAGACTGTTGGGTCGGAGTTCGAGGGAGCTTCAGCTGGCCCTCAGGAATAATGAAGGCGGGGTAACTAGGAAGGTACTAAAGTTTCTTACAGATATACAGATGCACTGTTGAAGCACAGATGAAGATTGTTCCGTGGCTTCAAGTGGGAGATTGTTGAGTGTGAAGCCACTTGTGGTTTGTCAAAGATTGTGGCAGAGTAGGCAGCAGCCATGTTTTGCGACTGTCAAAAGAAGTAGGCGGAAGACATCAATTTCTCTTCTGCTTCATTTCTTTGGTTGACGAACTATCATGTAATCTCTATATAAGAAACTGATCTGTATTGTAATCTGTGTGCAATGGAATGAAAGAAATACCTTAGTTGCCCCGTGGATGTAGGTTGCAGTTGGCAACCGAACCACGTAAATTCTTGTGTCGTTTATTTTTCTATTTCTGCGGTTGAGTGTTCGAGAGTGTGTGTTGCTTCCGCGTACGTATATCCCAACAGGAGGCATTCCTTGGACGGTACCAAATGAATTACCTAGATCGATCACAAAGGCCTCCCGTGTACCCTTATTGTGAAAGATCTAAACATGTGATGACATCACTGGAAAGAACTCTCGAGCGGCTACGATTATGGAACCTAAACGCGTACGAGCATGCAGCTCACTAACGACTCTAGCCTATCCGATCAGGTTCGCCTTGTGCTAATCGAAGCATTAAAGGAAGAGGAATTTCAAGCTGGGTCCATGCGGGGCATGGAAAAGCAACTTTTGGCAAGACGGACGATATTCACTACCTCATGGAATGAATGTGAATCTCATTTCACGGCAACGGTATGGAAATTGTGTTGAGCAAAGCACACCGGATTCGAAATCCTAGTCATCTGGGTTTTGATGAAAGATGTTTGAATTTGTAAATTGGGCATGAAAACCCACCTAGCAATGTATGTGTATGACGTTTGAGTTGTGGAAGGTCAATTTGAAGTATCAGAAACCGGCAACACCCATATGGAAGACGGGAGCCGACTGCCATGGATTTTGCCACTAGTCTACTTACAACACGAAACGGAAACAGTATCACATGGATTATCGTTGATCGCCTCATGCAGCCAACACACCTTCTTGCAGTCAAGGAAACTAACGAGTATCCACAGCCAGTGGACATTCCTCTGAAAGAGGCGGCTAGTTAGGCATGAAGTGCCAACTCCTGTATCTCTGATTTTGATCTATACCTGATTTATAACAAGTACAACACAACACTCTTGGCACACGTCTAGACATGAGCATTACTTATCACCATAGGGCAACCGGTCAGAGTAAACGAACCCCCCTGACACTCGAAGACATGTTGCAAGCACGTGTGTGATTGACTTTAGTAAAATTTGAGGGATATTTACCTTTGGTTGAGTTCTATTGCGGCAGTTACCATTCTAGTATCCAGACAGCTCTGTTTGGTGCATTGCCTAGATGATAATACCAACCCTTTTGTTGGACTAACTACGGGTCCAGGACTTGTACTCGAGACTCCTGGGAAGGTTATTTATATCGAGAGTTGTCTGGCAACGCGTGATTGGCAGGAAAGCTGATAAGCTTAGGAAACACTGGAAGATCGCTGTAGGCGATCGTCTCACGTTGGAAGTCTCACCCTGGGAGGGTGTGGTACACTTGGGAAGCATGGGGAGCTCAACTTACATCACTTTGAGCCATGCAACGTTCAAGGAAGAATGGGTAACGTGACTTACAAACTCGGGTTACCCAACGAATTGGATAACGTGCATGATGCCACTTATGTTTCGAATCTAAGGCAGTGATTGTCCGATGAAACGTTTGGGATACCTTTACTAGCGTCTGAGGTTAATGACAAGTTGCAGTTGTTGAGGAATCTACTGAAATCATGGACCGGGGCGTCAAGATTCGCTAGCATAGTCAAATCCAAATCGTGAGAGCTCGTTGGAACTCAAAACATGGACCGGAGTTCACGTGGGAACGCAATGATCGGAGTAAGCTCCAGTATCCTCAGTTGTTCAAACAGTTGTATCAACCTCTGGTATCATCGGCGAATTTCAGGACGAAATTCCCTTTCTAGTTGGGGATGATGTGGCACCTGCGGAAAATCCACAGTCATCCTGCGTTAACATTTTTTTGTTTTGGACTGCTTGACAAATTTCGGGACAAAATTTATTTCAAGTTGGGGATGATGTGACAACCCGCGATTTCAAGTCTTTCATTTACGTATCACTGGTTTAGTAATTCTGTTTTGGTAGATTGTTTGATGTTATGAAAAGTGGCATTAGTTTGGAGTTTGTTGAATCAATAAACACATGCAACCTACAACTACAAAATATCACCTGATTTCAATTGGACCAACACTAACTTGAGCAGTGTGCAACCAATATGAATTCTATTGGGCCGAGAGTTTAGTGGATCTAAAGTCAACATAAATGGCCGACAAACTCAATTCATTACTTAACTCTTATTGGGTCACTCAAGGTTAGTGGACTACAAGTTGATTACTGTTAACGTGATTGGACCTTTTTTCAAAGTGATGAATAGAGTTTCGTCAATAGAGTTCCGTCACCCATCTTCACGACGAAACAGATCATGTTTCGTCCAAGAGAGTTTCGGCCCAGTTCATGTTTCGTCCAAGAAGAGCTTCGGCCCAGGTGAGGCCCAGCATGTATTGAGTATAATTGTTTCGCATCCGCACCATTTAGAAACCCTACGTTATCTCTTCCTCTCCTCTCATACTTGACGGGAGTTCCATGGTTCGAAGTCCCATTGTGACGTCTCCTTGAACGTGACAAAGCCCTCTTTTCGAAGCACCCTTCTCCTGGGTCTAGCATATTTTCTCTCGGTTAGTAATCATATTATTTTTTATTTAGTTAATGTTCTCGGCTACACGTGATTTATGTACGGATTGTAGTAATTGTGTTTGTGTAATAACCGGAATGATGAAATTGATTAGTGATGCATGATAGCGAAGTTCTGGTGAATTGTTATGTTAACCGAATGGTTACATAGGATTATATGTTATCAATGTGATGGAAAATCCTTGTGTGGTTGAATCCCTAAACCTGATGCTTATGTTTGTAATCAGAGCTAATAGTGGTAGTATTTTGATAGACAATGAATTGCTATTCAATTTTTGAGATGGTTCAGTTGATCGATCTGATTGGAAGGTGAATCAGATAGTGAACTATGTTGCGAGTAGGTAGGGAGGGTTGATGATAGAAACCTTCAACTAATCTCAACATAACATGTAGAGATGTTTCTCCATGAAAGGTCACGACGAAACATTTAAGTTTCGCCATGTGAGGTTTCGTCGGAATACCATGCGATGTTTCATCGGAATGCATGTGTTAATGAATTAACTGAATAATTAATATGATGTATTATGTGTGTAGATAATGGCATTTTATAATGGCAGCCCATGTGTGTAGATATATACAATATTTATCCAGCTCGAACTCCGATGAGGATAATTATTATGTTAATTGTGATGCCATTCTATGATACAGTATTTATATATGTAGATAATGGCGGCCTTGTGTGTGGTTGTAATCTGAATCAAATCAAACATGTGCATATTATTATTATAATGTTGTTGAAACAGTGGTTTAGTATTTCAAGTTTGGAATATGATCATCATTATCAATAACCTTTGACCATTAATAGTTTGCATGTATTGAAAATTGATCTGTGATATGTCGGCCATACAATATCTGTATGCAACGGTTAATGAGTTCATATGAAATATGAATCGATGATATAAATGTGTATACAACTTGAATACCAGTATGTGATGACAATGAATAACTAATGTACAAGAGTAATTGTTACGACTAGTCATATGTTATGTGTTTCTGGTACACCACTGGATTGATGGTGTATGTAATACTTGTGTGCTACATATGTAATGTGTACAAGAAATTTGTGATTAAGTGTTATGAAACTGACAGTTACTGGTAATCATATTAGGATCTGGTTGATCAACTGAAAACGTAAACAAGTAACTAATCTTACCGAGCAAACCAAGGTGAGTTCATTGCTCTTTTCCAAGCATGCATCCCGGGAAGGGAAATCGGGTAACGTTCCAGGGAGGAATGTCAGGTTAATGGGATGTTTGTTATTACTCATTTCTATCATATAAGACCCCTTACATTTACCGATAGTTGCCGGGGAGGCAACGAGGTTATTAGTTGATAGCGCTATTAGGTTTGGCACCCTCACACCGTACCGGGGAGGACGGGCGTGAACTAATTACCTTAAAGCATGACCAATGTTTTGATAGAGACATTGGGGTTGGGCAAATACATCTTGTAGCCATTGCGGTAATCGAGTTAATAACAGCATCAAATCAAATCATTGAATCTGTGAAACGTTTTAATCTGGTAACTGGTATCTAAACACTTTAACAAAACTTTGAACTCACCAGCGTCATCTGACACACATGTCTGCATGCTTGCAGGTCTGTAGGTTTATATCTTGGAACTTGCTGTCTGGAAGGCTGGAGTGGTCATGGGTCGAGATACATGGAATCGTAACACAAGACTAATAGTTTACGTATGTGTGATTTATGCAACATTTAACAACTGAGTTATGCTTCCGCTGTGTAAAATGAATTATATGTAACGTTTTGTAACACTTTATATTAATGGATGAAAGTTTTATTTAAACATATTTATGAGTTCAATGTGATTGGTGGCTAAAGATCCTGGTACGTCACACGCCCTGCGGTGTTTCCGCAAGTGGTATTTTGGGGGTGTGACATCCTTGGCCACATTGTGAATGAATCAGGGATACACGTGGATCCTGCTAAGATTGATGCTATCAGAAATTGGCTGGCACCGAATACTCCTTCAGCGGTGCGACAATTTCTCGGTCTCACTGGTTATTATCGGAGATTTATAAAGGACTTCTCGAAGTTCGCTCAACCTCTTACCACATTAACACAGAAAGGCGTTGTATACTCATGGGGAACGAAACAAGAGGATGCTTTCCAGTTACTGAAACAGAAACTCTGCAGTGTGCCGATTTTGTCTTTACCTGAAGGTACATAAGATTTTGTGGTATATTGCGACACTTCGATTCAGGGTCTCGGTTGCGTGCTGATGCAACGCGAGAAGGTGATAGCCTATGCCTCTCGACAGTTGAAGGTTCACGAGAGAAATTATACGACACACGACTTATGTGACACCCGGCTTTTTGGCCGTACCGTACAATTGTAACATGTGTTGTGAATAGGTAACAGGGCTATATTTGACTGATTATGATGTTTATATGTGAAATTTTATGATTTGGTAAATTTAAACATTGATAAAAATTATGTTGGCAACAATAAAATAAACGCTTATCGCGTAACGGTTAAAATGCGAAACGAACGTCGGTGACCACCCGATCAGTGTTAAAATCCTAAAAATAGTCTATTATGATTTGAATAATAATTTTAATCCTATTCGTGAGGAAAAATAAACTAAAACGCTAAGAAACTCTATTTTTCGAGTTTAAGCGCGTACCGCGCGATGCAGCGCATATACCGACAAAATACTGTCAACGCAGCCTGTCAAGGCAACTGATACTCATTTTAGTAATAATTTAATGAGTTTATTACTTTAGAATGATAAAAATAAATAAAAACTCATAAATCCTTATTTTTGCGATTTTAAACTCGTACCGCGCAGCACGGCGCACATACTGCCAAATACCGACAACGTAGCCAGTCCCGGCAAACAAAATATTGTTCAATAATATTTTGGTGAGTTTATTTTTATAGAGTGTTAAGAATAATTTAAAACGCACCAAAACGGGATTAAAACGCTAGATAAAATACCCGGTATCCAGTAAAATACCAGTTTTTGGCCAATGAATCTTATATTTATATATATAGTCGTGTGGGTATGTGTGTATGGGGAATAGATGGCAGCCATGCACATCTATTTCTCACTCTCTCACCTCCACTCATTGGCCTTAATGGGAGGTGTTGATGATTATGTTTCACTAACTCCTTTTAAACCTCAAGAATACTTACAATTCCAAGAATGAAATTTCAAACCAAATCATATTCTCTCTCTCTAAATATTCAACCGAAAACTCCCTTCAAACATCCATATTCTCAAAAATCTTAAGGATCTTGTAAGAATCAACTTAAATCCAAGGTGCTTCCAAGCTATTTTGATGATCCAAAGGTGCTTTCAAGGCGAAACAAGCTCCATAACATCAAAATCTTGTCAAAACCTACTAAAATCTTGAAAGGTATAAACTTGTTTTTAAAACCATGATCTTGATTCTTGGTGATGAAAATGATAGTGAAAAGTTTCTCTTGATTCTTAAGAAATTTCACAAACTTGAAAGTAATAACAAATGGGTTTTCAAAGAAAATAAAAATGGATGTGTGTGTATATATATATATATATATACCCGTGAGTGTATGCATGTATATAAGAGATTTGAGATTTGATTGTTGATGGATTCTTGTTTGACATGATCCTTGAAAGATTGTTACATGCATGAATCAAAAAGTTTTCATACAAGAAGGTTCTTGTGATTTGAGAAGATGACATAAAAGTGTATATATATATATATATATTAGAAGTATATATGTATGTGTATGCATGTGTCGTATATATGTATGTGTGTATGCATTGTATGTAAGTTTTGTTTACTAGCAACTAAATGGTACATGCATTTACACTTTAATGATCATATGTATGATTAGATAATAATTTGATGATGATACATGGATAACATGAATTTAAAGTGTGTAGATGCATTTAAGTGCATGTGGGATGATGGTGATATGGTATGGGTGTATTGGATGTACTTACTTGAACATGCATGTTGAGATATGATCATGAAATGATGATTTGAGTATGATTTGATGAAAATAAATTTTAATCAGAATCTAAACACTAAAAATATGAATATTTTAAGTGTTAAAATGGTATAAAACTTTGTCATAAAGTTTACTAGCTTTGCATGTTGTACTTGGTGCTTTATGTGTTGTAAAATACGTGAAATCGCATGATTTAGGTGACTTACACAAAAACTGCACTAATCGGATTATAACCATCATCTTAATCAGTAAATAACATGTATTGTGTTAAAATATCAAGTCGTTTCGAGTTGGGATGATTATAGTAACGTTTAACGCAAAACTATGCGTTAAAACGTTCAAAAATCGGCTTTTCGAGTGATTTTTATAAAACTGATTTAGATCAGTAAGTAAACTAATATTTTTAGTTTAAAAATAATCATTTTAACTAATTTTAAGTTTACTTGGTGTTTGGTTGGTCATACGTGACTTCCGACGCCCGAAACCGTTACCGAATCGCTAAAATACGCATTTTTCAATGTACACTAATATATGTAAAATTTTGAGTGAACCTTATGTGATAAAATGTGTTAAGTGATTTAAACATGTAAATGTGATAATATGTTAAGTGTTAACTTGATAATGGGAAATTTAGACTATGTGTGTATACTTGTGCGTTTTGTGCGGTAGAAACGGTATAAATTGCGTTAAATGTGTAACTTATTTATCGAGCATGAAATTTGGTACATACGAGATGTTTTATGTATATTTTCTTTAAAAATGACAAAATAGATAAGTTAACGATATTTCGCGTGTTTCGGTGTTAAATTATGTAAACATTTATGTATATAAATATTACGACGCGCAAATCGTAGATATATTGCGTATAAACGGGAGAGTTAACGGATTTACACAATAATGGTCACCAATAAAATCGTTCAAGTCGCAAAACCATATATATATATATAGACTCATATATGTACTAACGTGCCAACATAATACAAAATGACAACTTTTCAAGAAAATCTCAAAGTTTTTAAAAACTCCGACTACAAGAAAATTGACTATTAAATAAATTCACTAGGTGAGCAAACGATGTAATCGAATGAGGAGGAACATTTACGAGCCATTTCAAGGCAGATCCTGTTAAGGTAGAACCAAAACCCTTGCATAGGCACGCTTCCTTGAGCTCCGGAGGGATAGGATTAATCTCCATTCTTTCTCTATACTGGGCAATATGCTCTTCAGGATCCGTAGTCCCATCATACAATTTCATGTTGGGAGTTTGAAATCTCTTTGGGATTTCAGCATCACAGATAGGATATGCAAAGCGGGATATTCAGTGGCTATCTTGGGATACTTCCGGAATTGGCTGGACCACTCCAGGTACACTGGATATCATGTCTTTCAATTTCTGAAGCTCCCTAGTAAATGTTGACGTCATACTTGCATCCTGCAAATATCCACTATTGTTAGTAGCAAGAATATTATTATTATTATTATTCGACGCATTACCAGTCTAAGGATTCTGGCCATATCCTGAAGCATATCCTGAGCTCCTCACAGTTGACATCCTGGCCGAGGAGGGTATTTCAGGAGTACGATTCTGGGAATGGCTAGGCACAATATTTCCCCTGTTATCCTCTGTATATACGACATATCTAAAATTCAAAGCTCTCGGCAGTAATGGAGTGACGATATCCTCAGCGGGTCTACTTGAGCTAGATTTCAAGATTTGTATTTCTCTGATCAGCATTTGGTTTGTTTCCTGTTGCTGCCTCATCTGTTCCTGTACACTTCCAAATAAGGTTAGAATTTCATCATTAGAAGCTAAAACGGGAGCAGATCCCTGAATACTCCGAGTAGGGATAATATCCTGAGGTTGTGAAGAAGCTTGCTTCCTTGGAGGAGGTGGTGGAAGCACCGAACCAGTTTTAGCAGAAGTTGTAGCAAACACGGTGGAGGAGCTCATGTTTGATCTTGAGGCCATTGTAAACAATGTGGCAAAAAGTTTTGAGAATAGAAAACCAAGTAACGATTTCACAAAGATTTTTAGTAAAGATAGCACCACTTGCCCCACGGTGGGCGCCAAATTGTTTTGGTAAAAAATTACCGAAGCAATTAAGTGATCAAATTAGTTAAGTGAGGTAGTGTGCTAAAAAGTGTGTTGGAAATATGCTGGTTAAGTTGTTTGGAAAAACAGTTTCCAGGATACGGCTCAGGATATTGAGCTGTATCTACGATCAAACTATGAGCAAAAAGTAAAGGGGGTGACACGAGATGTACGAGGAAAGCCCTTGATCAATCTAGATCGCCGGCACAAAACCTCGGGAGCTGACAATCGCAGCTGCCTTGTTCTTCTTATTGCTTTAAACGTCAGGATACAGTGCAGGATATTGATCAGATCGCTAAGTGTTACAATGCTTTTTGTGAAAGTGAAAGTTGCGAGAGAATAAGTGTGAGAGAGTAGTGAGTGTAGTTGTGATGTCCTATTCGATCTGATTTATCCACCTATTTATAGTTATGAAATACAAACTAAAATTCCTATAAACGTGGGATGCTCCCGAATATTCCATTTTTAACGTTGTTGACCGAGTAAAGCGGCTTCAACGTCTTCATTCGAACGACTTGGAAAAGGGTCTTCGTGAACGTTGGGAACCTGGACTCGTACTACTGCACACAATCCGTTAGTGATCCTCAGGATACCATCCAGGATGTTACCAATATCCTGAATGAATATCCCGGGTAGGAACATATATCATGAAACTAAGATATAACTTAAGATATTTCCCAGGATATGGGCTCAGAATTTCACCCATAACACTCTTCATCGCAACGATGCCCAGATATCCGAGCAGACTGTAACACCCGTGCCTCCACGGCCATCAAACAAATACCAAACCAATGAAATATTATATTTCATACTTGGGATTTGTAAAAATATGTGTATCATTTGCACATATCAATTCTCGTTCAATTTCAAGCTTTAAATCGCTTTCTGGAGGGTTATACGCGCTCTGATGAGTAGATATAACCAGTTTAATCCAACGAACACTCCGGAATAGTGAAATAGGCTTAACATACCTTAAATAACCTTTACATAACTTAGAAATAAGTTTTGGAAGGTTTGGTATGCCGAAATCAAGTTAATTCGCTTACAGGGACTAAAGTTGACAAACTGCGAAAGTATGTCAATTTGAACTGTAACAGACATTCCGGAACATGACCATAAGTTAAACATGCCATAAATATCCTTTACATAGCTTAGAAATAGGCTTTGAGGTGTTCGGTATGCTAAAATAAACTTTTGTGTCATTCAGGGACTAAAAGCGTCAAAAAGTGCACAAGTTTGCATTTTTACGCATAACTTACGTTCTGAATACATCCGGACATCCAAAAATTTATGTAAGCACTAAAGTATTTTATTTTAGTGTTCGGCATAAGAAAAATCCATTCGTCACGTCATTTGGTTCGTTTTTCGCATTCGGGACCAGATTCGATGTATTAGCCGTTGTTTAATTCACAACCACACATTCTAAACTTGCTTAGTCAGCGGATAAGGATGGAATTTTGGCACCATAACTCTGCAACACATGTATGGATGGAATTTAAACACCTAAACACCATAACTTTGCAACACATGTATGGATGGAATTTAAACACCTAAACACCATAACTTTGCAACACATGTATGGATGGAATTTAAACACCTAAACACCATAACTTTGCAACACATGTATGGATGGAATTTAAACACCTAAACACCATAACTTTGCAACACATGTATGGATGGAATTTAAACACCTAAACACCATAACTTTGCAACACATGTATGGATGGAATTTAAACACCTAAACACCATAACTTTGCAACACATGTACGGATGGGATTAAGGCACGTTTTCCATGAAACGATCTTAACGGTTCGGGTATTCCTATAAATACCCCATACCCCCCATTGCTAAAATCACTAGAAACTTGATTTGAGAAACTCTAAGTTGAAACATTTGTTTCATACCTGAGATTTTTGAATCGAGTTTAGCATTCGGGGACCCTTCGTAAGTATTCTTTCGTTCTTTTCCTTATTTTATTGCTTTTAGAGTCAGAAAGTCAAACTTTGTTTGACTTTCAGCGTTGACCAGTAATGGTCAATGCGAAGTTCGTTTGAACTTCGCAACGTGAGTGTAATCACGTTGGTTATAGTCCCTTGGGACTATGCCCACTGATTACCACGTTGTCTAGGGTCGTAGGGTAGGCGATCTAATAAATCGCCTATACCTTCGAACTCGACCCATTTGGTCGATCATTAGGATCCGACCAAATACATTAGGTGACCATAGTAGGTAGGGAATAACCTTCCGAGGTCATACCCTATGGTCACATCGTTTAAGTAGTTGTATGATAGGTAGTTTATATGCCTTAGGTAAATTACCAGAATACCCTTTTCATGTATAATTGATAATTAAGCATATGTAACCTAAACTTTTGTCATATAACTGATTATGTAACATGTTTAGGCATATAACACTTGTCATAGGACTAGTTAGACGGTCCGAACGCGTTGCACGCGCACGACGCGTTAAAGTAGCATATGTTACCTTAATGGGTCGCGATGGGTCGAAAGCAATTAGGTTAGGTTTCATTGTAGTATGTAGGCCTTGTTAAACCATATCATATGAGTTCCAATACTCATTCGGTTTACCAAGCCTCATCCTATCCGATCTCCCGATTTAAGTCCGGTTTATTTATATAGTTTTAGATTGCCGACTGATTCCGTGCTCCCTCTAGCTTTGTTTGGTTGTTGTTCAAGACCTCTAAGCATTCTCAGGCGAGTACATTATTCCCCTATTTTACTGCTTTCAATTGTTTTGGGGTGACTCATCTGTGCTAAATGTTTTCGATGTTATAACGATGGTTTCAAAAACGATTAAGACGATTTATACAAAACTAATAACGATTTCATAAAGTGAACAAACTTGTTGGTTGTAGTTACATAACAAATGACATTCATTAGCAATGATCAAGCCGACCAGTATTAGGTTATGGTACCATAGGATCTGACAAATCCCGTTATTTACTACACCTGTGGTTATGTGTGGGTATGGTAGGTAGCGACTGAATCTGTAATTGTTAACTTACCCTATGGAGGTTTGTTAATACGAAAACGAGAAGCGACGAAAACGAGAAGCGACGAAAACGAGAAGCGACGAAAGTCAAGAAGGTTTGAATGTTATTAGCGAGACGACCATATAAGTAGTTTCACGACCTAAAACGAATTAAACGATTTACGATTGGTTTTCACGCGATGTTTTAACGATTGGGTAACGATTGGGTTTCACACGATGTTTTAACGATTGGGTTTCACACGATGTTTTAACGATTGGGTAAACATTTGTACATGATTTACATTTGGTCATGCATTTCCACGAAACATAGTATTGATTTAAACCAAGTTTTACTTCAATACTTTGTTTTGTGCGTTTCACCTATGGTTTAGTTGATGAATTTCACTAGCCATACATATCATTTTGGTTATACATATTACATGATTTACATTGGGCATGAACAATACTTTGGTGGTTTGGTTTGGGTAAGTGATTTGAGTAACGGTGCGTGTGTAATATGATACAAGCATGGTGGATACGCCGCTGGTACTTCCTATATATAAGTGTTTGTATGGTATTAAATATTGTAGCATTATTTGAATCATTTCAGTTTGAGACATAAGAACATTTTATACAAGTAACATACTTTTCACAAGACATTTATTTACAAACAACTTTTCTTATACAAACTCATACTACATGGTTATTCAATTAATCATGCATTATTTTCTTATTTATACATATCACCTAAACTTATTATTTTCAAATGATTTACAAAGACAAAGCAAATTACAAGGTTCATGACTAAACATTTTCTTAAACAGAAGTCATGAATCTTATTTTCACAAAACCTATGTACTCGCCAGCATTTCTTTGCTGACCTCGTTTTCACATATGTTTCAGGTATTGTTGGATGATATCGATTGATAAGATGCATGCTCACATAGGACTGGACACGGCCTTAGTGACTAAATAACAATGATAGACTATGTTTAAATAGTGTATTTAGATTTCAAGACGATGTAATTATTCAATGTTTAATAAAACAAAACACTCTTTGGTATCCATGGTTATGAAACATTAATTCTGTTGCAACACGCCTCGATGTTTCCGCCACGTTTTGTTGTTTTACGTGGTCGGGGTGTGACAGAAAAGATGGTATCAGAGCCAATGGTTATAGGGAATTAGGTTATTAGTAATTAGTAATGCTTTGACCTAGTCTATAACCTTCTTAGGACCCTAACGCGAGTTTACTTGCGTTTAGTCATAAAACAATACCGTCACCTATCCTTAGGCGACGACCACAACAAGAACATAAATTTCAAAACCGCTATGAAAACTAATCATCTGTTCTAGGATGATTGATTACAAGGTTTTGAACCCTCTATTGTAAGGTTTTGAACCCTCGGTTATATGGTTTTGAACCCCTTTTAATTTTTCAAAATCTCAACAAGGTTTTGGGTTTTAAATAATGTGAACACGTGCAAACTGGAAGGGTGAATGCCTGTATTCTGGGTTTTCTGTCTAGGCAAGCACTTCGTATACATCTCATCAGACGCGAGACCATTTGTGCTTACCTGGGAATTCTTGGGATGAGTGTTCACTTATAGGCGAGCATGTCTTCGCGATACATTATTTTTGACCTATTTACTTTGATTAAATCACCGAGGTCGTTTGTTGCTTTGTAGTAACAAACAAATGACCACTATCCTTGCTTTCATCAGATTTGTTTCATCTCATTCTTTTCGTCTAATTCTCTCACTCGTTTCCTTGTCAGACAATGCCTCCTCGACGCGATACCCGAACCGATACTCGGACTTTTACTATTGAAGAACTCGCAGCCCTGATCTCTCAACAGGTGGCTGCTGTGGTTCCCGGTGTTGTAACCCAAGTCCACGAGATGTACAACAACGGCAACAACAACAACAATAATGCACCGTGTAATTTCAAGAACTTCAATTCTGCGAAGCCACTTAAGTTTTCTGGGTCTCAAGGAGCAACTGCGCTCCTGCAGTGGTTTGAGAGTATCGAGAGCACATTCAGACATGTGCAGTGTCAGGATGCGCGTAAGGTGGAATTTGCTTCGAGTGTGTTTGAAAAGCGAGCGCTTACTTGGTGGAATGGTGTTATGCGAGATAGGGGTGCCGAAGTGGCGTTGGCACAAACATGGACAGAGCTTCGGGCTCTCATGATGAAGGAGTTTTGTCCCCGTCACGAGATTCGAGTTTTGGAACGAGAGTTTGACGACTTAAAGCAAGATGGGGCTGAACACCGTGCGTACACGGATCGTTTTGAAGAACTCAGTCTATTGTGTCCCACCATGGTTACCCCTCTGGAGAAAGCGATCGAGAGATACATAGATGGTTTACCCGATTCTATTATGGATATTTTGATCGGTGTTAATCCTACCACCCTTCGTCAAGCAATCGAGTTGTCAGCTACACTGACTGAGTCTCAAGTCAGAAAGGGTAAACTCACCCGCAAGGATGATAAAAAGAAGGCAACCGATTCTGGAAAGGACAAGAAGAAGGATAAGGGGAAGGGTAAGGAAGGTGAGACGTCGAAGAAATCGAAGAAGCGGAAGGGTGCCCAAAATTTTGCTGTTACAGCACGGACTGCTCAGAACCTGCAGAATCCACCGGCTCAGCCACATGCAAAGAAGGCATATGCTGGTACCGCACCACATTGTGCCCGTTGCAACGGTCATCACGTTGCACAGCAAGATTGCAAGAAATGCACAACGTGTGGTAGACTTGGGCATTTGGCCAATACTTGTCGTCTGAGACAAAATCAGGCTGCTCAGGTTCAAGCTCCGGTTCAAGGGAATGCTGCGAGATTCCCACTGGGTTCATGTTTCAACTGCGGAGAGTTTGGTCATTTCCGCCCCAACTGTCCGAGACTGGTGAATGCAAATGCTAACGCAAACCCGAATGCGAACGTTCACGTCAATGTGAATCCAGCACGTGGTCGAGTGTTTAACATCAATGAGGCAATCGATGATGAAGAAGTGAACTTTTAGTATTTTGTATTTCCTCTGGTTGTTATCTTGTAACATTTAAAGACAATGCGGTTGCTATATAAATAAAAATTTGTGGTTTTTATTTTTAACTAATGCAATTGTATGAATGTTTGATCCAACCTTATGATGTTAACACAAAGACAAAACTACTCGTGTGGTTCTGTCATTTTTATGATCACTTGTGATCTCCCTAAGAACCTCAAACACTTGTTTCTTTTAAATCTAAAGTATCTTATCGTCTTGTACCGTTCGAGATGCAAGAATTATCAAAACAGCTTCAAGAGTTGTCTGATAAAGGATTCATCCGTCCGAACTTTTCACCGTGGAGAAACTCCTGTTCTCCTTGTGAAAAGAACAATGGATCTTTTCGATTATATATCGATTAACGTAAGCCTAGTAAGCTTACCATCAAGAATCGATATTCCCTACCTTAAATCAATGATCCGATCATCTGCAGGGTACTTCATGCTTTTCCAAGATCGATTTGCGTTCTTGGTATCATCAACTTCGTATTCTCGAAGAAGATGTTCCCAAAACGGTTTTCTGCACGAAGTATGGCCATTACGAGTTTATAGTCATACCTTTTGGATTGACAAATGCTCCAGCCATCTTCATGGACTTAATAAATAGGGTCTGCAAGCCTTATTTGGATCAGTTCGTCATTGTTTTTATTGATGACATCTTGATCTATTCAAAGTCCCGAGCCGACCACGATCAACACCTTCGTTGATTTCGGAGCCTGATTGGATTCCTTGTACACCTTAATATGTACATTACAACTCAATTAGGACAAGCCGAATTCCTTTTTAGATCTTCCTATTTTCATAGTTAGATTCTTGAAAATATTTAAAGTGCCAAGTGAAATCCACGGATTGGATTCCTAGTATGCTTTAAATACTCATGTCCAAAGATAACAAATTAAACGATTATACGATTAAACGATTTTGCGATTAAACGATTTTGCGATTAAACGATTATACAATTATGCGATTATGTGTTTATGTGTTATGTGTTCTCCTCTATGTTTTTGTGTGATCCAATTTTCAAATCCTCATAGAATCTTTCGTATCTTTATATGAGGGATTCATAGTAGGATATTCAAAAGGTACTACTTTAAATCCTTAATGGGCTTCTACGTTGTAGTTAAAGACCCTTGGGATTATATGGTACCATTCCATGATTCGATGAGAGACCCTTGAGTGGTCTAGTTAAAGATTGATTCAAGATCTGGTTAAGAATAGCATGTGATGATACAGCTGAAAGGACCCTATGGTGGTCCAATCACCCTCATCACAGGTTCATTCATATGGTTTTCCTCTACACATTATAAAATGGACTGAGTGAACTATGCAAGGAATTGTCTGATTATGGACGCGTACATAATTATGAAATTTAGTGCACAGAAACCCAGTAAGATTTATTATGTGTATGAGCCGATAGTGACAACAATAACAAAATGAGAACGATGTAATGGAGGTACGGTGGACGCACCAATGACGCTTCATATACTTGTATATAAGTATCCCTCTTACATTGCAATCATGATGTTATTAAAGATTACTAGAAGTTCAGAACCCTAACCAATGTTGTTCGATCTTTTCAACTTCATGCTTTCAAGCTCTCACAAGTTTCCTCTAAATAAATTTCGGGACGAAATTTCCTAAAGTAGGGGAGACTGTAACACCTGTGCCTCCACGGCCATCAAACAAATACCAAACCAATGAAATATTATATTTCATACTTGGGATTTGTAAAAATATGTGTATCATTTGCACATATCAATTCTCGTTCAATTTCAAGCTTTAAATCGCTTTCTGGAGGGTTATACGCGCTCTGATGAGTAGATATAACCAGTTTAATCCAACGAACACTCCGGAATAGTGAAATAGGCTTAACATACCTTAAATAACCTTTACATAACTTAGAAATAAGTTTTGGAAGGTTTGGTATGCCGAAATCAAGTTAATTCGCTTACAGGGACTAAAGTTGACAAACTGCGAAAGTATGTCAATTTGAACTGTAACAGACATTCCGGAACATGACCATAAGTTAAACATGCCATAAATATCCTTTACATAGCTTAGAAATAGGCTTTGAGGTGTTCGGTATGCTAAAATAAACTTTTGTGTCATTCAGGGACTAAAAGCGTCAAAAAGTGCACAAGTTTGCATTTTTACGCATAACTTACGTTCTGAATACATCCGGACATCCAAAAATTTATGTAAGCACTAAAGTATTTTATTTTAGTGTTCGGCATAAGAAAAATCCATTCGTCACGTCATTTGGTTCGTTTTTCGCATTCGGGACCAGATTCGATGTATTAGCCGTTGTTTAATTCACAACCACACATTCTAAACTTGCTTAGTCAGCGGATAAGGATGGAATTTTGGCACCATAACTCTGCAACACATGTATGGATGGAATTTAAACACCTAAACACCATAACTTTGCAACACATGTATGGATGGAATTTAAACACCTAAACACCATAACTTTGCAACACATGTATGGATGGAATTTAAACACCTAAACACCATAACTTTGCAACACATGTATGGATGGAATTTAAACACCTAAACACCATAACTTTGCAACACATGTATGGATGGAATTTAAACACCTAAACACCATAACTTTGCAACACATGTATGGATGGAATTTAAACACCTAAACACCATAACTTTGCAACACATGTACGGATGGGATTAAGGCACGTTTTCCATGAAACGATCTTAACGGTTCGGGTATTCCTATAAATACCCCATACCCCCCATTGCTAAAATCACTAGAAACTTGATTTGAGAAACTCTAAGTTGAAACATTTGTTTCATACCTGAGATTTTTGAATCGAGTTTAGCATTCGGGGACCCTTCGTAAGTATTCTTTCGTTCTTTTCCTTATTTTATTGCTTTTAGAGTCAGAAAGTCAAACTTTGTTTGACTTTCAGCGTTGACCAGTAATGGTCAATGCGAAGTTCGTTTGAACTTCGCAACGTGAGTGTAATCACGTTGGTTATAGTCCCTTGGGACTATGCCCACTGATTACCACGTTGTCTAGGGTCGTAGGGTAGGCGATCTAATAAATCGCCTATACCTTCGAACTCGACCCATTTGGTCGATCATTAGGATCCGACCAAATACATTAGGTGACCATAGTAGGTAGGGAATAACCTTCCGAGGTCATACCCTATGGTCACATCGTTTAAGTAGTTGTATGATAGGTAGTTTATATGCCTTAGGTAAATTACCAGAATACCCTTTTCATGTATAATTGATAATTAAGCATATGTAACCTAAACTTTTGTCATATAACTGATTATGTAACATGTTTAGGCATATAACACTTGTCATAGGACTAGTTAGACGGTCCGAACGCGTTTCACGCGCACGACGCGTTAAAGTAGCATATGTTACCTTAATGGGTCGCGATGGGTCGAAAGCAATTAGGTTAGGTTTCATTGTAGTATGTAGGCCTTGTTAAACCATATCATATGAGTTCCAATACTCATTCGGTTTACCAAGCCTCATCCTATCCGATCTCCCGATTTAAGTCCGGTTTATTTATATAGTTTTAGATTGCCGACTGATTCCGTGCTCCCTCTAGCTTTGTTTGGTTGTTGTTCAAGACCTCTAAGCATTCTCAGGCGAGTACATTATTCCCCTATTTTACTGCTTTCAATTGTTTTGGGGTGACTCATATGTGCTAAATGTTTTCGATGTTATAACGATGGTTTCAAAAACGATTAAGACGATTTATACAAAACTAATAACGATTTCATAAAGTGAACAAACTTGTTGGTTGTAGTTACATAACAAATGACATTCATTAGCAATGATCAAGCCGACCAGTATTAGGTTATGGTACCATAGGATCTGACAAATCCCGTTATTTACTACACCCGTGGTTATGTGTGGGTATGGTAGGTAGCGACTGAATCTGTAATTGTTAACTTACCCTATGGAGGTTTGTTAATACGAAAACGAGAAGCGACGAAAACGAGAAGCGACGAAAACGAGAAGCGACGAAAGTCAAGAAGGTTTGAATGTTATTAGCGAGACGACCATATAAGTAGTTTCACGACCTAAAACGAATTAAACGATTTACGATTGGTTTTCACGCGATGTTTTAACGATTGGGTAACGATTGGGTTTCACACGATGTTTTAACGATTGGGTAACGATTGGGTTTCACACGATGTTTTAACGATTGGGTAAACATTTGTACATGATTTACATTTGGTCATGCATTTCCACGAAACATAGTATTGATTTAAACCAAGTTTTACTTCAATACTTTGTTTTGTGCGTTTCACCTATGGTTTAGTTGATGAATTTCACTAGCCATACATATCATTTTGGTTATACATATTACATGATTTACATTGGGCATGAACAATACTTTGGTGGTTTGGTTTGGGTAAGTGATTTGAGTAACGGTGCGTGTGTAATATGATACAAGCATGGTGGATACGCCGCTGGTACTTCCTATATATAAGTGTTTGTATGGTATTAAATATTGTAGCATTATTTGAATCATTTCAGTTTGAGACATAAGAACATTTTATACAAGTAACATACTTTTCACAAGACATTTATTTACAAACAACTTTTCTTATACAAACTCATACTACATGGTTATTCAATTAATCATGCATTATTTTCTTATTTATACATATCACCTAAACTTATTATTTTCAAATGATTTACAAAGACAAAGCAAATTACAAGGTTCATGACTAAACATTTTCTTAAACAGAAGTCATGAATCTTATTTTCACAAAACCTATGTACTCGCCAGCATTTCTTTGCTGACCTCGTTTTCACATATGTTTCAGGTATTGTTGGATGATATCGATTGATAAGATGCATGCTCACATAGGACTGGACACGACCTTAGTGACTAAATAACAATGATAGACTATGTTTAAATAGTGTATTTAGATTTCAAGACGATGTAATTATTCAATGTTTAATAAAACAAAACACTCTTTGGTATCCATGGTTATGAAACATTAATTCTGTTGCAACACGCCTCGATGTTTCCGCCACGTTTTGTTGTTTTACGTGGTCGGGGTGTGACACAGACTGCCAAATTTGCCCAGCGAATAGGCGAAGTGGTCTTGAAGACTGTTGAATTAGCTACTGCCATGTATCATCTCCAGGAGGAAGCCACTCAAGAGTCACCAAAGGAAGCAGAAGCCAAGCCTTCACCAAAATCAAGGAAGCGTAAGGCATCAAAGAAACCCGCAGCAGTTGCACCAAATCAAGTGGGACCTAGCCAAGTGGCAACACCACCAGCCAGGAAGCCGTACTTGGGAGCTGCCTCATGGGGCAATTGATGCAACCGTCATCATTCAAATCTCATACCCTGCTTCAAATGTACCCACTGTGGACGATGGGGACATTTGGTTGACAAATGCCGCTTTGCTATCCAAAACAAAGCTGTTGCAAATCTTGCTGCTGCTCAACCTCCTGCCAGGCAACCCTATGCCGGTATTGCACCGATGTGCAACAAGTGTAATGCACCTCATCAAGCTTACCTGCTGTAACACCCCGTGTTCTCAGGGAAGTCAAAGTCAAGGTCAAGTCAACGACCGATCGCACAACCTGACTTGTAGTAATTTCTTTTATGTGTATATTTTAGTTGTATTATGTGGAGTAACTATTAATAATCGCAGTAATCGACGTATGGTAATCGCTATCTAATCGACTTACGACTGTAAACTATAGGAAGTAACAATGCGATAAAGTTAACTGAACAATAATCAAACTATGCTAATCAAATTGACATTGAATCGTGATACGAATCGCAACTCGAATTACACGTTTTGGTTACTGTATATATGTGTGTGTGCCTTCTATGTGTTACTTGTGCATGCTTATTTATGTTTATGAGGTGATCAATCGAAACGAAATCGAACTCAATCGCAATCGAAACGGTATGATAACTAGTGGAGAAGAGATAGCGCGAGATATGAGTGGTTGGGATTAAAAGTAATTTGATAAGCAAACCTATCGCATCGCTCACTCGAACCGCATCGCAACACGCTACACACGAATCGAAACAGCAAAACTCGTCGCGCCGAGCACTCGAACCAGGTGCTAGCTGACCGAACTGCCACCCGGCCGGACTGCCACCCGAGCGAGGTGCCATTCGACTGAGGTGCCACTCGGCCGGGCTGCCACCCGGGCAAGTTGCCATCCGACCGACCAGCCCTTTCCATTTTGGGAATCCTATAAATACCCCTTGTCACTTTCGTTCTTTCCACTTTTGGCAAGTGACGTCCGACCAGCTCGCTCATCCCACTTTTTCTTCGATTTCTCTCGATTCCGGTAAGATTTCGTCCTAAATCTCGTACTTCCTTGATCTACATGCACTCCTACACCTTTCTATCTTTTGAATCTTAACTTTTAACCGTGAAATCATCAAGATTCAAGGTGTTCTAGGATGACGTCATCATGTGTTCTTGAAGAACTTCATGTTTTGGCCTCAATCCACCAAGAACAACTTAGATCTAATCGATTTCCACATAAACAAACAAAGATCTTTCATAGATCTGAACATAATCACAATGAAAAGGATTGAAAGAGAGTTTTCCAATTTTCTTTCAACTCTTTTACACTCAATGCACTCAAAACCCGATGGAACCGGAGCTAATACTGATCGTCTACTCATTCTTAGTGATGTATCAGTGCTAGATCCAAGTTCCACCTGAAAGATAGTGATTTCGGGTTGGACATGAACAACCGTCTTGAACCGTGCACTGACGGACTAGGGTGATTCCTGTTCGGACAGATCAGTGGGGACGAGGTGGGGTTCCCGTTGTTCAAACCAGCAATCAAAACGTCTTGTTCAAGTTCCAACACTTCAAACAAAATCAAGCAACAACACGAACAGACCGTTGGGACGAGTCACCCTCCGACCAGACTGATGTCCGACCAGGTTGCCATCCGCTCGACCCACCGTCCGTTCGGGTTGCATCTTGATTCATTTAAAACTTAAACAATTTTCAACATGTTCAGTAACAGGGTTGCCACCCGGCCGGATGGACATCCGACCGAGTGACCGTCTTACTGAGGTTTTGTTTTCACCGAAGTGCTAACCTATCGGATTG
The DNA here is from genome assembly GCA_030545235.1 of Helianthus tuberosus. NCBI lineage: Eukaryota > Viridiplantae > Streptophyta > Magnoliopsida > Asterales > Asteraceae > Helianthus > Helianthus tuberosus. The sequence goes on from CM060440.1 coordinate 45,393,482, forward strand.
CCGTCCGACCGGACGACCGTCCGACCGACCGACCTGAAAGATAGAGGTACTTTAATGTTCTCAAAATGCTACAACGAAAACTTCAAAGTTCAATCCATCATACACAAACACATCCTTCTCAAAGGAAGAAACAATCCACTCGAACAGTCATCCGACCGGACAACCGTCTGAACGGATTGTCACTCGCACGGCTGGCCGTCCGATCGGATTACCATCCGGTCGAACTGCTGCCTGACTCACTTGTACACTGCATCGTTTTACACGTCACTTATCGTTATGCTATCGATCTGTTCAGGCTAACCCTACTCTCTAGCGCTCCCTTCAATCCATCAACCGCTGTGAGTATACTCGATCCCTTTTTGCTTTACCCACTTTTGGGTGTTACATACGTTACGAATATTCAAATCATGACGAACACACTACTCAATACTATTTAAACGCTAACCGTTAATGCATGCTATACGTGGCTTATGAATACTTGTTTGTTATGTTTACACATGGAATGCTATCTACCTGCCTTAGCAACGATAGTACTATAGTTTGGACTCAGCACCTGTTCGCAGGGGTTGTTAAGGACAATTACTTGCATGGATTACGGTGGTAATCATGTATTGCGAACTGCCTCGGGCAGTCAACCCGCAGTCATTGGTATCGATGGATCTATGTCGATAACTAACGTGCTTCATTTCACTATGTGTACGTGCTGGTTATGCGCAAACGATTTCGAACTCTATATGCTATTATCAAACTTGTATGCTCACCCTTACACTATGTGTATTGACTTTTATTTTAACGTATGTGACAGGTGCTTAAGGTGTCTATTTGCTTGGAAATCAAGGCTAGGAAAGAGTCCTAGAAACCAACAAATAGTTGTCTGTACTAATGAAATCTGAGTTGTCGGAACAGAACTACTTGACTAGATTTTGTCTGTAATAATGTAGTTACCTTTTGAGACATGGTATGGGACGTGTTACTTTAAATTAATTGGTAACGATAATTGTTATGGAAACTTCTGGACAATCTATTTCGCTCAGTGCCATGCCCCGATGTTTCCGCCATTGGTTGGGGTGTGACACCTGCAGTGTGGTCTGTGTGCATCATGTGGACGACTCGGTCACCTGGCAAATGCTTGTCAATTCAACCCAATCCAAGGTGGTCCAAACCAACCCCAAGTTAACCCAGCTCAAGCTCGTTTACCGTCTGGTAGTTTGTACAACTACGGCGAGATGAGCTATTTCAGGAACAAGTGATCAAAGATTGTCAATGCAAATCTGACCCACGGATGAGCATTTGGCTGAGTATAAGATGTTGCTGTTTTAATCTTTTGCTTTTGTTTCTTTGTTTTTCTTGTAATGTGAAACAATCAGTTTTGTTTATAAATAAATCATTGTTCATAAATTCTGATGTACAAGTGTAGTTACATGTGTGTATGGCATTTCCCTATAATACCTACATTAAGGAACTATGTTCTTTACAAACTACTCTTGTGATTCTCCCTTTCAAGTAATCACTCTTGATTTCCTCAAAATTCTAAAGTACTCATTTCATTCTAAGAAACGAAGTACAGGAAATAAAGTGACATTATGAGTGATCGTGCTTTTTGCACATCTGTGCCTTTAAATCCTTGGTTAAAAACTAAGGTATTTTTCAATCACATACCCATATCATTTCATTCTGGTTTCATAACAATATACATAGTATAAGTTTTCAAAACAGCCTTCATGATTTCAAAAACATTATATATATATATATAGTATGAAAACATTTTTAACATAGTATATTTACTTAATATATATCAAGTGCATGATTTCAAAAACATCATCCATGTTTTCAAAAACCTTATACGTAATTTCAAAAAAAAAATTCATCTCATATGATTTTAAAATGTTTTATAAATATACTTATCTAATACACATACTTTATGATTTCAAAAAGTATTATGTAAGATTTCAGAAACATTAAACACATTTTTTTTGAAGAACCCCATGCATAGTTTTCAAAAAAAATTTCCTCATACATTGACTTAACCTTCAAATTCTGCTTCATATGTCGCCTTGGCATATATAGCATCTCAACTTCATGAGCATTTTACCTTATGTTTTGACTTAAGCACGTCTAGTGCAAGGGTTCGAAACATCTTCAATTCCAAAATTCATATGGGATCTTATTTCCCTCACAATTAGATCCTTGTGGATGATTATCGCTCAAATCGGAGTCCCTAATTGGATTCTTTGTATACCTTAATTCGAACATTACGATTCCTTGTAATCGAAATCGAATTTTCTTTTTAAAATCTTGCTATCTTCATGATTAGATTCTTAAAATGTTTAAAGTGCCAATTGAAATCCACAGATTGGATACCTGGTGTGCTTTAAATACATGTGCACAATTAACAAACAAATTAACAAAATGATAACAAATTTAAAATCAAGTTAAACAATTATGTGATTATGTGTTTATGCATTTTGTGTTTTCTTTTATGCAATTTGTGTTTTCGTATACTCTGGATATTCGTTATCCAAATCCTAGTAGAATCTTTCATATCTTCATATGAGGGATTCGTAGTAGGATATTCAAAAGGTACTACCTTAAATCCTTAATTGGGCTTCTACGTGATAGTTAAGACCCATGGATTTTATAGTGCCATTCCTTGATTAAAAAAGAGACCCTTTGAGTGGTCTAGTAAAAAAGATTGATTCAGAATCTGTTTAAGAATGACATGTGATGATATAAGCTGAAAAGACTCCTTGGTGGTCTAGTTAAAGAGATCATTTATTGATTCAACTAAAAGGACCCTAGGATGGTCTAGTCACACTCATCACAGGTTTGTTCATTTGGTTTTCCCTACAAATTATAAAATACACTGTGTGAACTATGCAAGGAATTACATAATTATGGACGCGTACATAATTATGAAATTCGGTTCACAGGAACCCAGTAAGATTTATCATGTGTAAGAACCTATATTGGCAACAATAACGAAACCTGAACAATGTAATGAAGGTACGGTGGACGCACCAATAACGCTTTTTATACTTGTATATAAGTGTCCCTCTTACATTGCAAGCATGATGTTATTAAAGTTACTAGAAATTCAGAACCCTAACCAGTGTTGTTCTATCTTTTCAACTTCATGTTTCAAGCTCTCACAAGTTTCCTCTAAATAAATTTCGGAATGAAATTTCCTGAAGTAGGGGAGACTGTGACACCTGTGCCTCCACGGCCATCAAACAGATGCCAAACCAATGAAATATTGTGTTTCATATTTGGGATTTGTATAAATATGTGTATCATTTGCACATATCAATTCTTGTTCGATTTCGAGCTCTAAATCGCTTTCTGGAAAGTTATACGCGCATTGATGCGTAAACGTAATCAGTTTAACGTGACAAACACTACGGAATAGTGACATAGGCTTAACATACCTCAAATAACCTTTACATAACTTAGAAATAAGTTTTGAAGGCTTTGGTGTGGCAAAATCAAGTTTATTCGCTTACAGGGACTAAATTCGACAAACTGTGAAAGTATGCCGATTCGTACTGTAACAGACATTCAGGAACATGATCATAAGTTAAAAATACCCTAAATATCCTTTACATAGCTTAGAAATAGGCTTTGAGGGGTTTGGTGTGCTAAAATAAACTTTATGCTCATTCAGGGACTAAAAGCGTCAAAAAGTGCATAAGTTTGCATTTTCCCGCATATCTTACGTTCTGAATACATCCGGACATCCAAAAATTTATGTGATTATTAAAATATTTTACTTTAGTGATTGGCTTGATAAAAATCCATTCGTCGCGTAATTTGGATCGTTTTCGCTTCCGTTACGACTTCCGTCGTAATTAACCGAATAACGTAACCGTACGGCCGAACGAACCGACATCTGTCATATTTTTGGGCATGATTCATTTCCCCGTGCTTTAACATACTTATGGAGCTTAAAAATGGGTTTGAGGGGTGTTAGAAGTGCCAAAACACAACAATACGCGCACAGGGACCAAAACTGACATTTTGCGAAAGTTGCTGATCTGCAGGTTGCATACGGACCGTAATCACTACTCCATACGGTCCGTAAGCCCTTGCCAGATATCAAAAAATGATTTCCAGCTTGATCCAGCTGTTCAGTTGTTTTGCACCTGGTTTCCTTGATTCTATGTGCTTGTTTTGGATGCCCATGGTTTCATAAATCAGTGGGTATGAAGTGTACGGCTTAGATCGAAGCTCGGAATTCAAGAAACGATCCTAACGATCTTGGTTTTCCTATAAATACCCCTTATGTTTTCACTTCAAACCCGCACTTGATCTGATTGATCTCTAAGTTGAGGTGCTTTTCACTTCATACCAGAGAATAATCGGGTCAAACCTCTATTCTTGGACCTTTTGTAAGTCCTCTTTCGTTCTTTTACGCGTTTTTAGCGTGAAAGTCAAACTTTGTTTGACTTTCTGCATTGACCAGTTTATGGTCAACACAAAGTTCATTTGAACTTCGCAACGTGAGCGTAATCACGATGGTTATAGTCCCTAGTGACTATACCTACTGATTTCCACGTTATCTAGGCATAGTGACGAGTCGTAGTTTTGGCCAAAATGCGTATTCTCGCGTATTTTGTAACCAAACTACTCTTGGGTATCAAAACCCTTTGTTTTGATACCAACGCTGTTTTCAAACTTTGTTAAACATGTTTTAACATGTTTAACTCGTCACTTTAGGTTTAGTGCTTATATAGGGTCGTAAGGTAAGCGGTGTAAACAACCGCTTAGACTTTCGAGCCCGACCCGTTTGGTCGATCATTAGGATCCGACCAAACTCATTAGGTAACCATAGTTGTATAGGGAATAACCTTCCGAGGTTATACCTTATGGTCACTACGTTTAGTTAGTTGTATGATAAGTAGTTTATATGCCTTAGGAAAATTACCAAAATGCCCTTTTTACGCATAAATTCATTTTAAGAATATGTAACGTAAATTTTTACATCTAAACTGATTAGGTAACATTATTAGACATGTTAAGGCATATAATACTTGTCATAGGACTAGTTAGGCGGTCCGAATGCGTTTTATGCGAACGACGCGTTAAAGTAGCTTAAGCTACCTAAACGAGTCGTAATCGGTCGTAAGCACTTAGGTTAGGTTTCATTTTAGTATGTAGAGTTTATTAAACCATATCATATGAGTTCCAATACTCATTTGGTTTACGAAACCTCATACTATCCGATCTTCCGAGTTAGGTCTGGTTATTAATGTAGTTACCTATACTAGGTGCCGTTTGATTTCAGTGATCCTTCTAGCTTTGCTTGGTTGTTGTTCAAGACTTCTAAGCACCCTCAAGTGAGTACATAGTCCCCTCTTTTACTTTTTTTCAAACATTTTGCGGTGAAACACATGTGCCTACTTGTTACTTTCGTGTTTTTCATATTTTTCATATCCTAATTGCTATGTTCATTAGTACACTATTAGTACATGATTTCATTATGTTTTTGATATGTATGTCCTTTTAGTGCATACTTAGTACATCGTTATTGATGTGTGCAAAATGCAACATATAAATTACATCAAATGTAGCATAAAACTAACCTTTTTTTAGTACTAATGTTGGAAAAAGTGTGTTTTTGTCTTCCTTTTGTATTTTTAGGATTAAATGAGCTCAAATGAACAAAAGAAGCAAAAAGGCAGCTAAATCTAACATAAATACAAGAAAAGGAACAAATGTGGCATGCCCGACCCCCCCCCCCCCCCGACAGCATCTTCCCAAGCAAAATCAAGAAGACAGAAGGCTGAACACGCCCCGTGCTCAGTGAGCACGGGGGCGTGCCCAAGTGTCAGCATAAAAGACAAAGTTGTAGAAGCTTCTATCACCCACCACGGGGGCGTGTCCAGCGGACACGGGGCCGTGGTCAACTCTAAGATTCGCAGAATCTGGGGAAATCTTGATAGTACAGATACGCTTCTGCACACGGGGTCGTGCCCAACGGACACGGGGGCGTGGTCAACTAATGCAGACAAACTGCAATTAACGAAGAAAGAGAAGGACGGTGGACACGGGGCCGTGCCCAATGGACACAGGGCCGTGCCCGAACTTCTGTTCAGCCTATAAATAGGGGTGCTTGGCTCATTTGCAGACCATCCCTTGGCACACCACCTCTCTCACACTTCACCCACCACCCACCACCATCACAACACCATCATCCACCACCATAATCCATCGTCCATCATAGAGTGTGTGAGTCATCTCGGGATCCAAGATTAATCGTAAGAGTTCTTGACAATCAAAGGCCATGTTTGCCTAAGTCTCCTACATCACTTGGTGAAGACAAGTGTCTAGTGTAATACTTTTATTTTTAATCTTTTCGCACTTTTTACTTGGTTATGTATTAATGACTTTAATAACTAGTTTCTTATGTTGAAGGTGATTCTTCCTTATCGTTTGTCCGTGGTGTCTTGGCATTATTTTACTGTCTATATAAAATAAAAGATTTTCACCATTCATATCTCCACGGTCTATATGGAGGTATGTTGGCTACCTGGTCGGTGGTTAAGGGAATGGTTTGGTAAGAGTCTTGCCTTGTTCAGTGTATAGATCCTGTAAAGACCTGGGTCAAATTTAGTAGGACCTCCTTCAATACCCACCGGTATTGGATGGCGGGGGTCCAAACTCTTTGATCCCCTCATATGTAAGCTACTATTAATACTTTAACCCGGCTACTTAGGACTGTATCCCTGCTGACTCAGACTACTTAGCCGAGGGTAACGTCACCTTCAAAAGAGGGGCCTACCACAATATGCATTAATAACTTAATTAATTATCTTTCAATAATCCGACCCTTTAGGATTGTATCCTTGCTGACTCAAACTACTGGGTTGAGGGTAACGTCACCTTCAAAAGAGGGGCCTACTACAATAACTAAGATAATCTCTTAAAAAGTGCAAAAGTGCGGAAATAATCAAAGGTTACACTAAACACGAGTCGGATCCAAGTGATTCATCTTGTCTATCTGTTTTTTATTTTATTTTTCAGCATTTTAGTTAGTTTTTATTTTTCTAGTTTAAAACCTTTTTCTAAACTTATGATTTGGTTAGACGTTGAGGATAAACCGTTACTAAAAGCTCTTGTGTCCTTGGACGACATTGGTATCTTACCAACACTATACTACGCTCACGATGGGTGCACTTGCCCATATGTGTGTTTGGTGTTAGTACAATATCGTGTTTTATAAATTTAAAACTTGACTAACGTGTAAAAAGGGCTAAAAATATACTTAAATATATATCACACCACACACGCATCAAGTTTTTGGCGCCGTTGCCGGGGACACAAGGATTTTAAGAAAGTTAGGAATCAACGGCCTAATCGTTTTTTTTTCTAAATTTTCTTTTTTTTAGGATTTTCTTAATTTTTCAGTTTCTGCAGAGCTCAGCACGGGCCGTGCCTGGTCGGACGCGGGCCATTTCCAGCATTACCACTGGCAGTTTTTATTTTCCGAGTTACAGAGAGTTGAGCATGGGACCATGTCGGTGCAACACGGGGCCGTGTCCAACTCCCCAGTAACAGGGATCCGGAAAACAATCACTGTATCTCCGACCACGGGCCGTGTTCAGCTGAGCACGGGGCCGTGGTGAAGTTTCTGACCAACGTTCTTCTTTGTTTTTATTGCAGGACTCGGAACCTAGGCGCTATGTCTGAATTTTCCACGTAGTGTATGAGCTCCAGTTCTAGTAAAGACATAAAAGAACCCCTAGACGAACCCGAACGCTTTCTAAGAAAAAGACTTAAAGCTAAGAACCAAGAGAAAGTTTCAGGGGACCCACTTCCAATGGCGGACCAACGTACTCTCATGGATTACTTACGCCCCACCGTAGGTAATCTCGGCGCCGCTATCAATGCACCGAATGTCGAAGCCAACAACTTCGAACTTCGGCCACATTTGATACAGATGCCTCAAAACTCCGCAACCTTCCATGGGCTTGCGGACGAGGATCCCCATCTACATATTACTAATTTCTTAGAAATATGTGATACCTTTCGGATCAATGGAGCATCAAACGACGCCATCCGCCTCCGGATGTTTCCATTTTCACTAAAAGACCGAGCTAAGGCTTGGCTTATTACCCTCCCAGTTGGCTCGATAAACACCTGGGATGAACTAGCCCAAAAGTTTCTATACAAGTATTTCCCTCCTGCTAAAACGGCAAAATTAATGACTGAAATTAATACATATTCACAAGAGGATGGGGAATCCTTGTATGAAACTTGGGAAAGGTTTAAGGAGCTACTAAGAAAGTGTCCTCATCACGGTCTTGCGGTATGGCAACAAGTCTCCAATTTCTATAATGGGTTGTTGCCACACACAAGACAAACACTCGACTCTAGCTCCGGGGGACTTTTAGGTAATCGTCGCCCAAATGAAATTTATAATCAAATTGAGGAAATTGCTCAAACCAATTTTCAGTGGCACACTCCCCGAGGCAATAAATCTATTGCCTCGGGCGCCCATAAGTTTGATGAAAGCACTTCTTTACAAGCCCAAATCGAGGCCCTTTCTTCAAAAATCAAAAAACTGAAAATGGCAAAAACGGCCTCGGTCATGGCTTGTGAAGGGTGTGGTGGGCCACATGAAAATTGGAGTTGTATGAAAGAAATCGACGAACAAACAGAAGCGGTAAACTACATTGATAATAGACCTAGGCCGTTAGGTCCTCCAACGGGTACCTACAACCAAGGATGGCGTAGCCACCCTAACCTTGGTTGGAGAGAACCCGGCAATAGTAGTAACCAACAAAATCTAAACCAACGAACAAACTTTTAACAACCACAAAATTTCTCTCAACAACAAGGTGGACGAGAGAGGCTTGAAGATACTGTATCTCGCCTCATCTCTGACACCGAAAAGAAAAACTTGGATCGATTTCAACAATTGGAATTGAATTTCAGAAATCAACAAGCTAGCATTCAAAACATTGAAAAACAATTAAATCAAATAGCTCAGAACTTTTCCGAGAGACAACAAGGCGCGTTACCTAGTAATACCGAAACCAACCCAAAGGCGCAAGTACATCTCATCACATTAAGAAACCGAACCGTGGGTCCCGAAGAAGCGCCATTACCAACAAATGAAAGAAGCCAATCTCACCAAACCACAACGCCACCAACACCCCAACAAGAGAAGGCTTCTCCTCCAATCCAAGAGCCCACTAAGACTCCTCCGGTTCCATACCCCGGTCGGTTAATTCGTCAAAAGACCGATGAGCAATTCGCAAAGTTCGAAAATTTATTAAAACAATTGCATGTTAATATTCCATTTATTGAAGTGTTAACTCAAATGCCTAAATATTCAAAATTTACGAGGGACTTCCTCACTCATAAAAGGAAAATTGAATCATTGCAATTAGTTAATTTAGGCGAAGAATGCTCCGCCTTACTACTCAACAAACTCCCGCAAAAGAAGATTGACCCTGGCAGCTTCACAATTCCTTGCTCGATTGGGGAATCTCCCATTCGCAATGCACTAGCCGATCTTGGGGCTATCATCAACCTCATGCCCGCATCAATGTTCAAACGACTCGGTTTAGGAAAAAACAAGCCCTACAAAAATGAGCATACAACTCGCCGACAGATCCGTCAAATATCCACAAGGTGTCGCTGAAAATCTATTGGTCAAAGTCGACAATTTCGTCTTCCCGGCCGACTTTGTCATACAAGATATGGAAGAAGATGCCGAAGTCCCTCTCATCCTAGGGAGGCCATTTCTAGCCACGGCCCAAGCGGTGGTAGACATGAATGACGGAACACTAACATTGAAGTTTGGGGACGAGGAACTGAAGTTTGGAGTTGGAAAAAAAGTAGAAGACGACGACCCGGTCAATTACATGAAGGTCATAGACTCAAGTCTGGATGACGCTCTCCGATGGTGTAGCATGGGATGCAAAACATCCCACTTGGGTGACGTATGACCAGGCTTTGGGTCTAGCCAAGGACCCTTATAAACGTGGCGCACCACGGAGGCATTCCGCGGAACTATCCTTAGTTTAGTTTAGATTTTTTTTTATGTTTTTCGAGTTTAGTTTTAGTTTGCAGGAATAAAACACACTCAGGATGGTGAAGGATACTAAGGGAAACTTGAACCAACACCCCATGCACAAAAATAGGGCCACCCGATAAATTTTTCTTCATTACAGCAAGTTCAGCATGGGGCCGTGCTCGCCCAACACGCCCCCGTGCCCAACCATCTGCAGAAAATGCCAAGTTCAGGTAACTGGACACGGGGCGTGCTCACTGAACACGCCCCAATGCCCAGGCTTCGGTTTCTCTTTAGTCACTCCTGTTACTGGCGATCTGAACACGGGGCCGTGCCCGGACACCACGGGGCCGTGTCTAGACGCCCAGTAACATAAATTTTTGCTTTTTCACACCTTTTTACACATTCAATCAACCTAAAAACTTATTTTTGGGACACATTGAGGACAATGTGTAATTTAAGTGGGGGGGATGCTAAAACTTTGAATCTTGCAAGTCCTAATCACAAGCCTTACACAAAACTCTATTGGAACCGCTAATCACCCCAAATTTTTTTCAAAAATTTTTCAATTTTTTTTACTTGTCTTGGTTTAACTTGGGAATTTCAAGTTCTAAAAAGGTTATATTTTTACAAATTTACAACCGATAGCGTCGTGAAAAAAAGAACCAACATAAGAAAATTATGAAAAGGCATGACAAGCTTAGTTAAAATTTGATTATATATACTTGATCACATAAAAACCCATTCCCACAAAAAGTGAGTTTTGAGCCTTTATTGAGCATACAAATACATATCTTTATACGAAATGCTCATTTTTCGTTTCTTGTGTGAATAGCCGCCTGGTTCTTACAACTCTAGAACTTGGCACAACGATACATTCCCGGTCCTTACCAACTTAAACCCGAGTAAGTAAATGACGGAGGCATTAGGACTAACCCTTTTTATTTCTACACCATTATTTTTCTTTTTTACCACCTACCCAAAATCCTCCTAGTTAACCCCTTTGAGCCTAAACCTTTTCATTTCATAACCCAAAACAAACACCCTTTCACCCACCAAAACCTTTTTATTTTTAACCCTTTGTTTTAGTAACAAGCTCGGTTTTTCGTATGACTTAAATATATATATATATATATATATATATATATATGATGAAGCAAAAAGAAATAAACAAACAAGTTTATCAAAAATAACTTTGTTTGAATAATGGCTTCATCAAAATAAAAATAGCAAAAAGAGTCTTACGAAAACCGACGCTTTTTAGGCTTTTCGCCCTTTTACTAACCACTAACCCAACCACCTACCTTTAACCCAAGCCTACCCTTCACCCAAAAAGTCCTCTCTATATTTACAAAGGTGCATAGTTAAAAAGGAGGAGGATTGATTGCTTGGCAAGCCTATGGTAGGAGTAAGTTCCATGGCGCTCTCGAGAGATTCACTAAAATACATCTTCGGCCGAGTGTTGAGTGATTCCCCGTGAGGTATGTGAACTTGTATATAAATGGAATTTTAAAAAGGCATGTTATGCCCTAATAAGTAATTTATCTTATGTAATGTTTTAAATAAATCATGACGAATAGGATTGTAAATAAATAAAAATAAACTTAATAAAGAATCTTGGAAATCCCGACACTCTGACAAGCCCAAAACCTTCTCTTCTACCCATTCCATTTGGGAGTGTAAAGCCACATTATAAAGAGTTTTGCTTGAGGACAAGCAAAGATTCAAGTGTGGGGGTATTTGATGTGTGCAAAATGCAACATATAAATTACATCAAATGTGGCATAAAACTAACCCTTTTTTAGTACTAATATTGGAAAAAGTGTGTTTTTGTCTTCCTTTTGTATTTCCAAGATTAAATGAGCTCAAATGAACAAAAGAAGCAAAAAGGCAGCTAAATCTAACATAAATACAAGAAAAGGAACAAACGTGGCATGCCCGACCCCCCCGACAGCATCTTCCCAAGCAAAATCAAAAAGACAGAAGGCTGAACACGCCCCGTGCTCAGTGAGCACGGGGGCGTGCCCAAGTGTCAGCATAAAAGACAAAGTTGTAGAAAGTTCTATCACCCACCACGGGGGTGTGTCCAGCGGACATGGGGCCGTGGTCAACTCTAAGATTCGCAGAATCTGGGGAAATCTTGATAGTACAGATACGCTTCTGCACACGGGGTCGTGCCCAGCGGACACGGGGGCGTGGTCAACTAATGCAGACAAACTGCAATTAATGAGGAAAGAGAATGAGGGTGGACACGGGGCCGTGCCCGAGCTTCTGTTCAGCCTATAAATAGGGATGCTTGGCTCATTTGCAAACCATCCCTTGGCACACCACCTCTCACACACTTCACCCACCACCCACCATCATCCACCACCATCATCCATCGTCCATCATAGAGTGTGTGAGTCGTCTCGGGATCCAAGATTGATCGTAAGAGTTCTTGACAATCAAAGGCCATGTTTGCCTAAGTCTCTTACATCACTTGGTGAAGACAAGTATCTAGTGTAATACTTTTTATTTTTAATCTTTTCGCACTTTTTACTTGGTTATGTATTAATGACTTTAATAACTTGTTTCTTATGTTGAAGGTGGTTCTTCCTTATCGTTTGTCAGTGGTGTCTTGGCATTATTTTACTGTCTATATAAAATAAAAGATTTTCACCATTCATATCTCCACGGTCTATATGGAGGTATGTTGGCTACCTGGTCGGGGGTTAAGGGAACGGTTTGGTAAGAGTCTTGCCTTGTTCAGTGTATAGATCCTGCAAGGACCTGGGTCAAATTTAGTAGGACCTCCTTCAATACCCACCGGTATTGGATGGCGGGGGTCCAAACTCTTTGATCCCCTCATATGTAAGCTGCTATTAATACTTTAACCCGGCTACTTAGGATTGTATCCCTGCTGACTCAGACTACTTAGCCGAGGGTAACGTCACCTTCAAAAGAGGGGCCTACCACAATATGCATTAATAACTTAATTAATTATCTTTCAATAATCCGACCCTTTAGGATTGTATCCTTGCTGACTCAAACTACTGGGTTGAGGGTAACGTCACCTTCAAAAGAGGGGCCTACTACAATAACTAAGATAATCTCTTAAAAAGTGCAAAAGTGCGGAAATAATCAAAGGTTACACTAAAATACGAGTCGGATCCAAGTGATTCATCTTGTCTATCTGTTTTTTATTTTATTTTATTTTTCAGCATTTTAGTTAGTTTTTATTGTTCTAGTTTAAAACCTTTTTCTAAACTTTTGATTTGGTTAGACGTTGAGGATAAACCGATACTAAAAGCTCTTGTGTCCTTGGACGACCTCGGTATCTTACCAACACTATACTACGCTCACGATGGGTGAACTTGCCCATATGTGTGTTTGGTGTTAGTAAAATATCGTGTTTTATTAATTTAAAACTTGACTAACGTGTAAAAAGGGCTAAAAATATACTTAAATATATATCACACCACACGCGCATCAGTTTTCAATTACATTTCATGCTATGTATGTCCATTTAGTGCATACTTAGTACATTATTTTCATTTATATTTCATTCTATGTATGTTCATTTGTTGCATACTTAGTACATTATTTTCATTTACATTTCATGCTATGTATGTTCTTTTGTTGCATACTTAGTACATTATTTTCATTTACATTTCATGCTATGTATGTTCATTTAGTGCATACTTAGTACATTATTTTACATTACATTTCATGCTATGTATGTTCATTTGTTGCATACTTAGTACATTATTTTCATAAAACATGCTTACATTTTTGTCACACCCCCAAAATCCACCTGCGGAGTATCACCGCTTGGGAGCGTGACTGACCAGGATCAAGCCACCAATCATATAGAACAATGTATAAAGTAAAAGCAATTGCAATTAAATCAAACCCATCCATATGAGAGGTGTTCCAAAACATAGATATATTATCACTGTTTAGCGGAAGCGTATAAATAAACCCAACACAATAAAGTGTGAATTGTCATAATGTCCAATCAAGTATTCACGATCCTTGTCCACAACGACTGCGCCTCCCGTGCAAGCTCCATAAGTACCTAAGGTCCTGCAAGGCATGTAACAGAGAATCAACAACTAGTTGAGCGAGTTCACAGAAAGTAAATGCGTAATAGTAAGTTCGTATGTAACATGTGGCTCTACTGGGCCGATAGTACGTTCTACTGGTGGGGGCTTCCCATGTTGTATATCCACTAGACTATTCGTAATCATAAGTATCCTTCCCAATCCGAGGATAGTAGTAAGTATAGGTTTACGCAGGTTTTATGTAAGTGCCCTTCCCAACCGAGGACAGTACGTAGCGAGTACGTAGGTTTAGCGCTGGCGTCCTTCCCAATCCGAGGACGGTAGTACGTAGGTTTAGCACTGGCGTCCTTCCCAACCCGAGGACGGTAGTACGTAGGTTTTACGTAGGTTTAGTGCTGGTGTCCTTCCCAATCCGAGGACAGTACGTAGGCTTTGCGTAGAATTTGGCACAGGCATCCTTCCCAATCCGAGGACCGTGGTAAATAGTCTAGTGTTAATGTAAGTACAGGTAACCATTCAATCCCATTCCCAACCCAACTGGGGAATCCCATGCCTTGGTAAGAGTGTGAACTCACCTTGGTTTGCTCGGTATGCTAAGTAGGTGCTCGTAAATAATCAATCACGTCCTAAATACGCACGTATGCATGATCAGTTTATATCCAACTTGTTCACGTATAGGTACACAGTCGATAAGCAAGTAACACATGGCACGTATTCATAATCATACAAGTCATGCATAGAATCTAACAGCAGTTTGTTAACCCGGTTAAGTCTTAACAGAAATAGTTTACTGTGCAGGTTATCCATTTGGCGAAACACTCATTTGGCGAAACACAATTCGGCGAAACACGTATTCTGTTTCGTCAAGGCTGGTCTCGGCGAAACACATATGTTTCGTCGTCACCTCTGTTTCGTCTAAGGTGTCAGTTACGTCGAGCCGTTACATCAGCTACGGGATATCACAGAACCCTAATCATTACTAACAACCGACATCAATATTAAATCATTATCCCATAAATCGGTGGCCAGCACAACAGTTCAAACAATCATGTAACTTATTAAATCATTAAAACAATTAGAATCATCAATAAAGTAATCAATCATGGCCGACAAATGTAGATTGAACTTCATGTTGCTATTTGACCATCACCAACCCACTACAAATCTATTGGACCGAAAGCTATAGATCTGACAATTGTTTCTTAATCAATTAATACATGAATTCATATTATGTCATAGTTGACTATTATATTGATGGCCGACAACTAACTTAATTGACACACATCAATTCGATTTCAATATTTAATGATCATGCAATTGAAATCAGCATCCAATTAACAATTCGACCTACAACTGTTACTCATCCACTATCATAGTTAAATTAATCATGATCTCATAACATGCTTCCTGACAACATCACAAACATCAATATTATTTAATGATATCATCACACCTTATTCCATGTAATCCTTGTATATATATATATATATATATATATATATATATATATATATATGTTATCGGCTAAACAACAATCAGACCATATTCATCATGCAGATCGATCAAACGACTAAGATATAACATCTAGCACATATACGAGAATTGGAGTAGTTAAAACAATCGATTAAACTAACCGGAAAGTATTAGAACAGTGGTTAGAGCGATCCCTACTCTCCAATGGATGTTAGGCTGCCGTCACACAATAACAAGAGTTCTAGGGTTTTCTGTTTGCCAAAGCGTGTGAAACAAGAAGTTGGTTCACGTAATAATATGCAAGTTTACGTACTGGGCCCAAGCTGGGCTTTGGCGAAACTGGGCTCGGCGAAACAAAATCTGTTTCGTCGAGATTGGGTTGACGAAACGGATCCTGTTTCGTCGGGATGTTCTTGGCGAATCAACTTCTGTTTCGTCGGGTTCACTGATGCGGTAATATTTTAGGTTTTTCTAAACAGTTTCATGTTATACAGCCAAACACCAAATTATGCAAACACAATGCATTTCGTTATAACCTAACGTCACATAACGTGTACAGTTACAAGTTAAACAAGTCAAACAACTACACAGTCAAAGTCAACGTGCATTAAATGCGAATAAATAATGTCGGAAATTCGAGTTGTCACATTATCCCCAACTTGAAAGAAATTTCGTCCCGAAATTTAGCATGCGGTTACTGAGGAAGCTAATGGTGTGACGTTGTTTACCTGTATTGTATCGCGGCTCCCCGAGCAGGTTTGCGAAGATTACTGGTTTTCTTGGGGTGTCACATTATCCCCCCGTTGATTTGGAATTTCGTCCCAAAATTCTGTATTGGTAGCTTCAGCCTCAGTAGTAGTTGCATTGGTTCCGAATAACTGGGGATATTTGAGTTCCATCTGATCTTCACGCTCCCAGGTGAACTCTGGGCCGCGGCGGGAGTTCCAACGAACTCGTACAAGAGGGATTCTCGTGTTCTTGAGGACCTTAACATCCTGGTCCGTGATCTCAACCGGTTCTTCGACGAACTGCAACCGCTCGTCGATGGTGAGTTCCTTCAAAGGAACTAGGTGAGTCTCATCTGACAGACACTTTTCAGATTCGACACGTGAAAGACGTTGTGAACTGTACTGAGTTCAGCTGGTAAATTCCATCCGTAGGCTACCATGCCTATCTTCTCAATGATTTCGAAAGGTCCAACGTATCGTGGATTAAGTTTGCCGCGTTTGCCAAAACGAACCACACCCTTCCAGGGTGAAACTTTGAGTAGCGCTCGATCCCTAACCTGGAATTCGAGTAGTTTTCTATCTTTATCGGCGTATGCTTTCTGACGGTCACGAGCTGCCGCCATGCGTTGTCGTATCTGAGCAATCTTTTCTGTAGTATCAGCAACCATTTCTGGACCTGTGATCTGACTATCACCCACCTCTACCCAACAAAGAGGTGACCGGCATTTACGTCCGTACAATGCCTCAAATGGAGCAGCTTTAATGCTGGTGTGGTAGCTGTTATTGTATGAAAAATATTACAAGTGGCAGATGTTTTTCCCAACCATTGCCAAAGTCAATTACGCACGCCCGAAGCATGTCTTCTAGAGTTTGAATAGTGCGCTCAGACTACCCATCCGTCTGAGGGTGATAAGCTGTGCTCATGTCTAAACGAGAGCCAAAAGATTTGTGCATTGCTTGCCATAGCTCTGAAGTAAATCGTGCGTCTCGATCAGAGATAATAGAGATTGGCACCCCGTGCCTTGAGACCACTTCTTTCAAGTAGATGTCTGCTAGTGTAGAGAACTTGTCTGTTTCTTTGATGGCCAAGAAGTGTGTAGACTTTGTGAGTCGATCCACGATCACCCAATTAGTATCGTTTCCGCGCTGAGATATAGGTAAGCCAGTAACAAAATCCATGGAAATTTGTTCCCATTTCCATTGCGGTATCTCAGGTTGTTGAAGTGGTCCTGACGGTTTCTGATATTCTGCCTTGACTCTCGCACAAGTCAAGCATTTGCTAACGTATGTGGCTATGTGGGCCTTCATGCTAGGCCACCAGTATGTAGTTTTGATATCGTGGTACATTTTATCCGCACCAGGATGTACCGAGTAGCGAGACTTATGAGCTTCATCCATTACTAGCTCACGTAAGTTGCCGTAAAGTGGAACCCAAATGCGTCCTGTGACGTAGTAATCACCATCTTCCTTTTGTTCTAAACGTTGTCTTGACCCACGTAGGGCTTCAGCCCTGACATTTTCTGGCTTCAATGCTTCTACCTGAGTATCTCGTATCTGAGAAGGAAGACTAGACTGTATAGTGAGTTGTAAAGCTCGCACGCGCTTAGGCGCGGTGTCCTTTCGACTGAGGGCGTCAGCCACAACATTGGCTTTGCCTGGGTGGTACCTGATTGAGCATTCGTAGTCGTTTAACAGTTCGACCCATCTTCGTTGTCGCATATTCAGTTCCTTCTGTTAGAATATATGTTCGAGGCTTCTGTGGTCAGTGTAGATAGCACATTTGGTGCCGTACAAGTAGTGTCGCCATATCTTAAGTGCAAAAACAACCGCTCCCAGCTCTATATCGTGTGTTGTGTAATTCCGTTCGTGGATCTTAAGTTGGCGCGAAGCATAAGCAATGACTTTATCCCTTTGCATCAATACACATCCAAGACCTTGGATGGATGCGTCGCAGTAGACTACGAAATCATCCGTGCCTTCAGGCAATGAGAGGATAGGTGCGCTACAGAGTCTATCCTTTAAGTGTTGGAACGCTGTTTCCTGTGCATTACCCCAACGGTAAACAACACCTTTCTGTGTCAGTAGTGTAAGCGGCTGAGCAATCTTTGAGAAGTCTTTGATGAACCTTCTGTAATAACCCGCCAAACCCAAGAATTGGCGTATTTCTGTTGGTGTGCGAGGTGCAGGCCAATTCTTGATCGAATCCACCTTGGATGGATCGACATGAATCCCATCCTTGTTTACCACGTGGCCTAAGAAGTGGACTTCACGAAGCCAGAAGTCGCATTTTGAAAACTTAGCGTAAAGTTGTTCCGTTCGAAGAAGTTCCAAAATGGGTCGTAAGTGCTGCTCACGTTCCTCCTGATTCTTCGAGTAGCTCAGGATGTCGTCGATGAAAACAATGACGAACTTGTCGAGGTAAGGTTTGCAAACCCTGTTCATAAGATCCATAAAAACTGCAGGCGCGTTCGTCAATCCGAATGGCATGACCAGAAACTCGTAGTGGCCGTAGCGTGTTCTGAACGCTGTTTTGGAGACGTCCTCATCCCGGACTCTCAGTTGATGATACCCTGACCTTATATCAATCTTCGAGTAATAGCTCGACCCTTGCATCTGGTTGAATAAATCGTCGATGCGTGGAAGAGGATAGCGATTCTTCACAGTCACCTTGTTCAGTTCGCGGTAGCTATACCCATGCGGAAGGTACCATCCTTCTTCTTTACAAATAGTATTGGAGCTCCCCAGGGCGAAGGGCTAGGGCGCATGAAACCATTTTCCAACAGTTCTTGCAATTGCTTAGACAGTTCTTCCAGTTCCGTCGGAGTTAAGCGATAAGGTGCTCGAGCTATAGGTGCTGTTCCAGGAGCTTGTTACTAAGAGTTACCAAAGGTTCTTAACCAGCCCGAGGAATACAGATGATCTTTTCTTTGCAAAGAGTCTCTGCTCGATGTGGAGGTAGCCAATCCATACCAATATCGATGTCGAAACCATCACAACGTTGGGGTCATTCCTAGTATCACCCTGGCCAATCACGAACACTCGACCCTTGGCACCATTGCCGTCGTTATTACCCCCATTGTTGCCTCCATTATTGTTCCTGTTTCCTTGGTTGTGGTTCTGATTCTGGTTCTGGTTCAACTGTGGACAGTGTCTTTTGAAGTGACCTTCAGCACCACACTGATAACATCCCTTGTTACCCTGATGTTGCTGCTGATTCTATAGATCTTGTGGTTATTGTTGTTGGCTCTGGTTTGTAGGACGTGAGTTTCTACCATCTTTGGCTTCATGACCAAGCTTGTTGCATCATTGACAATGATTTCGGTTGCACTGCCCGCTGTGGTGCAAGTTACATCGTTTGCACTTAGGGTGGTTTCCCCTGTATCCACCCTGCCCTTGACTACTAAAATGGTTGCTGACCAGGACTTTGGTTGTCATCGATCTTTCGCTGCTGTGCCTGGGACTGAACTGAAGTTGAACCCTTGCTGGAGGTTCCATCCCACTTTCTCTTGTTGTCACTGGGAATAGCAGAAGTAGTGATAGCAGTAGTAGTAGCACTGATACGTTTAGGCAGCCTGTTCTGTTCCACTGCCTGGTCTGTGAGGCGATGAGCTAGACACGTAACACCTTGTATGGTAGCAAGGTTAGCAGAAGTCACATGACTTTTAATCTCTGGTACTAAGCATTTGAGGTACAACTCAATGCGTTTGATGGAAGGATCCACCATAGTTGGACATAACACTGCCAGTTCGTTGGATCGTTTCGTGTACGCTTCTTTTTCTAACCTCGTTATCTTCAGGTTAAAGAACTCCACTTCCAGCTTGTGGATGTCATCATGGCTACAATATTCACGTTTGATTAGTTCCTTAAAATCCTTCCATGGAGTGACATTTCAGCCGCCAGCCCCAGCATCTGGACTTGTGCGTTCCACCAAGTCAGCGTAGTGCCTTCGAGAGTATTGGTGGCGTACTTCTCCCTGCGTGCCTCAGGGCATTCACACATTTCGAAGACCGATTCGAGCTTTTCAAACCAATGGAGGAGTCCAACAGCTCCTTCAGTGTCGCTGAAAGTAGTAGGACGACAGTCTATAAAAGTCTTGTATGTGCATACAGATGGCTGAGCGTGTTGACTTGTCGTGTGCGTAAGAGTAATCAAAATTAAGCACGAGTGTTGAGTTACGAGAGTAGGATCTAAAGATCCTAGAGTAAGTGGTGATGGCAGGTTACACCTCCTGCCTGGGCAGCTGCGAGTGCTGCAGTAACTTGTTCAGTGATCGAAGCCGCCAACTGGGCTTGAGTTCGGTTAACGCGTCCACACATGATCTTGACATCAGGGAGAACATGTGGGTGAGAGGTTCGCGAATAGTGCGAAGAGAGTGAGCACACAAGTATTCTCATGCAACAACAATTAGTGAGCAATGTAATCTAAGCATACCACGAGCAAAGTTCTATGTAATTCTAACATGTAGGCAATAAACATAAACCTTATTACCTAGGATGTTGAGTCTTGCACGTGGAGCGAAGCGTCGTTGTGGATCGTTGAGCACTGTACTGGTTATAGTCTGGTTTTAATAAAAACGTTTTCCCCTTATTAAAACCGAGTTCTCTATAACCAATGGCTCTGATACCAATCTGTCACACCCCCAAAATCCACCTGCGGAGTATCACCGCTTGGGAGCGTGACTGACCAGGATCAAGCCACCAATCATATAGAACAATGTATAAAGTAAAAGCAATTGCAATTAAATCAAACCCATCCATATGAGAGGTGTTCCAAAACATAGATATATTATCACTGTTTAGCGGAAGCGTATAAATAAACCCAACACAATAAAGTGTGAATTGTCATAATGTCCAATCAAGTATTCACGATCCTTGTCCACAACGACTGCGCCTCCCGTGCAAGCTCCATAAGTACCTAAGGTCCTGCAAGGCATGTAACAGAGAATCAACAACTAGTTGAGCGAGTTCACAGAAAGTAAATGCGTAATAGTAAGTTCGTATGTAACATGTGGCTCTACTGGGCCGATAGTACGTTCTACTGGTGGGGGCTTCCCATGTTGTATATCCACTAGACTATTCGTAATCATAAGTATCCTTCCCAATCCGAGGATAGTAGTAAGTATAGGTTTACGCAGGTTTTATGTAAGTGCCCTTCCCAACCGAGGACAGTACGTAGCGAGTACGTAGGTTTAGCGCTGGCGTCCTTCCCAATCCGAGGACGGTAGTACGTAGGTTTAGCACTGGCGTCCTTCCCAACCCGAGGACGGTAATACGTAGGTTTTACGTAGGTTTAGTGCTGGTGTCCTTCCCAATCCGAGGACAGTACGTAGGCTTTGCGTAGAATTTGGCACAGGCATCCTTCCCAATCCGAGGACCGTGGTAAATAGTCTAGTGTTAATGTAAGTACAGGTAACCATTCAATCCCATTCCCAACCCAACTGGGGAATCCCATGCCTTGGTAAGAGTGTGAACTCACCTTGGTTTGCTCGGTATGCTAAGTAGGTGCTCGTAAATAATCAATCACGTCCTAAATACGCACGTATGCATGATCAGTTTATATCCAACTTGTTCACGTATAGGTACACAGTCGATAAGCAAGTAACACATGGCACGTATTCATAATCATACAAGTCATGCATAGAATCTAACAGCAGTTTGTTAACCCGGTTAAGTCTTAACAGAAATAGTTTACTGTGCAGGTTATCCATTTGGCGAAACACTCATTTGGCGAAACACAATTCGGCGAAACACGTATTCTGTTTCGTCAAGGCTGGTCTCGGCGAAACACATATGTTTCGTCGTCACCTCTGTTTCGTCTAAGGTGTCAGTTACGTCGAGCCGTTACATCAGCTACGGGATATCACAGAACCCTAATCATTACTAACAACCGACATCAATATTAAATCATTATCCCATAAATCGGTGGCCAGCACAACAGTTCAAACAATCATGTAACTTATTAAATCATTAAAACAATTAGAATCATCAATAAAGTAATCAATCATGGCCGACAAATGTAGATTGAACTTCATGTTGCTATTTGACCATCACCAACCCACTACAAATCTATTGGACCGAAAGCTATAGATCTGACAATTGTTTCTTAATCAATTAATACATGAATTCATATTATGTCATAGTTGACTATTATATTGATGGCCGACAACTAACTTAATTGACACACATCAATTCGATTTCAATATTTAATGATCATGCAATTGAAATCAGCATCCAATTAACAATTCGACCTACAACTGTTACTCATCCACTATCATAGTTAAATTAATCATGATCTCATAACATGCTTCCTGACAACATCACAAACATCAATATTATTTAATGATATCATCACACCTTATTCCATGTAATCCTTGTATATATATATATATATATATATATATATATATATATATATATATATATATATATGTTATCGGCTAAACAACAATCAGACCATATTCATCATGCAGATCGATCAAACGACTAAGATATAACATCTAGCACATATACGAGAATTGGAGTAGTTAAAACAATCGATTAAACTAACCGGAAAGTATTAGAACAGTGGTTAGAGCGATCCCTACTCTCCAATGGATGTTAGGCTGCCGTCACACAATAACAAGAGTTCTAGGGTTTTCTGTTTGCCAAAGCGTGTGAAACAAGAAGTTGGTTCACGTAATAATATGCAAGTTTACGTACTGGGCCCAAGCTGGGCTTTGGCGAAACTGGGCTCGGTGAAACAAAATCTGTTTCGTCGAGATTGGGTTGACGAAACGGATCCTGTTTCGTCGGGATGTTCTTGGCGAATCAACTTCTGTTTCGTCGGGTTCACTGATGCGGTAATATTTTAGGTTTTTCTAAACAGTTTCATGTTATACAGCCAAACACCAAATTATGCAAACACAATGCATTTCGTTATAACCTAACGTCACATAACGTGTACAGTTACAAGTTAAACAAGTCAAACAACTACACAGTCAAAGTCAACGTGCATTAAATGCGAATAAATAATGTCGGAAATTCGAGTTGTCACATTATCCCCAACTTGAAAGAAATTTCGTCCCGAAATTTAGCATGCGGTTACTGAGGAAGCTAATGGTGTGACGTTGTTTACCTGTATTGTATCGCGGCTCCCCGAGCAGGTTTGCGAAGATTACTGGTTTTCTTGGGGTGTCACAGTTTTGGTATAACATTTGGTTTATTTAAATGGGATAAAAATACATTCATTAACATTAGCTACGCCGTTCGTTAGTAGGTAGTGGTACCATAGGAATTGACAACTCCCGTTCCTGACATCCTAGGTATGTTTGGATGGAAGGAATCACCGAATTCGATACACATAACTCAGATAAACCTTTAATTCGTTTAAGGGTTTAACGCCACAGTCTCAAGGCTTGAATGTATGTATTTTCACAATACCGCATAGATGTTTGTATCAGTAAAGCATGCATTATTTTACAAAGCATAACTTTTGATTTATTCAAATACTTTGTTTTGTACATTTTTACATATGATTAAGTAGTCACTTTCTTTCTTATCATACATAACATTTGTTTACACATTTCATGATTTACATTTGACAATAGACATGGTTTTAACACTGTTGGGATTGAACCCTACCAGAGGAACAGATAATGAAAGCCAAAACTGGTTCACAACAGTGGATTCTCAATAAGCAGTTGTTTGCACTAAGTCTTCTCCCTTGAAAGTGATTATAACATCTGCTGACCTTCTATCCACTGACCATATACAACTGCTGCTATTCTTCTAACTACTGATGAAGCCCAAAAGACTGCTGAGAAGTAAACACTGCTGGTACAATCTACTGATGACAAAGCACTGCCCAACCAAGGACTGATCAACCTTGAGGAAAGCACTGATGTAACGAGAGAGCAGTAGTTTAGTGTGTCATCTGTTTTATGCATAGTCCGTTCTTAAGTATAGCAGTGTTTGTAGAAGGACAGTAGATACAGGTTGTTAGGCTGTTAGACGTCGCTTTCATGGTGACGTCAGCTGAGATGCCTCAGAGGTTTGAATTTTCTATAAATGGAGCAGTACTATGTACTGTTACATTTGATCGTCTTGAGTGAGTTCTTCTCCTCAATTCAATCCTTTCATCTTGTGCAATCCAACCGTGGGGTATCAGGCTGAGGGGGAGTTTAGTCTGTAAGGATGTTTGTAATCTTTTGATTTGTATTGTAAATCTTTTGACTAAATGAATTGCATGTGCTTATCAAAACTGTTTCTCTCTTTGATTGTGTTTACAAAGTTTGTTGTTCATTTCCGCTGCACTTAAAATCTGTTCATATCTATTTGATTTGTTCAAATCACACAAACAAGCACAATCACTAGAGCCTCCGATCCTAACAATTGGTATCAGAGCCTGGACAGTCAAATTCGATCTAACAATCAATTTGACATAACAGTTCGGCTCAAAATTCATTGATACTAAGGTTGGTTGTATTTAGTTGAAAACAGAGTAACGAGTGATAACGCTTAAAGTTGCTATTCAAATACTCTGTAAAACAACCAAGATGTCATAAGACACACAAATCTTACACAACAAGTGATATCATGCACAAGTCACTCATAGTTCTCAGATATGAAAACATGTCTGTTAAACTATGGTATTATTTCTTCTTTTCAAAATTGATTTCAACTGTTGTTATGGAATTTGTGATGTTTTCATTATAATTAGATGCCAAAGTATGAACCTCATATTAACAAAAAACCTATTTTCATAAAAACATTAGTGTTTTTTATAATGTTAAAAGAGGGAAATTATAACTTTGGTCATTTAGATCTTATGTGTTGAAAAACAGGTTGAGATTCTCAAAAGGAATAAATCAACTCTGTTAAAAATACAATAAGAAAACCAGGGGTCAACATAATCTACATCATATGTAATGTGAGATTGGTTAAAAACTTGAACAAATATGACCAAATCTCTCAAAACATTACTGCAAAATGATTCTGGAATAAGTATTCTCTCAATAAAGACCTCCCAGTAAGTATTTCATTACTTATGAATGGGAAGGGTAAAAAGGGAAGAAGAAAATTCACAATAACTCGAAAGTGTGTTTATCTCAAAACTCTTAAAATCAAAAGTAAAGAGTATAAACACAAAACACTTAAGAGTTCAAAAATGTGGGGTAACAGTGGTCATTAAGCAACTGTGTGCAACTATTGGTTCAGGTAACAATAGTATCTCCAGTGTATGAACTTTCAAAAGGATTAGACAAAATTTTAAATGTTATCAAATGATTACAAGTTTATGATAGAGTTTTCGAATACCCATGTGACCATGTGTCCTCATTTTGTTGACAATCAATCAACCAGAAGAAGATCTCAAACAGTGGTAATTATAATGTATTTCAAACCACTGACCATTTCTTTTTCTCATAAAACCTGAGAATGATGTGATTACGTGTTTTATTGAAAATTTACCAGATCCTTTTTGATGCTGTTTCCAGAAAAACTCTTAATCATTTTTCCAAGGGGTTTTTCTCAAATAATTCAGGATATATTATTCTTCATTTTTTTTTGAATAATATATTGTGCACTTTTACTTGTTTGTATTGGTAAAAGTTACATTCTCCTGTCAGGATATTGAGCCTTCATTTTTATGGTGAAATTTTTCCTAAATGGGTCAAAAGGATATGGTACAAATGTCAAGGTCGTGTCTAACTCAGGTTTGTTCTAAACACTGATCAAAGGTTGATTGTTAAACAGATCTTAAAATACTTAGGCACTCATGTTTTAATTTAAATATTATACGAAAATGAGTAGCCTTAGTAAAAAGTTTGTATCAACTGGGGTACTAAACCACTGTCAAGAAGTGGTAATAGCTTCAAAATGAGTAATTGACACGTGGCAAAACCTTGAATGAAAATTCTATCAATAATTGATCCACTGTTGCACCAAAAGTTGCCAAGATACTAATCTTTCAAATCATCACCATTATCTTATCCCTAACCACTGTCTCATTCAAACATCTGTTTCCTAAATTTTGTCCACTGCTGAAAGTCAACCACTGATCCTTCAATTTCCTTGGTAAACACTGATGTTCAAAATCAGGGTTTTAACCACTGATGTACTATCCTCTAATAGTCAAAATCATCCACTGTTCTCATATTATTACCGTTGTAACCATTGATGCTTGCTTCATCAGTGGCTCTCAAAACAACTGTCCTCCATTATTTATCTTCTCATCAAAGGTTGGCACGTGGTCGGTTTTTAGCCATCAGATCATAATAACCGCTGCAACGTCAGCGATCACTTTTTCCCTTAATAAAACCCTGATCAAAACCCCCAAACAGGGTTTTACACTGTCGAATTGAATTCCAAAATTCTCTTCTCAAAGCAGTTTCCAACTTTCCATCCCAAAATCATTCTTCGTTCTTCTTCGCAGAAATGACAAAATCAAAATCAAAACCGAAGTCATCAGCATCTTCTAAAGAGGTCGCTCAAACGGCCGCTAAATCCATCGAAATACCATATAAATCCCCTCACAATTATTTGGGTCTGCTCACAAATCCCACCAACAACCACACCTTCGACTCCATCATTGATGCACTGTCTAAATCAAAGTACAAAACTTTGTTGACAACAGATGTTCCCATTTATCAACAAACCCAGAGAGAGTTCTGGAAAAAGGCTACACTTGAAAAACAAGACGATAAAGTCACAGCCATCAACTCCTCGATACAGGGTAAAGCCATTCAAATTACTCCAAAATCAATCTCAGAAGTCTTTAAACTCAACGATCAGCAAGGTAAAACCTCGATTGATAAAGACGAGTTGAAAGCTGATTTTTTGAAAAGGGGATACGCAGACCAAATAAAAAAGGATACCTTACAAAAGGGTTTCTTTCCTTCTGCAACTAGGTTTTTATTTCACACTCTTTTGACGTGTGTCTCAAATAAAACAACTGCTTTTAACGAAATACCATTAAAGATCCAATGTCTGGGTTATGCCATTTTAAATAATGAAGATTATAACTATTCCCAGGATATTTTTAATGATTTGGTAAAGGATGTTGATAGCAAAGAATTTTTACTTTTTCCAAGGTTTTTAAGCTACTATTTCAAAGAAAAATTTGAAAAAGAAAATGAAAATTTACTCAAACAAGGTGCCTCTTTTAAAATAAGTGGTTTAACAACTGAAACATTTTCCAGAATGATGGCACCGATAAAAACAAAAGCAGAGGTGCCTGAGGAGAATTTAGCAGCTACCACTGCTCCTCAGACATCTATTGTTGACCCCACTGCTCCAGGTGATCAGAGCAGCACAACCACTGCTTTGAAACCCACACCTGACATCTCCAAAAAGACCAAAAAGAAATCATCCGAAAAGCCCACCAAACCCAAGAAAAAGTGTAACACCCTTATTATTATTTAACAATTTTCGTATAATTTACGAAAATAAACGGGTAATTAGAATTTCAATACATTGAAAATACGGGTTTCATTAAACTTTATTTACAGAATTAAAACTATACAAAATAACATGTTTGAGTTCGTCATTTAACAAAACAACGATACATAGTGCGGAAGCTTATTTCTTGATCGTGTTCGGTTCTTCGTTGTGCTTGATCGTCCTCCGGTGCTAAAATCATACCTGAAACTCATAAAACATGAGTTGGATTAGTCATATGTAACTTAGAACGTATTTAAACGAGTCCGGGAAGCGAAACTGATTAAAATAATTTTTTTTTGCTAAATCAGGGTTCTGTCGCGTGTCGCGGAGGAACCAGGTTGTTCCTTCGCGTGTCGCCTGGGAAACCAGTTTCCAGCAGGTTGCAGTTCAGATCAGCTATGCCAGTTTTTACGGAAACGGCTATAACTTCTTCGTTATTGATCCGTTTTACCCGATTCTTTTTCCTACGCCTCCGTAATTTAATCCTCCATCTCATGGAGTTAAAATCCTACATCCAACATAAGAAATTTTGAGACTTCTAAGCCTTTGACTCGTTACCTTTTTACCGAATTTTAACCCGTTTATGCATTTTATCAAACAAACGTATTTGTTTGATTCCTATATTACATACACTTCTACAAATTAATGTTACCTACCATATTAGGTTCTAATCATAGGTTTATTACACAATTTTAAACCCATTTTCGCTCGTATGCTTATTTTGACCCGTTAAGGGTATTTAAGCACTTTAAAGCTTGAAATCACCTTCATTCCATTCTAGCTATATTTCTTATCTAGTAATCTTCCACCACAACTAAATGTGTGTTGGATTTAATGCGGATATCTATGTGTTCCGAGTTTTACCCCTCGGATTATCATTTTACGGCAAAGACTCAAATAAAGTCTTTCGACCCAAGAATTTCATCTTTCACTACCTACACTCGCTCTAAGCATTTGTTTAATCATAAGACTCGTTTCCGAACCACCTTTAAGGGTCGTTCGTTCAAATTGGCTTACAAGGGCAATTTGGTCAATTTTCATCCTTCTTTTACTACAAGGACCTTCAAGTACCTGTTTGACTCAAAATCTGACCTTTTAACTATAATTCTTGTTTGTAAACCATTATGTTTCTAAAACACCATGTTTATGACTCAAATTATTCGGTTTACCTAAAAGATAACCGAATATTCATTTTGACCTTGTCTAACACTTATAGAATCTCAAGTTCTAAACAATGAGCTGAATCATTATACGTACCTGACACGGATCATTATATTGACCATTTTTTTATACCTTGCTTTAATACTCGCTACTTAATAGCGATACAAGATATCCTTCCGTATTTACTCCTGTGAACACACATCTCGACAATATTCATTAGTCGATATTTTCAAATGGTGATATTTTCACCATTCGACCCGTTTGGTCTAAGTGACCGTTTATTTTTGCGAGATGTTATTTAGTACCATCTCGTCTACAAGACTTGCTTCGGTTTATACCGAATGGTCTTTTTACTTATAAATCATTTCTTAACACTTCTTGGCCTACTATGGCTTACGTCATAATTGTCTTTTTCGTAATTAACACGACGAAAAGGATATTCTAAAATATATGTCTAGTGTAAGATATACTTACCTTGCATCCGAATTACGCTTTTCCTTCATACTTGCTCCGTTTGACACGCTTCCTTTCCAAGCCTCCACCTAGCTTGTCAAGCGTCAAACTATCATCATAATTCGTAAGACGGTTAGATTAGTCATCATAAATTATGACTATTCCATCTTACGGGTTTTGCATCAAAATTCACCATTTGATTTCATTTTGGCCAGTTTGACTTTTAAAGGTCAAACTGCCTATTAACATAAGTGATTATATTATAAACCTCGACAATTCATTTAAGCACTTTGTAAAGTATCCGATAGGCATTATTCTTACGCCACCGTTTTAACTACTTCCCAAGTCTAAGTTCATGCTATTATTAACACCAATTTGACTTAGCTTTCTATTATCGAAGCTAATTATTCATTTGTTATGCAAGAACTAAAGGTTTCCATCTACATGTAAAACCCATTTCATCATAGCATTAGACATTCATCCGAACATCAATATAATCAAGTTCTACATATTAATTAGTAGGCATCATGATTCCAAACACCTATTTATATGAACCAAAATCACTAGTTTCATCATAATTTATTAAACCCCTTTTCATGAAAGTATGATCATGTACCCAATTTCATGGTTTAATCAAACACCTTCCATTCATTATCATGCATGATGATTCTAAACATAGTCTTATCATCAATTTCATCATAACAATAAAACCCACTTAGCTAGGTGTGGTGATTCAACCAAACACCTAAATCATAGCAATTTATTCTAAATCTTCACTTAGGGTTTGTTCCTAAGCAATCCTACATCCCAAATTCAGCCATAACTTCTATGATTCATAAGTAGATCGTATCATGCAAGATTAACTAATTTTCACAACTTCATGAATGTTAGAAATTCGACATACCTTACGATCCCCTTGACTTGGTAATCGTTTATTCATGTTTGGTTGTGAATTTGAGCTTCAATTTGACCTTCAATTTGTTGATTTTGTTAAACTAGGGTTTTGGAACCCCTACTCTTGCTTCTGGTCGATCGAACTCACACACACATGTGTGTGTGTGTTTTGATTTTTATTAATGTTTTAATTAAAACATTTCCTTGTTTGCCCACTTTTAGTCCCTCATATTTAGAAGTTTTATAAAGAGGGTTAAAATCTTGATTTCTATTCATTCACTTGATCACACATAATTAACTAGGTTAATTATTCCTAGTTAACTTAGTAGGTTCCGAGGTTATAACCCGTTTCATTCTAAGTCCCGTAAACTCGGGCCTCTCATAACTTTATTTCCCCATAAACATTCCTTCACCCCTTTTTATTTAACATTAGATTTCTAATTGTTTAGAAATCTTAATATTCACCGGGTAAATTTTACCACTAATGGTACTTTACCCGTCTTTTAGTATTGACGTGGTTTGATTACCAAACCCGTTTTCGGGGTGTTACAAAAAGGCAACTCTGGAAGATGAGATCCCAGAGCAACTGCCTGTGACAACA
This sequence comes from Helianthus tuberosus, assembly GCA_030545235.1. Classification (NCBI taxonomy): domain Eukaryota; kingdom Viridiplantae; phylum Streptophyta; class Magnoliopsida; order Asterales; family Asteraceae; genus Helianthus; species Helianthus tuberosus. Next base: position 45,424,270 of record CM060440.1, read on the forward strand.
CAAATGTCACCACAAACCACTGCTGCTACTTCTTCATAGTAGTTGGTAGAAAGATCTCCACCATTGCCTCAAACTCCTCCTGCACCCTCACAAAAGGGTCAGGTTGTAAGCACAGGGACCCCACATCAAGAAGCTTATTTGAATCCATCTTCCTCAGTCCTGATCCCAAGGACATATCTCTTTCAACACCTTTATCCTCACCCCTCACACTACCACAGTCTATAATACCCTTGTTGCATGCGGTTGTTATAGCTCAGACACAAACCAGTTCCTCTCTATCACCTATCACTGAGAGTATACCCCCACAAGTGACTGGGTCTGATGCTTATACCTCTGCTATCCCAGAACATTTGAGGAGGTTACACTGCAGGAGTTACAAGTAACTTCTGTCAGTAGTTCAAGTGGAGCAGCAACTACAAATGTTGGATCAACAGATCTACATTTGGACAGTTGTTTCATCAGTCAGACTCCCTTGAAGGCAATTTCTTCCATAGCACCACTGATAACCACTAGTGAAGTTATTTTGACTACTAGTACCATCAAAGGTTTATCAAGTGCTGAAGAAAGAAGACCCCAGAACCAAGAACAAGGGGCATCAATGGGTGATTTTTGGGACTCAGTTCCTAAGTTATACATTGGTACAACCACTACTGGTGGGAAATCAGATGATCCCAGTAACATGGGTGATGATTTAAAATATCAGGAATTGACGGGCAGAGTTGAAAAACTTGAAAATGCAGTTGCTGAAATTAAGGATATAGTGCAACAACTGTTAGAAATTCAAAAAGCACAATCCACTGCTGCTCCAGCTCAAGCACCTGCACAACATGCACCTGCTGTAAATGAGTTGTGGAATTTATTCCAACCTCTGCTCCAACAACAGAGAGAAATGGTTGATCATCAGCATGCTATACATGTTCAGGAGATGAGAAACATGATGGAGTCAAGTTTCAAAGATACCCAAGCAGACATCAAGGCTATAAAGGTCCACCTCCTGAACACCTCTGGCAAGGCTCCTCCCACTATACTCTTCATTCATAACCTCCCTCTAGATAATGCCAAAAAGGGGGAGAAAATCAAACAGTGGAGGAAGCAGGGAATAGAAGATGGGCTCTATCTTGAACCTCAAAAAGAAAACATGACCAAAAACATTCATGTACCAGATGGTAGCAAGAAAGTTGATGAGACTACCAATGCACTTGCAGAAGCAGTAGCAAGTGTTAAAAAGGATAGAGAGGCTAAGAAGAAAGCCAGGTTGGATCAATCTACACAGGGTACTTCTGGGTCAAAGGATGATGAAAATCCTGAAGATGAAAAGAAGAAGCCTACTAGAAAAGTATGGCAACCCAAATCCATTCCATCCAGACCTACAAAGGCTGCCTCTAAACCGCCTCCAAAAGGCTCCAAACCTCAAACCGCAAAATCTCAAACTTCCACCAAAACAGTAGTTGTAACACCTGCTGTATCAACATCTGTTGGTACTTCAGTTGTTTCAACTACTGTCAGCCAAACATCTGCCTCAACACACACCACTACAACACACACTACACACATAACAACCACTGCTCTACCACCATCTAACACATCACCAGCCTCTCCTACAATAAAAAGGAGAAGGATGATCATACCTGATGATTCACCACCACCATCACCATCATCAAAAACTACTTCACCACCTTCAACCCCTGCTCAAAAGCAGAAGACATCTACTGACACATCAGTAGTTGTAATGACAACAGTGGTTGAAACACCAGTTGTTTCAAGAGCTGTTTGTCAACCATCCACCACTGCTCTCATCATTCCTACATCACAACCAAAAATCCCTCCACCCATAAAGCTTCACAAAAGAAAAAGAGAAACAACTCAGGCTATTGATGAAAAGTATGATCCTGTTGCCGCAAAATATCCACTGGAACTAGAAGCTGTGAAAAATGAGATGAGACAATTTTACACTGAGGAAGATCCTTCAAAAAGAAGATTTCCTTCTCTCATTGGCTTCATAGTCCCAGAAAACATGGATGAATATCTCAAGATGAAAGCAAGGCAAGCTAGGATTAGAGCTAAACTTGAATGCAAAGATGAAGGTGATGAAGCCCATTGCAGAAAGAATGGTACTCTTGCTCACAAAAGTCAAGTTGATGGAAGACTATGCACAGGATCTGATCAAAGAAAAGGCAGATCAACGAAAAGCAATGAGAAAAGAATATCTTGCATATATAATGAAAGAAAAATTCTATTCAGCTGAAGAAAAACAGTTTGAAGAATGGCCAATTATTGCTTTAAAGCATGAAGCTAACAGAATTGAAAGGATTAAAAATGATCCAAGAAAGAAGAAGACAACTCCTAATTGGAACAAAGACACAAAGCTTATTCCTGATCTTACATCCGAGTACAAAAAGAAAAAACAGGAACTGATAGATGCTAAGGTGGATACTGCTGAAGCCATAGCAAAATGGACAAAGCAGTATACCGACGAGGCTTATGAACGGCTGAAGAAAAGAAGGATAACAGTCTCAGACACTTCTAAAAGGCCAGACTACAACAAGATAGAGCAACAGCTAAATGCTCTTAAGTCATTGATCACATCAGCAGATAATCCTATCCTTGTGAAAAACCAAGAAAAAGGGAACCAGTTGACGAGTGAAGAATAAAAAGAAAAGGAAACTGAGTACTTCACAGAAGCCATCAAGAAAATGGGTCTAAAAGAAGATAGCTCAGTAAGTCTTCAAAACCTTGTTAAAAAGGTATTAACCAAACCTGCATCACCAAACACTTCAGCAGATATCTCATACAGTGTGCTTGATCATCAAAAGATAAAATAGCAAATTGACAAAGAAGTTGCAGAAGACATAGCTGCAGCAAATGAAGTTATAGAAGAAGCTTTCAAAAGAATGTCTGAAGCTCAGGATACTGCTTTACAATTTTTCTCAAGGCCAAAAACTCTAAGCTCATCAGCAAATAAATCTCTCCCAAGAAACCCATTAGGTTTAAAAATACTAAAGTGGCTCTCTAATCAAAAGACCCATGTATTGACTCTGGTCAGAACCAATGGTGAAGTGAAGTACATATCAAGGAAAGAAGCACTAGGCCTTAGTGTTGAAGATTTGCAGGATCTCCTTGAACTTACACTCTGCCGGGATGAGGATGACTCAAGTTCCAAAGAATTTGAAGAAGAATTCAAAAGAAAAGCAAGGGAACTTCTGATGAGGAATAAAGATCCAAAATAATGAAGTGTTTTGGTATTATTTGTTCCAGGGGGAGATTGTTGGGATTGAACCCTACCAGAGGAACAGATAATGAAAGCCAAAACTGGTTCACAACAGTGGATTCTCAATAAGCAGCTGTTTGCACTAAGTGTTCTCCCTTGAAAGTGATTATAACATCTGTTGACCTTCTATCCACTGACCATATACAACTGCTGTTGTTCTTCTAACTACTGATGAAGCCCAAAAGACTGCTGAGAAGTAAACACTGCTGGTACAATCTACTGATGACAAAGCACTGCCCAACCAAGGACTGATCAACCTTGAGGAAAGCACTGATGTAACGAGAGAGCAGTAGTTTAGTGTGTCATCTGTTTTATGCATAGTCCGTGGTTAAGTTTAGCAGTGTTTGTATAAGGACAGTAGATACAGGTTGTTAGGCTGTTAGAAAACGCTTTCATGGTGACGTCAGCTGAGATGCCTCAGAGGTTTGAATTGTCTATAAATGGAGCAGTACTCTGTACTGTTAAATTTGATCGTCTTGAGTGAGTTCTTCTCCTCAATTCAATCCTTTCATCTTGTGCAATCCAACCATGGGGTATCAGGCTGAGGGGGAGTTTAGTCTGTAAGCATGTTTGTAATCTTTTGATTTGTATTGTAAATCTTTTGACTAAATGAATTGCATGTGCTTATCAAAACTGTTTCTCTCTTTGATTATGTTTACAAAGTTTGTTGTTCATTTCCGCTGCACTTAAAATCTGTTCATATCTATTTGATTTGTTCAAATCACACAAACAAGCACAATCACTAGAGCCTCCGATCCTAACAAACACAAACATTTTGACATTTGATTTTACATAAACAATTTTACATTGATGGTTTGTATGGGTAAGTGATTTAAGTAATGAGACGTGTGTAATATGATGCAATCATGGTGGATACGCCGCTGGTACTTCCTATATATAAGTGCTTGTATGATATTACATATCGTAGCGTTATTTAAACCATTTCAATTTTGACATATTACATTTTACACAAATTAACATATCTTTACAAAACATTGTTTTATAAACAACACATTTTATACAAATTCATTTTACTGGTTATTTATTTAACCATACATATTTCTTTTATATCATCTGTTTCCTTATCGATTTTTATATGATTTATAAAACAAAAACATTTTACAAGGTTCGTGACTACCTTTGTTAAACATTTTCTTTAATCTTACAAGTCATGAATCCTAAATCAATAAAACCTATGTATCTCACAGGCATTTTTATGCTGACGTACCTATTTTCACATGTGTTTCAGGAAATGATGCATAGGATTGATCAGGATATACTTAGGCAGACTCGTGCCTTAGTGACATTAAAAGATGCAAGACTAGTTAATTATGTTAGGCTTCTTTGTTGTTAAGACATTGTAACTTCTATTAATCAATAAAACAAAATTTCAATTTTCATGTGTTATGAAACAATGATTCTGTTACAACACTCCCCGACGTTTCCGCCATGATTTGTTGTTTTACATGGTCGGGGTGTGACAGGACCAAGTAGTTACAGCCCAACAAAGAACGATTTAAAACATAAACTTGTGATATTGAAACCGTCAATCATAAACACAAACCCTAGTCCTTTTTACACCTAGCGACGACAACAAACTCTCTACGAAGCATCACCTTCTCAGTTTGATTTCCCTAAGCACGTATCCGGTATTCTAGCGCGAGACTACATTCTCTCTCGGTTAGTCGGTTTGCACTAGCGTTAACTCTTGATTGTTTGTGTTATGTGATGAATCTATTATGAATTGTTATGTTGTTGAGAAACTGTAATTCCTCATGTTATTCGTCGATGAACCAGTGTTAGAATACTAATAGATTTGATGATCTAGACTGTATGATGCTTGAGAACTGTTGTGTTTGTATGTATAATGATTGATTCACAATTAGGGTTTTTGATATGTTATTGATTAAGTCGGTAGACTGGAACACACATGATAAGAATCTGATGTCTTGTAATCGGCCATGTTCACTGCACGATTTTGATGGTTCTGTTTCTGTATTAGTATCATGTTGGCTGTGTGTAGTCCTGAATAAAACGGAACTGGAAGTGTTTAGGGTTGTTGTTAATCCCGATGAAATACCCTGATGATTCATCACCCCTCACACCGGCGAAACACCTTAGTGATTCGTCACCCATCATATCGACGAAACACTTTAGTATTTCGTCACCTGTCATGACGGTGTTTCGTCGGTTGAAGTTTCGCCGCCCAAAGGATAGTTCAGACTGTGGTTTGAACATGAATGATATGAATGATTCTTTTTGAGGAAACCCTATTACTGTTTGTTAATGATATAAACATCGATTGAGGAAACATGATTTGGTTGTTATGAGTAGTACATGTAACTATTAACACCGTTGTGAAACATATATGAGAATTGTGGAATTCTATGAACTTGAATAACTGTTATGTTGTTCGAATGCACACTATGATTGTAAATTATACGTGAACCATGCGAATGAAAACTAATTATGTAAACATGAATACCATAGGCTGTGACTATTTAAGTGTGAGAAAATAGCTAGTCATACCGAGCAAACCAAGGTGAGTTCACTGCTTTTTCTCCAAGCATGCGTCCCGAGGAGGGACATCTGGTAAACGTTCCGGGGAGGAACGTCAGGTTATTGGGATGTTGGTTATTACACTCATTTCTATCATTAAGTCCCACCATATACCGATTGGTTGCCGGGGAGGCAACGGGGTTATTAGTTGATAGCACTATTAGGATTGGCACCCTCACACCGTACCGGGGAGGACAGTCATGAACTAATTACCTTAACCACTTGACCAATGTATGATAGAGCATTGGGGTTTGGGCAAATAATCTAGAGCTATCTGCGGCAATCGAGTTAATAAGAACATCAAATCATTGAAATGTTTTATACTCATATCTGGTAACTAAAACGCGTTAACAAACTTTGAACGCACCAGCGTCGTCTGACACACTTGTCTGCATGCTTGCAGGTCGTTAGATTCTTGGTCATGGATTTGCTATCTGGGAGTGCTGGAGTGATCATGGGTCGAGACTCTTGGATAATTGTTTCGTTGGCTTTGAACACTTATTTTGGAACAATTGATTAACAATTTATAATATGCTTCCGCTGAACGTTTACTTTGGTTTTAACTTATGACTTGGATTTATATTATGAAATGAATCGAATGTTTTATTTAAATATTTATTATTATTTGTTCAATGTGATTGGTGGCTTGGATCCTGGTACGTCACACGTCCCGCGGTGTTTCCGCATGTGGTATTTTGTGGGTGTGACAAATCATCTTAGAAAACGCCAAAAACTCAAACATCAAAGATTCCAAAATGACGTTTCTTTTAGATACACTATTTCCTCAGTAAAACTTCAATATGGCAAACATCGTTTCTTGTATATTCAATATTGTTCTACGCGAAGTTTCGCAGAATGCATTCTTAGCTGTGGGGGGTGTAACTCAATAACACTTTGCTGCATGAGATGGATAAATCTTCAACAAAAAGATGTTGGTGTTAGACTTGTGTCATTTTTTGTGTTTTGTTGTTGATGAATTTTTGAATGGCATAAAGGGTCGGATGACACTGATGAGTGGTTTGAAGATAAAGATGAACATCAAATAAAAAACTCACGACATTTTGTCCTTTCAAACGGCCACAAAAAGCTACTTCAACAACAAAAAAACAAGATGAAGCATACCAAAGTCAAACCGCCAGTGAACCTGTTTCAAAGAAGAAAGAGACTGATGACGGTGAATATTTGGAAGATGAATTGTTTCTATTTTTATTTATTTTTATTTTCTTTTTTTGTTGTTTGTTATGTATTTTTCAGCTAAGAACAAAAATACATTATTTTAATAAAAACGCCAAACAAACAAAATACTTGTGAAACGCCATCATGCCATAAAACGCCAAAAACTCCCAAACTATGATAATAGTAATTTTGACAAGTATTATTAAAAGCTAAAAAAAACGCGAAAAACTACTTAATGCCATTAAAAACGCCAAACTTGGAAGATGGCACGTCTATCACCCTAAACTCATAAAAAAGCTGAACAAAAACAGTAAAAATACATACAGTAACTGAAAAGACAGTTACTTTATTAATATCATTTATTATAATAAAATCCCGCCTAAACTACGCGCCAAAAACATCCTATAAGAGAGACGTCTCTGCACAATCAATTGATCACACCCAAAAACAATGCCATTTTTCCTAGAAACCATTCACTTTAAAAACGCCAAAAAAATAATTAAAAAACCTCAGGTGGGAAACCTCGTTTCTTCTATATTGAGTATTGTTCTAAATGAAATTTCATTGAATGGATTCTTCTCTGAGGTGGGTATCTCTATAAACTTTTGCTGAATGAGATGGACAAATATTCATGAAAAAGAGACTGATGACACTGATATGTCATTATGTCACTTTGTTCTTGATTGATATATTGATGGCATGAAGGGATCAATACATTCGAGCAGGCGTTGATCTTCAACATGTCACCAAACAAGTATATATCAAACCAAAATACAGGATGCCACTAAGAATAAGCTTCTTCTAAAGACGGGCATTATGTAGGAAAATTAGCATCTAGGTAAGGTATTAAAAATAGGTTCAAAACGCAAAAAGATTAAAGAAGAAGAGGCTGATGACAGTGAAGATTTGGATGAGATATTAAATTTGAATTTTTAATTTTTTTTTTCATTTTCTATTGTTTGTTATCTAATTCTCTGTTGTTTATTATCCAATTCTCTATTAATAAAAAAAATTGAGTATAAAACGCCAAAAACTACATACACCAAAACGCCTAATAGTATGAAAACCGTGAGAACGGAAGCTAGCAAAGCACATTGTTGCTATATAAAACGCTAAAAAATGACAAACAAAGTATTACTGGAAAGCAACACTAATTGACATATGAAACTAAACGAAACAGTAATTGCAAAAGAGTAAAATGAAGAGATGGTAACATTATTGCTAAACATTTATTATATTAAAAGCCACTACATGGGAAATTGAATTTATTTATCTTTTCAAAATGCCATAATTGCCTGTCACATTATAGGTCTGCATCCTACATGGCACATCAATTGATAAAAAAATAAACATCAAGAAAATTACTGATGTTTTTTACCGCCAAAAACAAATATCTACATGCCCCAAAAAAAAGCTCATTATATAAGTACAATAGCTAAACAAAAAGCTTCACACTCCACACATTCACTAAAAACACCACATCTTGTCTAAAACGCCATTTAATTTAAAAAAAAATGGTACATGTTATTGCATGGAGGTTTGAGAGGTCAGAGGACGTTTCGTCATTAAGTTCTCTGACAGGAAAAGGGTGAAAGTCAAAACAATCAAAGCTATACTTAGTTAAAACGCCAAAATATTTACTATGCTCCTGATCTAAAAAAACAATAAAAACGCCGCTTATTTGTTAAACGCCAAAAAATGGAGAGGTGATGTGAGACGCGTTTAAAAAAGAATATAAAAGAACAAAAAAGCCCCTCCGCCCTACACTATGTCGCGCGACACGTGTTACGCTAGGAACCGTTCTCACACTTTTGAGCGTTTTCTCCTGATCCCGTACCTATATATATATATATATATATAGAGAGAGAGAGAGAAAGTGTAAAATATAATTAGGTTTAGCGTATGCTGCGTACGCTGTGAAATTAGACGCATGTTGGAAATTTGTCAGAGTTTATCCAGAAGTGTCCGAGTTTGTGAAAAAATTAGACGCATGTTGGAAATTTGTCAGAGTTTATGAAGAAGCAACGTTTTTAAAACCAGACTGCCGGGATGCGGAAACACCACCAGGCCGGTTCAGCCCTTTAACCCGTTTCTGCAGTGACCCGGAGGTCAGGCCGGGAACCGGGCGGTCAGGCCGGCGGTTCGTCACGTAAGGGTCGGCGCGGTTATCAGCGGCGGAGTTCCATCAGATCACAAGCCAACAAATGGATCTCAATCGCAGGTGGTTCTAGCCGGAAACCAAGACATCAACGGCGTACGTGTTTTGGTCCCAATCGCTTGGTGAAGAATGTGAAAATGTGGTACCAAATTGTCGGCGAGTTGTCTAACCACTACCACTGGTTAATGACTAAGAAGAAATTCAAATAAAAATATGTAGAAGAGATTTGCTTCCATTAGCTGTTACCATCATTTTCTTTCTCGGGAAACAAAGCTTTAAGAGCTGGCACAAAGTCTTTATGTGCATCTTTCCAAGGATATGTAATAAAACTTTTCTGTTTCTAACACCCATTATTTTTTTTTTTACTTTGAGTTTCTCTTTTTTTTTACTTTTTTCATATTTAATTTTCTTTTTCCTTATTCAAGTTTTCTTTTCTTATTAATCTATTATACTTTTTTTTAGTTTTAAAAAATTGGTATATTAGGACAACCCATAATGTACACTGGTTATAGAGTTTATTTCAAAACATTAATCTTTTCTTATTATACGTTGGTTATAGAGTTTATTTCAAAGCTTTTTTTCTATATTTTCTATATATTTTTATATAATTGATGACGTAATCCAGTCGAACCGGTCGGACCGGTCCGACCTTTGACCCCGTAAGGCGACCGGGTCGACCTCTGGCCCGGTCGTGAAAACATTGTGAATAAGTGTCCGAGTTTGTGAAACCGCATGTTGAAAGTGTCCGAGTTTGTAAAATCCGCATGTTGTAATCGTCCTGGTTTGTGAAGCCGCATGATGATTTCGTTTCGAATTCGAAAAAATCAAAATTCGTTAAATTCGATTCGATTATCAAGAATTCATTTCGATTATAAGAATTCGAATTCGATTCAATTCGAGTCAAGTAAATCGAATACGAATCGAATGCGAATTTATAATTTCAAATTCGATTCGATTCGAATAAAAATTATACATTTTTATGTATTATTTTTATATATAATACATATATAACTTTTATTAGGCTATACTATAAATTATTTTCAAATTTTTTTCCAACTATTAAAATTATCCATTACCAAACCCACTACATGACCCATAACTAAAACCTAAGTAACAAATCTATCAATAGATTTCTAAGCGTAAAAATATTAACTTGTAATGTGGAGTGGTTATTCCTGACTTCTCGTTTTGAATTTTAGACTTGTGGTACTTTATTTGGGACTTTTAATGTGATATCGTGCTTTATAGCTACTTTAAAATTTATGTTTCATTTTGAAAGTTTTTTATATGTTTTTAAAGAACCTGAATTAAATCGAATTTATTTGAATTCGAAATTTTAATTGAATACGAATCGAATATGAATTAGGTTTTTTGTTCGAATACGAATTCGAATCGAATTCGGTAAGTTTTAATCGAATTCGAATCGAATACGAATACGAATTCAAGAAAAAATAAAAATTATTTGAACAATTCGTTTAGAATAATTCAAAATTTTGATATTCGATTCGATGAAGACCCCTACATGATGAATCATCTGGGTTTGTTCAATTCTGCATGTTATATTTCACAGCGTACGCATCGTAGGTTAAAGCCAATTGTACATTAACTAACCCCTATATATATAGGGGAGGGTTTAAATGAGAACGCTAAATATCGCGAGAACCGTAAGAACGAATGAAAAAACCACGAGAACTTGGTCAAAAACAATTCAAATTCAAAATTTCTTTTTATACTTATCATTATTATTCGAATACAATGTTAGAAATTAAATTTACATGTTTAAATTTACGTGAATTCGTAAATAACGAAAATTTACACATGTGTAAATTTGTTGTATTTACACATGTGTAAAATATCTAGTAAGAGTGATTTTGAGAGAAGAAATGAATTATTTGATGTTGTGAATTCTTTTTTGGTGTTGTATTTTAATTAGAATGAGGTTTGTATTAAAAAAAAGTCGGTTTTGATTGGTTTTCTCATTCGTTCTAACGGTTCTCACAATATTTAGCATTCTCAAGATAACCCTCCTATACATATATATATATATATATATATAGAAACGGGAGCAGGAGAAAACGCCCAAGAGTGTGAGAACGGTGAGAACGCATTGTAGCCAAACACGTGGCGTGGGACATGATCAGGGTCTGAGGGGTTCTTTTGTCTTTTCAATCTTCTTTTATTTTCCCAACGTGCTATAACATTTTCTGGCGTCTAAGGTTATTTTGGCGTTAATTGTATTTATTAAACTTTTTGGCGTTGAATTAATTGGTTTTGTGTCTCATAGATAATTTTTTGGCGTTATAGCGTTTTCTGGTCAATTTTTTTGGCGTTTTGTGGCATTGTATAATAATTCACTACGAGTCATTAATATTTTCATAAGATTACAATAAGACCAAATGTTTTTATGGCATTTAGTGAATTTTTTGGCGTTTAATACATTTGACAAGGTGCTTTGCCAGCACCCGTTCTCACAGTTTTCATACTACTAGCGTTTTGATGTTTGTAGTTTTTGGCGTTTTATATAATAATATATTTTATTTGTAGAGAATTAGATAACAAAACAACAGATAACTTGATAACAAAACAATATAAAATGAAAATAAAAAAATTAAAAATGGTAATCTAATTTCTCTTCCGAATCTTCACTGTCATCGGCCTCTTCTTCTTGAATTTATTTTGGCGTTTTGAACCTTTTGAATACCTTAGCTAGATGCCAACTTTCCTACATAAACCCCGTCTTTTTCAGATGAAGCTGCTTAGTGGCATCCTGTGTTTTGGTGTGATATTCTTGTTTGGTGATATGTCATTGAAGATCAACTCTTGCTTGATGCTATTTATAATAATGGAGTCCAAAATAGCATTTTACACTTGTATTGATCCCTTTATTCTATGGCGATATTCATCAAGAACAAAGCTCACATGATGGCATATCACTGTCATCAGTCTATTTTTCTTGAATATTTGTCCATCTCATTCAGCAAAAGATTATTGAGATAACCCCCTCAGAAGAAGAATCCATTAAGTGAAAGCTTTGCCATCTGTGGTTATTTTAACTAACATTTTTTGGCGTTTTAAAGTGAGTGGTTTCTAGAGGATATGGCGTTTGTTTTTCTGGGTGTGATCAATTCATTGTGTATAGACCCCTCTCTTATAGAAGTTTTTTGGCGCGTAGTTTAGGCGGGATTTTTTTATTGTAATAAATCTAACTTATAATAAAAGACTCCAAATAATGACACATGTTATTCTCTCCTTCAAACTCATAAAAATTATTTATATTTATTTAATAAATTTCTTTTAATATTATTAACCTATAAATAAGCAACTTAATTGTGTTTAAGGTTGTTGTACCTTTAGCTTTGGGAGTTTTTCAAAAAAAAATGAAAATTTTCTTTTAACCCTAAAGTTTTAATCTTTGATAATTTAAGTTTAAAGTTTTAATCCTTGTTTCTATTTTAACCCTAAAGTTTTAATATTTGACAATTTAAGTTTAAAGTTTTAATCTTTGATTGATTAATTTGATTTTTCACTTCTAATTCAAAAGTTTTCATCTTTTGCGATTTAACCACTTTGATTTTTTTTACTTATGTGTTGTAATCTTGGCTTGAGGGTTTTTCAAAAAAAAAAAAATGGTTATGCATATGGTTGTTGTCACCTTGGCTTTGGGGGTTTTTCAAAAAAAAAATTGATTTTTTTACTTTCCACCCAAAAGTATCATAAATTACTTTTAACCCAAAACTATTTGTTTTTTTTACTTTTAACACAAAACTTTTTATCTTTTGCAATATATCCTCCCAACTTTTTTTACTTTCAACTTTGGTCCTTTATGGTTTTCATTTTCCGCAAATTTTTCGCTTTATGCTTCGTTTTAACTTTTGTGACTTAACACATCGCAATGTGCGCCTTTGGTTTAACGTTTTTATGTTTCGTTCAAAATTTTACGAGTTAACACGACGCAACGTGCGTGTGTGGGTGAACGTATTTACATCGTCTATTTTTTTTCCCGTTTGATAGGTTCAGCATAGTGTGCGCTTCCTAAACCGACTTAGTTATAACTAAAGAATCATCGCCGCATTGCGGCGGGTCGTAATTCTAGTAATAGTAATAAAGTAACTGTCTTTTCAGTTACTGTTTTGTATTTACTATTTTGATCAGCTTTATGAGTTTATAGGTGATAAACGTCCCGTCTTATAAGTTTGGCATTTTTTTTAAATGGCATTATGCAAACCAAGATGACAAAATACAATAATGGAGAAAATAAAATATTAAGCAGGAAAAATATTTTTTGTTATTTCTGGCGTTTTGTAAGCAATAACCTTTTTTAGTATTTTTTTGGCGTTTTGCAAATAAATAGAGAAATATATCATTTAATTATCTAAAAAAAGAAGATTACACAGAAGAAAAAATTAAAACCCTTCGTCAGAAGGTACTTTATCTGAAAAGTATCCATCATTTGCGACATCTTCTTCATCGGAGTCTTCATCTGGATCTTCATCCATGTCATCACCTTCACCTTCATCGGCTTCTTGTTCCTGAAGATTCTGAAGCCTCCACTTGAACATCTTTTGCATTAACTCCAATTTTGAGTCCATTTCTGTGTTCAAACAAGTGGCGTTATGCAATTCTTCCATGAAACCAAGCCTCTGCTTTGTCATGATGTTTTCAAGCCAGTAGACTTCCTACTCTCCGCTGTCGTATATAACGGTCACCATGTCTGTTTCATCATTAAAACGCCATGATGTCATGACAGGGTCCGGCTTTACATCTGCTTTGATTGGTCCAAATTTCCTTGTTAATGCTTTCATAAGCATATGTGTTTCATGGCATTCGTTGTCCAGAGCGATGCCAAGGGATAGGATACCCCTCTCTACCTCTTCTTCCATCTTCAAAATTGCCTTGATCGTCCTAACATACAACCTCCTTTGGTTGTCAAAACGCAGGACGAATCGCCTGATTGCCAGAGTGTATCTCCACCAAACGATTGTTGCCATTTTTGGCTTTTTGGTTAAATTGGCGTTTTTTGGTTAAAGATGTTTTTTGCAGAAATGGATAGCTTGAAGTGATTATGGAAGCGATGTTTTTATATCATTTATATAATGATGTTTTTGGCGCGTAATTTAGGAGGGAATCTCTTCTAATAAATGTTAATAACTGAAATTCAGTTACTGTTACTGTGTTGTTTCCTCTTCCTGTAATATCCAACGTGTTTTATCACTAATTTTTGGCGATTTGTTTTTAATGGCGTTTTATTTTTTTGAATGGCGTATTATCATTTGATGACGTTTTGAATTTGAGCGGTAAAAGACCCTTTTACCCTTAATGAAGCACGTCCCACATAATAAAATTGATGTTATTTACGAAAACGCCACCGCGCAATCTAGTACATTGATTGTTTTGATCTGACGATCCATAAGCGTTCTCTTCGTTCTCACACTTTCCACCATTTTATCTAAATCCTGACCCCCTCTCTCTCTCTCTCTCTCTATATATATATATATATATATATATAGGAGAAGGATACGTTAGGAACCACCCTTTATTGCGAGAACCGCAAGAACCAATGTGAACACAACCAAAAAATACCTAAAAAATCTAAAAAACACCCAAGTTTTTTGTTACTATTTTTTTTTTGGAAAAATCGCTATATTTCGTCAATAATAAAAAAAATTCAAAATTTTTTTCGAGTAACAGTTATCCATGCACATGTGCATTTGTATCGTTTCTTTGACAAATTCCGTAATTCATTACAAATATCAGACAATTGCATTTTCATTTACACTACCATTCATAATACACTACTTTTTACATTAACAATAATAGAAATGCACATGTGCATCCATATGTATGAACTTGTTATAACATTAACACTAGAAATGCACATGTGCATCTATATATATGAACATGTTATAACGTGTTTTAGTACACCACTTTGAATACACATTCCCTTTCATCTATCATACCATCCATAATACACTACCATTACCTCCTACCATCCGTAATACAATACCATTGCTTTTTACCATCCATAATACAATATTATTACCAATATTTCACTTTATTATATGTATATCAACACCCTTTATACCATCCAAACAACATATTACATCATAAAGTGACAAATATAATCAAACCATCAACCACTAGATATAACTAACCAAAACACATGTATATGGGCCTACTTCATCATTTAAAATCACAAACTTTTTGTACCAAAACACCTTATTTCATGTTGATACATATAGATGCACATGTGCATTTCTAATATTGGTAATGTAAACAGTAGTGTATAACATATGGTAGTGTAAATGAAAGTGAATTTTTCTACTACTGGTAATATATTATGGAATTTGTCCAAGAAATGATACATATGCACATGTGCATCCATAACTGTTACTTGAAAAAAAACGTTTTTTTTTTTGTAACAAAATATAGCATTTATTATTAGAAAACTATTAAAAAAAATTGTGGGTTTTTTTGGATATTTTAGGTATTTTTTTTGTGTTCACATTGGTTCTCACGGTTCTTACAATAAGGGTGATTCTCAAATAAACCTTACCCTATATATATATATATATATATATATATATATATATATATATATATATATATATATATATATATATATATTAAATTAAAAACTAATTAATTTATAGGCTATATGTATAGACAATATTATGTTTGATAAGTGATATTAGGTTGTAATAAGTCATAATGGATATCTTATTATGGTTGGCTGGCCAATATTGATATTCATTTAACTATATTTATTATAATTCGCTTTATTTGACAATGGTTTAACCTTTACTAGCTAAGATTTGACCAAGGTTGTAAGAGTAATGATAGCTATTAACGAATAATGAACAACCAGGAATGAGATCAAATACAAACACTTATTTTTGTAAGAATCGTAAGAACCAACATATAATTGACAAGTGTCCCTCAATAAAAAATTAGTTTAGGGGTAATTTAGACCTTCTTACCACATTTATTTATAACTAATTAAAAATAATTATTAAAACATCCCTAAATCAATGCAAGTTTAATTCAAATCAAAGTTTGATTTTTTTAACATATCCATGATCTAGTAACTCTCCATGATTGAACCAACCTGTAGGAACCACCGCAAAAAATATAATCAGTACAACACTATATAATTAGCATAACATCCTTAATCGTTCTCCATTATCAGCACATCATCCTCAATCGTTCTCCATTATCAACATAAACGACATTAGCACAACATTCTCAATCGTTCTCCATTATCAGCACATCAGATGCGCTTATTATATCTACTTCTGGTGTTTGTTTATATTATATTGTAATTAACACATTATCAGCACAATTTTAAAATAACTTTTGGTAACTTTTTTAAAAGTTACTTTTATAAATAAAAAAAGGTATAGTAATATGGTACTTATATTAAAGATGAAAAATACTTGATTTTATGGTATATTTAAAAAAAAATAATGAAGTATATAAAAGTTATATTAGTTTAAAAAACCTTGGTGGAATTTGTATTTAATTGAAAATGCTCAAATGACTAGCAATTTTACGAAATTACCACTAACTTGTTAGTATTAATTTTTAATTATAAGGGTTTTATTTATAATCAACCTCAACCCTTGATTTAAACTATCAATGGTTCAGATATGTTCTTACGGTTCTTACAGTTAGCACTGTTTGTACAGGATCTCAACCCTGAACAACCATACTATGTTATATTAGACCTTAATGATTAACATAAGGTTGTACCTAGTTATATTAAAAAGAGTAGAGTAAATTACTATTTTAATCCCTGAGGTTTGGGCATATTTGCCACATTAGTCTAAAACGTTTTTTTCTCTCATTTGTGTCCCTGAGGTTTGACTTTTTTTTTTTTGTCGTTTCGTCCAACCCATTAACTCAATCCAAAAAATCCAGTAACCAGAGTTATTTTCGTCATTTTACTTTTTTGTTTCTTGCTTTTTTGTCATTTTTATCTAGGGATTGTCCACCTCAGGGTTTTATTACGCAAAAAGTGGAAGATACATTATGCACTCCTGACTAAACTACAGGATGACAAATTGCACTTTAAACATTTGAAAATTTAGTATTACTGTTTAAAAAGTATATGTTGTAAAGAACTAAAAAAATTTAATATTAAAAAAAGAGTTAAATGCACTGATAGTCCCTGTAGTTTGGCCTTTTTTCACCTTTAGTCCATAACTTTCTAAAATTACAGCTATAGTCCCCAACTTTTTCAATTTCTTTCCCGGATAGTCCCTGACACGGATGAGGGTTAGTATTTTGGTGTCAAGTAGCTGTGAAATTACTGACAAGCCCTTCAGTATAAAAACAAAATATATTAAATAATTGTTATTGTTAAATAAACCACCACCATCTTCATCTAAACCATTCAGACCCCCTCCCTCTCTTTAAACCACCACCACCTTCATCTCCACCACCACCACCACCATAAAACCCCACCGCCTGTCAACACCTCTATCACCAACCCATCGCCTTCACCGCCTTTCACCGCCATACCACTCAGCCACCAATGCCACAACCACCCTCCGCCACAACCACCACCGCCACACCCACTTCATCTTCCCCACTGCCACAATCACCCTCCGCCACAACCACCACCGCCACATGAAGTCAAAGTAAGTCAGTGGCAACACCCTGTCTTCTATGGTGGCAGATGGTGGTGATACTTGTGTGCGTTCAAGAACCGACAAGATGGGAAAGAGATAGGAACCTACAACAATCGAACAACCACTTAATTGTAGGTTGTTTCTTACTGATGATGGTCTGATAGCAGTGCACATGTGGCTTTGTTTGTGTCACTTGAAAGCAGAAGGAAAGGAAGGTGTTAATTGGGGCAATACGTGTATGAAATTGACAATCATGATATAGAGACCAGAGTTTCCAAAGCTGGGGTTAGTAGTGATTGTGACAATCTGCATTGGTTGACTTTTTTACTATTAATTTTATAGCTTCTTGTTAAATATGAGTGATTGTTATATCTTTTGAGAAATATGAGAATTTCAAATCAAAGTAGTGATTGTAACAGAGAGTTTTATATTATATCACTTGATTACCTATGTGGAGGAGACATGGGGTGTCGGCATGGTGGCGGATGGCGGAGGCCGGCAGACGTTAGGGTTGAACAGTGGTGGTAGGTGGATTGGGGTGGGGAGATATCATGAAGAAAATACAGTGGGGTTAGGGTGGGGCCCACTTGAAATTATAAATATTAAATTGATTTTTGTAATGTGTTTAATCTATTTTGTTTTATATAAATGGTAATTAGGTCATTTTACACCAACTTAGCTAAGAAAATTAACCCTCATCCACGCCAGAGACAACCCGAGAACGAAGATTGAAAAGTTGGGGACTATAGAGGTAATATTAGAAAGTTAGGGACTAAAGGTGAAAAAAGGCCAAACCACATGGACTATCCGAGCATTTGACTCTAAAAAAATTAAGAAGAAGAAAGGAGTTGTGTAAGAACTTACTAATTTATAGAATTAAAAATAAGAGTAAATGACTTTCTGAGTCATTGTGTTTTAGTGGTTTTAATCATTTGAGTCCAAATTCAAAATGTTTAACGCCCTGAGTCCCTAGACACTTACCATTTGAGTCTAAATTATAACCTTTTGAGTCCAAATTTTTAAACAAAATTGGACTCAAACTGTTATAAAATATATGGCTAGGGACTCAGGGCATTAAACTTTTTGTTTTTGAACTCAACTGGTTAAAACCACTGAAACCGTTTTCGAATAACTAACATTAGTGTGTTTTACGTTGATTATTATATTGTGTTTTATATTTATAGTTCTATAATGATGTGAAGTTTTCATGGACTGTTAGGGTTTGGTTATTGTGTTTTAGTGATCTTCGCTATGTTATTTGTGAGTTTTGAGTGTGTTTTAGGGCTAAAATTATGATGTTTTATGACTTTATATACTTTGTATGAAAAATGAATTTTGTAGCCGAAACTCACCCAATAAAAAATTGCCATTAATTAAAGAAAAAGAAAGGAGTTGTGTAAGAACTTACTAGTTTACAGGATTAAAAATAATAAAAAAAGGTGTTTAAACAATCAAAGAGAAGAGACGCCGGAACCGGCAAGGGAAAATAGAGCAGAGTTCGGAAACCTTTGATACTCACCATTCATTCATTACCAGACTTCTCCGTCAGTAATTGTCAGGGTTACTACCGGAAAACGGAGAGGTGACGTCAGCCAAGGATGTTATACATCAGATTTGCAAATTGTACTAGTAATTTATTTCAGGTTCCCAAAAATTATCGTTATCTTTTAGAATTTCTGAATAAAAGTGCGTATATTTCATGAATTGTATAGTAGCTCTGACTGATTCACCACGTATGATTTTAAAATTAGGGCTTGTATGTGGTTTTTGCTTATTTTGACTTGATTGTGGGAACGTACTTATATTATTAGGGAACCTTAACTTTATGAATCCATTAAATTCTACTGTTTGAATTTGTTTGTTTCTTCTATATGTTTTTATCGTGGTCCTAAATAAGTATTAAACTGGAACAAAATGCACTTAAGTTTGTTTCTTATTTCATTGTTTTTTTTTTTTTTTTTTTTTTTTTTTTAAACAACAATTAAACTTTTATATATAAGGCCAAACAAATTACACCAAGATAGCCGGTAAGCGGGCAACAAGCTGCGCCGCTACCCCCTTTTGAATAGCGAAACCTAACCTAGTAAAAACGAAACCGCGATCTCTAGGAGACGAAATGTTGCTTGAAAATAGGTTTCATATCATTTTTCCAGACATTTGGAGTCTTGTGAAGGCTTTGCTTGGTATATTATACTGAAGAAAAAAAAATACAAACATGTTTTGGGATGTTCAATCAATTTCTTTTTCTTTTATATGTAGCCAAGTTTAACTTGATACCAATTTATGCAAGAGAGTTAAACCTAATTTCACTTTTCAACTTGTAAAATGAAATTAAAGTTTCACTTCTTTTTGTTGCATAAATTAGTATCAAGTTGTGTTGATGACCCAACAACATTCTCTGGCCGGCTGGCCCGACCCCTTTGCCCCCCATCGCCAATTAAAGCTTTCTGGATTGGTCACTGCATTCGACTGTCGTTGAAGCAAAGAGTGTTGAAGGTGCTTATTCTTATTGGCTTTGTTACATTACCATCTGAAAAGTCTTTTAGCTTTCAATATCTATGTTATGTATGAGTGTTTCATTGTTTATGTAATTTCTTGATTTTCAGAAATCTTGTACAGGAAACCCCCCACAAATAAGATCCACAAAGTTCTTAAACCGCAGAATGGGACCTTTTGACTTTTGTAGTCAAACATATGTGCTACTGCATTATAAATATGGAAAATCTGAGGGTGATCCAGATATTCATAAGATAGATAGAGCAAGTACACCATATCTTCCAAAAGAAAGAGATTATCAAGTTATCTTCAACTTGTCAAATATGAATCAGTAAGTTTTTCTTTAAAATTTGACAAACAATTATTTTTCAAACCAATACCAAGTACAAGAAAAGGAAAGTTGTTGGTGCTAAAGTCTTAACAAATTGGGATGAATTTTGTGCTTGAAAATTACCTTGTTTGACCGTCAAAAGTCAAAGTGCAACAGTTCCACCTCTTTCTACTTTTCATCAGGTTCCATGTTCAGTCTATTGTAGTTTCCTTTCATCCTAGAAACAGGAGTCCACTTAAAATCTAGAATATATTGAGAGACTTGATTAAGTACGAGTAGTAACAAACATAAAGATATTCTGGTAAAATCATGCTTATCTTGATGTTAAAGTTTAAGTTAATACCTTTGAGTTTTGTTGGCTTTGCAGTTTTCACTTTTACACAAGTCACTTTGTTATCTAGTGTAACAGAGTCATGTACATACATTTAGACATTTATTTATAATATTGTAAACAAGAAATTACCTTATAAAACCTTGCAAACAAGAAATTACCTTAGAAAACCTTGCAAATAAAACATATGATCTTCATGTTCTAGAATTCACACCCCTGCAGAAAGTTAATGAAAAGAAATTATTTATCAACTTTCACTTATCAAGGTAAAATTCTTTCAACTTTTCCCACATCAATTTTGTTCAAAAGTTGCTGAAATTGATATTTTGTGCATTCCAGAAGAGAAAAATTAATATTGTCGAGAAAAACAAAAGTTATGATAAAGTTGATTATCTTTTCATGTAATTAAATAAATAATGGGCCTTTTCAAGGATCATTAAAGAAAGGAATAGCATGTACATAGGTACCTCCTCTTGTTTGGTCTTTAAAAGAGAATTGATATCTGTCTTCACATAACAAAACCCAAAACTTGTATCTATTACTTTCAGCTCAGTGGTGGACACGTCTCCCTTGGTGAAAACCGTAATTGCTGCGCATTCCTTGATTTTTAAAGTATCCAGAGCTGGCATTGAAAAAGCCCCCTTCCCTAAGCAAAATCCCTTGAGATTCCTAAGAGATTGTAGTTTTAAGGAGTTTAGACGAGGTAAGATGATCTCATTCACTTTGGCATCGCATTCTTCTTCTTCTTCCTCCTTCACAATTACCTCTATATTCTTGCAGTTATTTACATGTAGGTCTTGGAGTTGCACTAGACTACCAACCATGGAACATGTAAAAACATGTTCCAAACTATGACATGAACTAATGTGTACAGTTGTTAGGTTTGGAAACTCCAGTACCATCCACTGATTGCTCTTCCATAGATGCTTGAGTTTTCCTACGTAGTCTAACTTCACTTGTGTTAGGTTTGGAATTTCGACAACAGTTTGTGATTTATTTGTTCCTTCCAATGCTCCTACTTCAAATACCTCTTCTAGCTCATCACAACTTCCTATAGTAATCTGTTTAAGCTTTTCCAATTGTAGCAGCGCATTAGATGGTAAAACAGTCTTTCCAACATCTTTATTCACTATATTAATTTCTATCAGATTATGAAAAGAGCAAGGGACTCCTTTTGGAATAGTAGGCTCTGAAGAAGCTGGGAATGTGGTCTGCAAATAAAAGAAAGAAAGAAAACACAAGGCGTTTGTTTGAGGTTACAAAATAAGCCTGAAACATAAGAAAATTAATGTTTCAACAAATGTAGTACTATGGAAAGACAATTGTCTATGAAAGGAGAGAGTCAATGAAGACACTATAACTAATAATACATCATATTTAGCAGCTTGTTAAACATGAAATGTTCAATTTGGATCACACTGCATTCACGACAACCTAAACTTTAGTAGATGTTGCATAGTATAGTAAAAGAAACTGTACCTGACTGATAGTTTCATGAAAGTTAAGGCCACATTCAGGACTATATTTGCCAAAACTTGTTTCTATGTACTTGAGCTTTGGAGTTGTTGACTGACCAGATGTAAACATCATCAGTTCAGGGCAATCTTTGATCAATACATGATCTAATGAGGGCCATCGGAAGTCATTCATCCCCAAAAAGAAACCCTTGAGCTTTGGTAGATCCTCAAGTTCAAGTATCTCCAGACGAGGAAACACCACACATTTTGATGACGTTTCCTTTTCTTCTTTCACAATCACTTGCATGGCCTTGCATCTTTCTATTGTCAATTTCTTGAGTTGCTTGAGGCTTTCAAGAGTGGAGAATGTGAATGTAAATGGAAGTAGGTCACATCCATAGATATAAACTTTTTTTAAGTTGGAGAGTTGAGGGAGACCAAGGTTTTTTAGTGGTGGACCACCAACAACACGTGCACCTCCTTCATCAACATTATTACTACTAGATTCACTTTCAAATACCTCCATCAACTTTTCGCAACTTCTAATATCCAGCTCTTGAAGCCTTTTCATTTGTCCGACTGCATACCATGGAATTAGACTTGACAATGCATCACACTTGTCTATGTGTATCTTTGTGGGGTATTGGCACAATGACCAACAAGCACCGATTACTTGACCACTCTGCAATAATTTTTTTGAGAGATAAGGAGTAAATAATTATTCATCTTGATTTCTATCAACGTAAGGAGTAAATTTATTCATCTAAATTTGATGATTTATAAGTTTCGTTAAACCAAAGCATTAAGGTTACATGGCAATGTTAAATAATCCTAATTAATTAATACCGTACCTGGAACTCATCATGAATCATATTGGACGAAAGTTTATCACTCCCGCACGTCATACCACCATCATCAACACTCTTTAGACATGGGAGACGTTCAAGTGTGAGAGTGTCCAAATGAGGAAAGAATGCGGTGTCTTGATAAGATGATGCAGATGTAGATGTTGTAATTTCATCATCTCTTCTCGAAATAACTTCTTCCATACCATCACACCATGTGATACAGACACTCTTTAAGTTGGATAAATATTTTGCCATAAGAGGAGACAACAAGTACTTTATATTGTAACAAGAATCCAAGTAAATGTGTCTGAGGTTTTGGAATGGAAATTGCAAAGGTGGATGATGACGAATTAAGAATTTATTCCAATTGCACCTCCACACATGACTCATCTCATTTAAGCAGTATAGTTGTATAGTTTGAAGGTAGGGAAGTAGTAGTGGCGGAGGTTGAATTGCTGCTAATTGTCTCCTACTACTTGGACTATCCATCTCAAACACCACCTCTCTATCATCACTACTTAATTGAAGACTTTGAAGGTGATGACAGGTGTGCATAAGATAAGACGGGTATGTGACATCTGGAATGTTATCATCCACTTCTGACATGACATTAATCTGCATGTAATATTAAATGTAATTAACACTTTAATTATGTCTTCATTTAACACTTTAAATATAATATAAAAAATGGAAATAGTGGGGAAGGCCAACCAAGAATCATTAATACACTTTAATGTCTTCATTTACACAAGATAATTTAAGTTACATGAAAGCATTTGTGATATTTTCATGTGTGAAAATTAATACTTTATTCAATAAAATTTGACAGTTGGATGACATGAAATACCATTTCAGCAAAGTAGTCGGTAAGTGCGCTGAGATCAAAATTGGCTGTGACAGGTGTGAATATACTTTCAAACCTCTTGCAATAATTTATGCAGATGCTTTGTACAGCTTGAAAGCCATTGATGAGGATATTAGACTTATTTACTCCTCTCATCCTCCACAACTCTTTAAGCTTATTTAAATGTTTAACTTCAATGCTTCTTAAACTGCTAATGTATCCCTCCATTTCACTAACATTTTCAAAGTCAATGTTGAATATTACTTCAATGGAATCACACATTTCAACTTCAAGCACTTCTAAATTATTCAGCGTTGGCAGTGGGTTGTTTGGAAAAATATTGATAAGCTTATCACACCATCTCACAGTGATCGTTCTCAACCCGGAAACGTTATTTTTCTCGTCAGTTGAAATCTCACATGGCCATATCTGCTTCAAGTTCTCCATATAATTAATATATAGTTTCTCCAACTTTGGTATCACAACCTACACAATAATTAAGCCTTGTAAGATTTGTAAACTGCATATGGCCATTATAATTTATTTTTAGCTTTAGATATAATAATGCGTGTACCTTTTTGTTCAATAAGGATTGTATCGCACATGGATTCCCGTTGTCAGGATAAATGCTTGTGAAGCTGGGAAGAGTACGGAGATTCAACTCTACCATTTCTGGCAACTCAATCACAGTTTCACATAAGCTTACCATGCTTGGTAGATCCTTCAAATACAAAGATTTCAACTTTGGGAATCTAATCACCCCAATTGTACAATCCTCACCAACCAGTGTTCTCAAAACAGGGCAACGGGAGATTTCTAGCCGCTCCAGTTTCTTCAAACCACTTGCCATGGCAACTGTGAAGAGGTATGTCAACTCTTTACAATGAGAAACATAAAGTTCCTTTAAATTGGAAAATGAGTGATGCATCGACACATTTTCAACACGATTCATATCATTCACTTGTAAATGAAGCTCCTCTGTTTTCTCAAATAGATCACTGATTTTGCATTCTAGCAGCTCATTGCACTCACCAACTAATTTAATCGTATTTCTGAATGAATATATCTCATCCTTCATCAATTCATCCAATCGACAACCGATAGATATTCTAAACCTTTCAAGTTTTTCAAAAGACAGGTTTTTCGGTTGGGTTTCGCTCTTAAACAACTCCAACTCTAATGCAAATAGCTTCTGCGAAAGTATCTCCAATTCGGCACAGTTGGCATCTGTGAACCTAACAGGACAATACTTATGAGATCTCATATAAAGTTCTTCAAGGCTGCCCAAGTTTTGAAAGACACCATCGTCAATGCGTAGGTCAACACATCCAGTCAAATCTAGTAACTTCAGTTTTTTCAACATTCCTATCTTCCATGGCAACCTTGTTATTCCACAATCAACAAGGCTCAATGCTTCCAAGTTGCTAAGACTTCCAAGGAAAGATATATCTTCAATCAACGAGCATGAACGAAGGCATAGTGTCCGAAGTTTGGTCGAGTGTTCGAACACCACCGGAAGCAATGGAATACCCATATTCTCATAAGAAACAACCTCAAGTTTTTCTGAATTTTCATAAATATCTTGAGGAAACTTGAGGAGGTCATCCCCATCCATTACAATCAAGAGTGAGAGGTTTGGGTAATTAAAGTCTACAGGAAATTTAGAAATACCTGTGCACTTTAATAAAACTCTATCATAAGACTCTTTTGCATCTTTTATAAGTGGTTGCCCTGATATATTATAATGGCAGACTATTGAAGCTTGTTTGACTTTTGAAAAATTACTTAAAGCAAAAACACGCACGAGATCATGCATCTTTACACATCCCATGCGGTCACTTTCTGTCAACAAGTTTGCTTGTTTGAGGTTGTTAACACATCTGATTGTTCGTCTTCTTGCTTTTGCTAAAGTATCCACCTTAGTAAACAACTTCAATCCCCATCCATATCTCATCAAGTCCTCGATAGGAATATCAAAGTCTTCAGGAAATAAGCCACTAAGAAGAAAAATTGATTTGTCATCCTCCTTTTGAAGATTGTTGTAGCTCATTTCAAAAACTTTAAGGACGATGTCATTAAGGTCTTGAAGGTCTTCATGTTGTAAATTTGAAAGTGTTTCTTGCCATGCCTCCTTTATGTTACCGATAAGACTTTTGGCAATGGTTTTTAAGGCAATGGGTAAACCCCCACATTTATTCACAATATCTTCTCCTATCTTTTGGAGCTCAGGTTCATCACCATCTAACATAGATGGTCCCACAATTCCAAAAAATAAAGTTTTTGCTTCTGCTTCATCTAAGACACGTATTTTAAAAACTGAGTCAGTTTTAACACCCATCCGAGCACAAACATTTTCAAATCGTGATGTGAACAACAACTTAAACCCATTTGGCAATGGACTTAGTCCAACATCTTTAAGATCGACTTCGCTCCAAATATCGTCCATTATTACCAAAGTTTTCTTTCCTTGTTTTGACATCTCTTCAAAT